>BMAW01125779.1:0-16678 GCA_019974015.1 Nephila pilipes | reverse complement strand
TATGCTTTCATTACTCAGCAAACAAAATGGGCGCACACTCAAAAATCAATTCACACAATATTTTAGAACATAATTAAATTCTGAATCCTTTTTCTGAAATTCAAATAATTATTGTTCTACCCCTGACTTTGATGCTCGGACGCTTTTATAGCATGTCATTTAAATCACCAATATTATTTGGCGATATTTAAGGTTCTATTTATTTTTAAAGATTTAAGTTATTCAGTTTTCGTGACATGTATTAAATATTCATCATTTCCTAGAGTTTTATCGTATAAAAAATTATAAGCAATATTTTTTCCTTGTGACGACACCCGATATTTTAAAATGGACGATTAATATTACTTTTTTTGTTGTTATTTTTATAAGCAGAGAGCTAAAAAAAAATAAAAACCTTTACATTAAAAAGATCATATTAAGATTAAATGAAATTCTTTAAGGCATGAAAAGTAGGAATATGAAATTAAAGAGAAATAATGCTTAATATTTATATCTTCTACGAAACACTCACAGAAAGTGAGCAGTAATAAAAAAAAAAAATTACGCGTCATTTTAAAGTGATTGCTTCTGATGTTTAAATAAATTTCAATCATTTTGATTAGAATTAGTGTTAGTATAGAATTTCAAATTTCAAAAATTTCAATGCTTCTTGCAATTCTGAACATGTTTTAGTGTCATGACAATATATGAACCTGCTCACACTTTAACTCGCACACCACTTGAATATCTTTCAGAACCAAATAATTTAATAAGCAGAAACCTTCATTATACTAGGTCCGCAGTAGCTTAGTGGTTAGGGTCGTGGACTAGCAGCCGGCTATTTTCGTAAGAGTCGTGGGTTCGGACCTCGACTCCACAAAAGACTCGCCGTTGTGGGGCTGATACTCGTTAAATCTAGTTGAGGTCCCCTGTGTGTGTGTGTCCTCCCCTTGGCATGGGGTGGCCACGGTAACCCAATGGTTATGGTTTCGGATTCGTGGCCGGCGGTTTTCGTTCAGTCGCGGATTCGAGCCTTGGCCGCAAAAGATCCATCGTGTAGCCGGGGTTGATGCACGTTAAATCTATCAGGGCCCAGAGTCCTCCCGAAGGTATGGTGTGGAAGTTAGGAGAGGTAGGTGCCACCTCAGGTGTCGTCCTCGTCACTTGACAGAGGTTCAAAATTACGAGGTACGTAGCCAATAACCCTAGTGTTGCTTCTCAATACGACATTAATAATCAGTCTCATTTACATTACACATCAATTAAGTACCTTGAGACTCAGATCTATTCTAAAAGCAGAAGCCGTCCTTGTACTGTGAGACGGATCAATTAAGACTTTAGAATTTGAATCCATGATTTGATTCCGCTGTAGCTTGCCATACAGTTTGAGATCTTGATTTGAAACATTTAGTTACAAAACCTATGGACCTATGGCCTACCTTTCCATTCGCGGAGGAAAAAGTTACTCAGCACCTTCTTTTAAGAGACTAGAAAGCAAACCGACCCCCTTTTTCTTAAATGAGTAAAATGGTTGTTTTCAAATAATTTATAAATATTTAAAAATACCTCTAAATGTGAACAAAATAGTCCTGGAGAAACATTTCATTTTTTTTAAAATGAATTTTATTCGAATATATCCTCTAGATTGCTAAAATAAACTGTTTATGTCCGAAACTAATTTATAGGAGAAGGGGTGTCAGCTCACATGTCGTCCTTATCACTTGATCGAGGTTCAAAATTGCGAAGTTCGTCGCCATGTAATAAGCTATTTCAAAACCGAATTAAAAGATACTTATTACAATAATTGCAGCTACTGTTCAGTTGGATCCAAGATCCTTATCGAGCGAAGTGGGAAATATTAGAGTATGAAACATCAGTTCTTGAGTCATCAGGGGCCGCGGTAGCCTAGTAGTCAAGGTCGTGGACTAGCGGCCGGCGGTTTTCGTTCAGTCGCAGGTTCGATCCTTGGCCGTCAAAGACCCGCCGTGTAGCCGGGGCTGATGCACGTTAAATCTGTTCGGGGCCCAAAGTCCTCTCGTTGGCGTGGTGTGGATGTTAGGAGAGGGGGTGCCAGCTCAGGTGTCGTCCTCGTCACTTGATCATGGTTCAAAATTACGAGGTCTGTCGCCAATAGCCCTCGTGTTGTTTCTAGTGCGACGTTAATAAAAACTAAAACTAAACTAAAATCTTGAGTCATCTGACCACGATTAAAAATTACGATGTTCCTCACCTGTACTAGAGTTACAGGTATGATGCAAACTACATTGGCCAATATCCCTTAAGAATACCATCTTGAAATTATATCATGTAACTTGATGAATTGGTAATTTGTTTGTAATGGTGTAATAACTTATCGAGTTGATTTTCTTATCTATTATATTTAAAGCTATCTTACCGCTATACTATAAGATTAGCTTATCTAGATACCCTGATGATCTTTTCTTTCTCACAAGATTTTCTGTCTTTGGTAAAAACGAGTGACGTACCCCCGGCATACCTTAGCGATTTTTCTCTATTTTCGACCCCCTTGCCAAAGGACTTTTCCTTGTTCTTTGTTTTCAATCAAAACTATAATTTATACAAATTTTTGACTCAGAAAGCCAGATTTGGCTTTTGCGCCATAAATACCTATATTCAATCACAATCACTATCACAATCCCACGCGTTGTTTCTGTTCAAATTTTAAGGACTCGCCGTGTTTTGATACTGATGCACTTTAAATCGATTGAGTTCCATGTCCTACTAATAGTATTGTTTGGAGATTTGGAGAGGGAGATGCTAGCTAAGGTGTCGTCCTCGTCACTTGACCGAGACTCAAAATGACGAGGTCCGTAACCAATAGCCCTATTGTTGTTCCTCAGCGTGACGTTAATAAGAAATCACACACACAATTTGTTCAAACTTAATGTATACATTTTAAAGTTATCTTTTAAGCTAATTAAGAATGAGCATTAGCCTTAGTATGACATGAAATATATTTTCTGCCTCTGTACACTATTTTTGTAAGTACTATACGTTATTCGCGAAATAAATCAAATTTATAATTCATTACTTACATTATTTATATTATTCGTTTCGTCATAAGACAACGATTTTTTTACATAACAATAAAAGAAAATTACATGATATCTTTTTTATCATATACAAGCGCCATGAAAAATGTTATAATGATTAGCTTAATTTGTGAATACGGCGAAGCTAAATAGCATCTCTGTAACCGCAGACATCTATTGGGGAATATTACTTGCATTAGACATTTAATCCCCCTAGTATTTGAAAACAAATTTCAGACATCGACTGATTAATAAAGCTTCAAGATATCTAATTAGGTAGACAAAAAATGACGTTCCTGTCTATGGTATGATTACATAAATAGTAATAAAAATCACCATTCTTTCCTTATACAGACAATAAGTCTGTTATGATTACGGCAACAAAAAAAAACTATTTTTTGCATTGATGTGGTTAATAGCTTCGTTTCAAGTTACAAAATTCTATTACTGTAGATTTGGCGAATCGCTTCTGCTGTCGAAGAAAAATTGGACCGAAATAATCGAAGATGATATTTCAGGCAAGTTCTTATGCTTTTTTGGTTGCGCATGAAATTAGATAGATATATATTGTACATTTTCCTCATGTATGATATAGATCAAGGAGTGTTTAATTATTAAGAGCCTATATTGAGGCAGCGGTAGCCTCCTAGTCATAGGCGCGAACTCTCGGCCAGCTTTATTTCCGTCATGTTGTTGGTTCCTGTCCTGATGGGGACCCAAAGTCTTCCCGTTGGCGTGATGTGAAAGTTAGGAGAAGGGGTGCAAAGTCAGGTGTCGTCCTCGTCACATGATCGAGGTTCAAAATTACGAGTTCCGTCACCAATAATCCTCGTGTGGCTTCTAGTGCGACATTAATACAAACTAAACTAAACTAAACTAAACTAAACTAAACTAATCCAGTTCTGATGTCTCTAAGGATCCGCTGTGTAGCGAGGCGGATGCGCGTTAAATTTGTCGAGGCTCCAAGTCCTCCTGTTGGCGTGGTTGGAAGTTTGGAGAGGGAGGTGTTGTTTAAATTGTTTGACCGAGGCTCACCCGTGTGGTGTCCGTTGTCAAAGAATAGTTCCACTGTTGCTCATGCATGTCGTAAGAGGTGACTAAAATGGGCATTTAGTGTGTGGAGGTATCGCCGGGAACTCTACTTCTAAAGATTATATCAAGGTACCTCTGGGTTTGCCTTCTTTAGGTGGTTCGGGCATCGGGACCCGGAGGTACCCTAGTGATCTTTTTCTTTTCCATAGGGTTTTATGTCTTATGATAAACACAGGTGACGCACCCCTGGCTTACCCTAGCGATCCTTCTTTAACTTCAACCTTCCTTCTTGTCCACGAATTTTTATCTTTTTTCCATTCTTATTCAAATGTCCAGACCACAGTTACATCTTGTTTGGCTTAACATAGCCACATCTGGTTCTTGCGCCAATAAACTTCATTTTCACGCATTTAACCCAGGCTCAAATTTGCGAGGTCCGTCGCAAATAGCTTTCGTGTTGCTTCTAAGTGTGGTGTTAATAAATAATCAAAGAACCTGAGTTGATTTGAAGAAAAAAATCAAAAACTGCTATTTAAATTTACTGCATTTGTAAATTGAGCCGAGAAAGAAATATAACAAGCAAGTATATGCAAAAAAAAATACGTAATTTAAACTATGTGAAGAAGCAGAATGAAATAGGTTTTTATAATGCTGAATTACTTAGGCTCTGAGAAAATTTGAAGTAAATTGAAAATTTTATTCAATAGTAATATTTTAGATTATTACGCATATAAATTGAGTTGGGTAAAATGATAAAATGTAGATTTATGCGTAAAATTAATATTTTTAAATTGAACGAACTTTAGTTTGAATAATATCGATTTTGATGTTTTTTAATGATTTAATAGCACTAATGTTGTTTAATACATAAATAAATCACACTAAAAGAAGATATAAATTATAATTTAAACTTACATATTATAGCAGTAACATACGAAAAAGAACTATGCATATGATTTTTATCTTTATTTTAATAAAATATAATTTATTGTGTTAGTAATCACATTTTCAAAATCTTACATAAATGTAATTACAAACTTTTATTTCATTACTTCTCACAGGGCAAATGAATAAAAGGGAATTTATCTGGGTATTATCCAACCAAATAGCAAATAAAAACATGCCCTCTCCAAAGATTTTAAGCTAATATCTATAATTAACTTCTTAAAATTTCACTATTATTTATAGTTTTAATTTTATAAGTTTTATTAATAGATCTAAATTTTAGAAAGAAGACTTTACAATCAAATGCACAGACATTTTTGAAAATTTAAAAGCAAAATTGTTCGAATCGGTCTGAGAAATATTCTTATGGGATTAATTATTTTTCTTTTACTGATATTATTATTATTCAAGTAAGGTTTTGGTTAGTAATATTGGTACTTTTATAATTATTATCTTTTACTATAATTTTAAAAAAAAGTTGAAATTATACCTCAAAGCTTTAAGCTTCTATTTCTAGTCTTCTTTATACCCTCGTGTTGCTTCAACGGCAACATTTAATAAACAATCCATTTAATCAATCAATACAACCTTTTTTAACTCTCTTATTTAAGGTTATTTTAACGAAATTTATACTTTACACTCAAACTAATGAAACGCACCAAAAAGAGCAAAAAATAATAAATGTCTGTGAAATTACATTTCTAAAAACATTTTAACGAACATTAATAATTATTTTTGAAAGATCTGTAAGCCTTTAAACGTATCACTGAATAAATGCAAAAGTATTTTCGAAAATAGATGGGGAAAATGAAAACAGATTAAAATCTTTCTCATTTGTCATTCTACAGCATGTATCTGTAAAATTAAATCCACGCTATAGAATTAAAAATAAGAAAGATAGTCACAATAGAATGGAATTGAGAATGTGGGTAGGAATATCACAGGCTTAACATTACGCTCATGAATTAAAAAGGGCCACTAGTTTGGAGCCTTTAGAGTAATTTTTATTTAGTCGACTGCGAAAGCATTTAGTCATAAATTACGACTTACAAATGTTTTGCTTCATTTTTATGATAAAACTCTTACATATTTCAGTCTTTTACACTTCTGAACATGATAGTGTCTTAAAGCTATCAAAAATTGGTGGCTTTTCAGCAGAATACTGTCATTGACATAAGCACGTATTGCTTGATTACTCATGCGATACCTGCATTTTATTTATTTTTTAAGCATCCATTTAGGTAATTTAACCCCTTCTCGAGCCTTTCCTGTGACGAAATGCGGGCTCAAGGGGTAGGAGACGACCTGCGGAAAGCAGTAGAAATATGAACTGAAATCTAAATACCTATGACATAATCATTTGTTTAACACGCGATAACAGTTCTTGTAAACATAAGCAGTAATTTAATTCTTCATATATATGTATTATAAATTTATTATATTTTATAAGTGATAGCACAAATTACAGTTTCAAATTATATTATGGACGCGGTAGCCAGTAGTAATGGTCGGGACCCTGCGGCCGGTGTTGTCTTCGCTGAGTCGTGAATTCGAGTCTCGATACCACAAAAGACCTACCGTGTAGCCTTGGCTGATGCAAGTTGAATCTGATCGAGATCCGAAGTCCACCCGTTGGTGATGTGTGGAAGTTTAGAGACAAAAGAATTGATTCAGGTGTCGTCCTCTTCACTAGATCGAGGTTCAAAATTACGAGGTCCATACCCAATAGCTTTCGTGTTGTTTCTAAGCAATCATATTACATTCAAAACTATACATACATACTTTGGTCCTATGGAATGTAATAATATTATGCTTATAAAAATAAATAGTTACAGAATATTTCCAAATTGCATGTGTATTTTTCACCTTATGCCAAATCCATGATTGATATATCGAAACCTCTTCGCTACGTTCATCTATAATTAAACAGTCTTTGGTAAACAAGGGTGACGCACTCCCGGGATATCCTAGCGATCCTTATCTATTTTCGACCCTCCTTCTTGTCAACCATTTTTACCTTTTTTTTCAACTTCACGTCTAGACCACAGTTTAATCTTTTTTGGCGCAGCATAGCCATATCTGACTCTTGCACCAATAAACTTTACATTCACTCATTCATCTATAATTAAACGGTTTATACGCTTTCTGATTAGTACAAACACGTCACTATCGTTGGATTCGTTATCATTACTTCCGTGCAAACGCAATCTTGCATTTTGAAAGAGTTTATTAAATTTTACTTCAAAATCTTAAGTACGAAACTTCTAGCATACTTGCTTTGTAGCGTAGATTATAACTTAATTGTTCGCAACTTTCGTTGCGAACTATTTTGAATGAAATCATGAGTACAACTTATGACTTCAGGTTATTTGCGATTTTCTATTCACTAACCTCGAGGTTTGGTTTTATTAACGTCGCACTAGAAGCAACACGAGGGCTACTGTCGACGGATGTCATAATTTTGCACCTTGGTCTAGTGACGAGGACGACAATCTGAGTTGGTGCCCCCCTCTCCCAATATCCTCTGCCGCCAACGCCTGGACTTTGTGCCTCGACATATTTAATGTGCATCAGTCCCGGTTGCACGGCGGGTGATTAGTGACAAGGCTCAAACCCACAACTCGACGTAAACCGATTTTTCGAGTCTGCAATCATGACCACAAGGTGGAGCCGCGGCATCCTAGTGGTCATGGTTTCGGATTCGTGACCGGCAGCTTTCGTTCAGTCATGGGTTCGATCCTTGGCCGCCAAAGACCCGCCGTATAGCCGGGCCTAATGCACGTTATATCTGTTCGGGGCCCAAAGTCCTCCCGTTGGCATGGTGTGGATGTTAGGAGAGGGGGTGCCAGCTCAGGTGTCGTCCTCGTCACTTGACCGTGGTTCAAAATTACGAGGTCCGTCGCCAATACCCCTCGTGTTGTTTCTAGTGCGACGTTAATAAAAAAAAATTAACTAAACATGACCTCAAGGTTACCACGGCCACCACAAACCTCGGGGACATTTTGGTAATTTGAATTACATAAAATTGCAATTTTTTCCCAACCGACATGAAATGCCATTAGGTAAATTAGATGAAGATAAGAGGAGTGAATTGAATAAGAGATATACATTTGAAATAGAATTAATTGGAAAGAAGGGAAATACAGGAAGTCGTCAAGCTCATTCATGTGCAAATAGAAGTGATTCATCGTAATTAATCGTTTATGTTAGAAGTGATTCGGCTCCAATCTAGAAGTACTTGAATCGGAAGGAGTGATTCGATATATATATTAAATTGGAGTTTTGAACTTATTAACTATTTAATTAGACTTTAAGATGGCTGTTGAGTTAAATAATGAGGAAAAGACGTCGCAAACAGGCAAAAAATCATTCCACGAGTCTGACTCGTGATATTCATAATTGGATTAAAATCTTCACTATGAATCAGAGTTGTAAAAGTACGGGAAAGGGTTAATTCGTACATTAACTAATAATTCTCATGTTCTGGGTAATAGTGGAATGTTTAATATATTCAACACACAAGCTTCAAATTTCTAACTTTGAAAAGCTTAAAGAGGGTTAAGAAGAAAAAAAAAATAGTAACCAGATGCATCCTCTATTCATCGTTTTGTACGGTACTTAACAATGCAGGATTTCTCTGGCCCACTTTATATATATATTGAAGTTTTTATTTTGATTTTGTATTATATACTTTTTATACATAACGGGACTATTATATGAATGAAATATTTGCATACGTCTGGTTCAGATGTCATTGTAAATTAATGAATCGATTCTGTTACACCTCGGAAATTTCCAGAATTTTTTTTAACGCTCTGAAAAAGAACAAAAATTAAATTTTATTTCAGTTTTTTTAAAATTATAATTGATGCGAAGGTTATTTGTGTTTGAATTTTTTTTATTGTTCTTATTCATAAGGAATATCGCTGATTTGTTAAATTGTTCTTCTTTTTATTTGTAGAAAAGTGTTAGTTTGTATATATGTTTTATTGGGAGTTTTCATTACAAAACCGTTGTAAATTTGTGTTATGTTACCCCCTTTCCAAAATAAATTGAAAAAAGTATGAATAAGGAAGTAGGCACCTAAAATTAATGAGACTGTCCTCATTTCTCCCCGTAATTCTTATCTCGATTTACCCAGTTATCATTCTCGACTCTTCTTAGTTATTTAAGTGGATTGATTTAGCTTTCAGTTTAAATGAGTATATTTTATTTCTTATGCGGCAGGGGTATTCTAGCGGCTACGGATTTGGTCATGGATTTAATTTTCGTGGATTTGCTGCTATTGTTCTTTTCGTTGAGTCGTAGATTTGAGGCCTGATGACACTAAAGTCCCACCGAGTATGCGCTTTGATTCTGGTTGAGAGGCCAATTTTTCCCGTTGGCATGGTGCGGAAGTTTATGAAGACAGCGATGCCAGCTCTGGTGTTTTCCTCGTCACTTGACAGAAGTCCCAAATTACCAGTGTGATCACCAATTGCACTCGTGTTGATTCTCAGTACAAGGTTAATAAACAATCACTCACACTCCTCATTTGTAAACATATTGTAAGCTTTTAGTTATCTATGAATTTCGAAATTATTCAATATCTATAATTATTGTTAGAACATGTACTGTTATACTTTATCCTAACTTGTTGAAATTTTTTCTTTGTTATTAAATACTGATTGTTGGGGTGATTTAGAGTTATAAACCGGGAGGCTGGTTTATAGCTCTAAACCTTTTTTAGTGAGTCGGTTCCCTTTGGTATTCTGCAAATAGCCCCGTATTGGTTCTCGGTGCGAAGTTAATAAGCAATCACATGTCACATTATATTTTTGTATGAATCCTGTATCTCGTTTTACACGATTTTTTTGAAGAATGTATCTACTATGTAAATTAATGAATGAGTTTTTTTTTAGTAAAATAATTACACATTAAATATCTATATTCACAAAGTTAAATCAATCCCTTTGTTACAATGGTATTTTAAAACAAAAACAAGATATTATGTTTCTTGTATTTCAGATTGAATATGAAAACTATTTTATTCTTAATATTTTCTTAGAAACCTTTAAATGACGTCATTGACAAATTTTGTTTTTTCTCGAACAAGTTTTTGCAGAATGCATAGTTTCACGACCAATATGTGTGGTGACCGGGAATGACAGAATAGTCCCACTGTAGCTCATGCATGTCGTAAGAGGCGACTAAAATGGGTACCCTGCGTCTGGGGGTATAACCATGCACCCTGCTCCTGGGGATTACATCAGGGGGCCTCAGGGACTTGCCTTCTTCAGGTAAGTACGGACATCATGAACCCGAAGTACCTTAGTGACCTTTTTCTTTCCCATGGGGTTTACTGTCTTTGGTAAACACGGGTGACGCACTCCCGGGACACCCTAGCGATCCTTCTCTATTTTCGACCATCCTTCTCGTCAACCATTTTTACCTTTTTTTTCAACTTCACGTCTAGACCACGGTTTAATCTTGTTTGGCACAGCATAGCCCCATCTGGTTCTCGCGTGCCAATAAACTTTACAATCACCCACTCACCTAGTGTCCAAGTTCATAGATTGGCACGCTGTTCATGGGGTATTGTAAGCAATGGCACCCCATACCATCACACCAGCTGCGGGAGTGGTATGTCGCTATAAAGCAAAGGCAGGATTGAGGCGTTCACCGCAGGCTCCCCACACACGAACACGATTGTCATCACTGCTGAGATTGAATCTGGATTCGTCGCTAAAGACGACCTGGTTCCATTTCGCTGCATTCCAGTTTCCTCGAGCGCGGCAACACTTCAATCGCAGGTGGGGATGGGTGGGTGTCAAGGGCAGCACACGTAATGGGCACAGCGATCCCAAATGTCCTTCAGCCAGGCGCCTTCGTATGGTTCGAGGAGACACAGGGACTCCTAGTGCCTGGATGGCGGCCGATGAAGCAGTTTGCTGTACGCGTTCATTTCTTACGATGGGGCGGTCTTCTCGACGACTGGTCTGTCGAGGGCGTCCTGAGCCTGGTCTTTGTGTAAATGACATCTCTCGGATCCACTCGCCCCAACACTTCCTCACAACACGATCAGAGCGGCCTAATTGACAAGCTACTCGCCTAGCTGACCACCCAGCTTCCATCATGCCGATGATTCTCCCCCTCTCAAACTGCGACAGCTGCTCATATTTTCTTCGAAAACGGCGTAATGGCATGTCTACCTCAGCTCTTCCTTTGTAAACGATTCAGCACACTCAAACAAGCTTTGGTTACCTGTTTTATACTCCACGGAGTGTATATACCAATGTTTAATCTGCAAGAGTATAGTTGAGTCAAGTCAAGACACCAAGAAGAGCGTCTACGATTCTTTGACGTGACGTGGAACGGAATGCATTAAGAATTATGCATGTGTTTTTTGAGGGGTTTATTTGTTTTCAAGATGGCGAGAAGACGTTTAAGATGATTCACACCCGGTTTGCCCTCCCACGTCAAAAACGAAAGACAATATCAGAAAAAATAGGTCATCTGTTTTGATCTGACGGTCGGTTAAATATTCGTGTGGTTGCTGAGGTGGTAGGAAATGACACAGAATCTGAACGGCAAATATTTCCATAAAGACAATGCGCCGGCTTATTCCACATTATCTGTGTTTGGCTGCGGTAGCTTAGTTTTCATGGTTTCGGACCCGTGACCGGCGGTTTTCGTTGAGTCGAGGGTTCGTCCCTTGATGACACAAAAGAACCGCCGCATAGCCGGAACTAATGCACTTTAAATCTGTCTGTGACCAAAATCCTCCCACTGGCGGGGTGTGGAAGTTAGGTGAGGTTGTTTCCAGCTGACGTATTACCAAGATGAGAGTTTAGTTATCAGCAACCCATTAATTTGAATCACGTAATATTCGACGCTGATGCCCATTGAAGAAATTAAATTTTTTTCCTTTTAATTCCTTTTAGACACCAATGTTCTCATAAAGTGCAGTGTAAAAATTTTATGAATGATGTACTTCCTTATTTGTTTCCCCTTTCTCTAAACAATAGTTGAGATAAAAATAATTTTTAAATCCTTAGTAATTATGGAATATGTAATGAATTTTAATTCAATACTTATGATGAGGTATTTCTCTTTTCCGTATTAAGAAATAAACTCCGTAATTTATACTTAATTGTCTTCACTTTTTATATCCATCTCCTTGGGTAGCTCTAGTTCAACATTAATTAATTAATTCAACAAATAATCTATAAGAGAGAGTTTAAAATTATTTAATATGATGTATTCTTTACATGGCAACGAGTCTCAAAGGATAGTGAAATAGTGAAAATATTTTTTTTATTCCTAATTTGAAAACATCCAGATTTCACAGTTCCTCCTATTTAATAAAGTTCATTGACACTGTCCTTTTGTCAGGGTGGAACAATACGGAGAATAATCGCTGTAAAATGAGAAGCTTAGTTTTGTCGAAACAATTCAACTTAATTCTGAAGTTAGTTAAAATATTTCAATCAATTAAAACGTTCTAACGCGTCTAGACACAATTCCTTTGAAAAGAGTTAAAACGGAATAAATATATTTGAATGCGTAACGTAAAGGATAACTGTAGCACAGAGTCGACATTTGAGAAACTGTCGATTTTAACCTCAATCACCGAACTCTTTTGACAATTGTCTATGAAAGAAAATTAATAACGCAGGGATAATTGTACAAAATCTACTTCAAGTTTTGGCACTGATATACTTATTACTTTATGGCCTAATAGAAAGAGAAAGTATATATAACAGATATTCTTTTTTTCTGAGATTCTAATATTTCTTAGATAATTCCCAATAAGAGGAATCACAGAATTGTGTTGTGAAATAATGAAGATTTGGTGTAGACTGTTTTCTCGAATACAACAGGGGATAATTTTCGACCTCTTGGAGGAGGAGAGAGTTGTTGATGACCTTGAAGTGCCGGCAGTGGTTCTTTCGAAACATGGTCCAGTGGGTCCACAAAAAAAGTTGACCGATCGTTCTTTCATGTGGCTCATTCAATTTTTATATTACCAATCAGACTAAAAAAGACGTCTCATTGTGGCTAGTTAATAAGGCGTTTTAACTTATGGCGTTGTTGTTGAAGAGAGTCGCTGCTTACTCGCTCTCCAGTATCATCGTATGATATGAAGAGAAACATTGGTACATATAAAGAAGGTTGCTTTTTCAGCAATTACTGCAATTTGTTTTCATTCCCTTCCTATTGAATTGAGTTTTGCATGGGATAGTTTTTCCCTCTGAACCATCGGCTGTCTCGAGTTAAGTGGCGGGTCTTGTCAACACGCGCGCCAAAGCCGGAATATCACAATCGTGATTTATGTGTGGATGTCTAGGTAGACATACAGTTGCAAGTGTTTTTTTTTTTGTTTGCGTTGGGGCATATGTTATCAGTAGTTAGAGGATGTGCTGCCATCTAGTGTTCACCACTTAGGCTGCTAGTGATTTTTTTCTACACCGAGGAAGGGGAGAGAGAGAGTTGCAGATGACCTTGGTTGTCGGCAGCTGTTTCGAACCCTGGACGAGTGGGTTCGAAGAAAAGTTGACCGGTCACTTTTCGCTGTTCCTTAACCAACAAGGCAGAAAAAGACGTCTCATTCTGGCTTGTTAATTATGCATTTTAATTTCTCTCTTTGTTGTTGGAGAGTAGTTCAGAGGCTATTCTGCAAAAGACGGAGATGGGCCGCCAAGCTCTTATGTGGCGCGGTGTAGAAGTTACGAGAAATAAGCACCAGCTTAAAGTTTTGTCCACGTCCTTCGGCCATGGCTTAAAATACTTGATCTGTTTTGCGAATATTTCCCTTATCATTCTAGTGAGAATTTAATTGAATCCAAACATATCCTATATATAAGCGTATTCTTCTTGTAGTAGTTAATATCATCCGCAGAAGCAGAAATGTACTTCAAACGGACCTTTTTGTACGTGCATTGAATATCTGTGCAAGATCTGTAGCAGGAGCAATGACGCTTTTCAAAATTTTAATCCAGAAAAAGCCTTACGAATATTCCATTGCTTGTTCGAACGAGGTTGATTCACAGGAAATACTACATCCGCAATGGAATTTTTTTACGATTTTTTTCTTTTTATTATGAGTGAAAACTAGTTGAAGAATATAGGAAAGATTACCGCAAAGTTTTAATTTTTACTGAAAATAAATCGAAAAAAAACTTTATTTTTAGTAGTTATTTTTAAAAAATTTCTACATAGTCACCATCCAGAGTTACATATTTCTTACAACGTTTTTTGATCTTTCAACCGACGTCTTTTTGGAATCAGTAAATTGAAGCGAAAAGCATTGTTCGACCTCTTAAATGCGGCCGCGGTAGCCTAGTGGTTATGGCCGAGGACTCATGACCAGCGGTTTTCGTCGAGTCGTAGGCCCGAGCTCTGATGCCCCTTTTGACTAGACGTGTAGCAGGGGCTGATGAATATTAAATCTGTCGGGGCTCAAAGTCCTCTCGAAGGCGTGGAGTGAAAGTTAGGAGAGGGAGTGCCAGCTAAGATGTCGTCCTCGTCACTTGACCGAAGTTCAAAATTGCGAGATCCATCGCCAACAGCACTCGTGTTGCTTCTAGAGCGACGTTAATAAAACCACAGCAAACATGTAGTATCTCTCCATAGAGCTTGAAGTTGCAGAATGAATCACCAGTAATACTGTTTTGAATAAATTCAAACTTTGGAAAACAATTCTCTATTTTTCTAAGTGCTTTTTGTTAATATTCAACTCATCTACGAAATATGATTATCATTATTTAATTGTCCAGCTATAATTGAAGTTTTAATAAGTAATAGGTATTAATTTTTATAACATCTACTTATAAGTTCTGTTTGTCCCCTTTCTATTGTCCCTAACTTGGTTTGAGTATTTATTCATATTTGTATGGAGAATTCATAAGCTGAAACACAAAGAGACTGCTCGTGAAACACAACATATCGCACATTTCTTAAAATTATATCGGTTTTTAATAAATTCTATAAATAGAAACTATTAACTTACGTTTGTCAGTCATAGGTCATTTAAGAATAAAATTTCTTAGATATATTTTAATCATTAGCAATGTTTATTAAAAGACTTGTTTATTAAGAAAAGTATATCCTCCATTCCATAACGTATTTATTTGTTACTCAATTTTTACAATTTATGTTTTCCCTGAAATTTATACGCATCATTTGTATAATACACATTTACTTTTTGATATATTCCCCATTCCTTTACACCAACACGTGTCTATCCTAGCAAAACTATTGAAGAATTTTGTTTGTTGTTGTCGACCCTATGATTTAATGGCAGCTTTCATCTTGTCATCAGAATGAAAATGATCACCCTAGTGGTAGTTATTCATGTATGGAAAGAGACCCGTGTGGTGACCGGGGATGACAGAATAGTCTCACTGTAGCTCATGCATGTCGTAAGAGGCGACTAAAATGGGTACCCAGCGTCTGGGGGTATAGCCAGGCACCCTGCCCCTGGGGATTATATCAGGGGACCTCAGGGACTTGTCTTCTTCAGGTAAGTACGGGCATCATGACCCCGAGGCACCTTAGTGATCTTTTTCTTTCCCATGGGGTTTACTGTCTTTGGTAAACACGGGTGACACACTCCCGGGATACCCTAGCGATCCTTCTCTATTTTCGACCCTCCTTCTTGTCAACCATTTTTACCTTTTTTTCAACTTCACGTCTAGACCACAGTTTAATCTTGTTTGGCGCAGCATAGCCATATCTGGCTCTTGCGCCAATAAACTTTACATTCACTCACTCACTCACATGTATGGAAAGAGGAGAAAGCCACAAGATGCAATATCAGGGGTAATTGTCGTCTTATTGTTTCAAACTCGTTTTCGTGAGGGTCACGACCTTCAATTCTATTCACACCAGAGAACAGAAAAAAATGCATTTCCTAAAAGACGTGTAACTATCAAGCACAGCAAGAATTTTAAAAAATAGTATAACATTAATGGATGCGATTGTTTATTAACATCGCACTGAGAAGCAAAACGAGGTTAATTATTAAGCTTCAGTCAAGTGACGAGGACGACTCTTGGGCCGGAATCTGCTTTCACACCATGCCAGGGGGAGAAACTGAAGCCTCTACAGATTTAACGTGCATCAGTCTCTGTATACGGCAGGTATTTAGTGGCATCGAGATTTGAATGGGCCGCGGTAGCCTAGTGGTCATGGCTTCGGTGGCCGGCGGTTTTCGTTCAGTCGCGGGTTCGATTCTTTGCCCGCTAAAAACCCGCCGTGTAGCCGGGGCTGATGCACGCTAAATCTGTTCGGGGCCCAAATCCTCCCAAGGCATGGTGTGGAAGTTAGGAGAGGGGGTGACAGTTCGGGTGTCATTCTCGTCACTTGACCGTGGCTCAAAATTACGAGGTCCGTCGCCAATAGCCCTCTTGTTGCTTCTAGTGCGACGTTAATAAAAAAACTAAACTAAAATCGAGATTCGAACAAATCTTGTAGCAAATAAAGAAGTTATGGCAATATAAGCTTTGCTTTTCAATCAAACTTCGTAATTAAATGAATTATTGAAATAAGTTTTGTTATTAAGTACAAAATAAACGTTAAGTGTAATAAATACGCAAATTTAAAAATAAGTTTTGTGTTTGGCTGTTTAAATAAGTCACTCACTTACTTTACCTTTTCAATAATTTATGGAACCACATTTATCACGT
>BMAW01125778.1:395327-424733 GCA_019974015.1 Nephila pilipes | reverse complement strand
CTTTTATTCTTTAGAATGTCTTAAAGTTTCATGCCTTAATGAAAATACTTACATTCATTACTTTAGTTAGGATAAAAGAAAGGAAAAAAATAACTAAACATTCATTGTTTCTTGGAGTATTCTTGCCTGAAGTATTCTTGTTCAAGATCAGAATAAAAGATTAAACAGCAGCAACTGTTATTTTTGCTCAAACTAAGTTTTCAGCATGTTTTAAACTTTTGTGATATGAAACAGGCAAATGTTTAATTTGAAAAGTTATATTATTGATTAAAGATATATAGTTACTTAAGATAAACTTACTTTTTATTAGAAACACATCACTTACTTTCTTACAATAGATTGTTATGCGTGGTAGGATATATTATGTAACTAATTTTATTTTTTCCAAAAAATTTATACATCCCTTTTAACCTTATAGAAGGTAATATTATTTCTGATACAACTATTTATTACGTACAGTTAAAGTAACAAGTAAAATTGAAATGTTTTTGATATTTGCTTCGAATGCGAATTCAAAATAAATATCAACAAATTTAAAGTAATTTCCTCAAATGAATGTACCATTGACTCCTCGTAAATCAGTTTTAACTTATGAATACAATTTTTTTACTTCTTCAAAATGGGTAAAAAGGAAACAATAATTCTTTGGAGAATGCAGAGATATTGTAAATAGACTTAAAAATAAAATTGTCTACTTATGCCGACTAAGCCGGTTCATGAAATATACTAAAACAAATAAATTTATATATAATTGATTTGGGACTATCAGGAATCTAAGTGTACAGTGAGTAAAAAAATATTCGCACAAGAGTGCTTTTGTGAAAGAAATTATTTTTTTAATTTAGCATTCTAATTAGAACAAAATACATTGAAAAAGTAAATTCTAATAAAATACTAATTTATATGTTTGACTGTGAGGTAAAAAATTGAATAATTATTAATTTGATTTTCAAATAAGAAGAAAAATAAAGCTTAGTGATTTTGAGGCGTATAAAAAGTATTCATACTCTGAAACAAATCGAAATTTTTGTGTTATGTAATTGGATCAATGAATTCCAAACAAGATTGTGCATTATTCATGTTTTACAAATTTTATATTTTTGTATGTAATTTTTTCATGCAAATTGTGCACTTCAAAATAAAGTAAATTTTATTATGTTAAATATATCTAATTACTTATTGCGTAATTTAAATATATATTTAAACAGTGAGATTTTTTTTGATTACGACCATCAATATCTGAATAACAAATCCACCCACACTTTATTTGGAGTGTTTATAATAAATTTGTAACGTAATTACAAAGCTAAACGATGAATTATGTACGACAAAAAAGTATAACAATGCACAAATAAAGCTCAAATTTCATACCATTTATATAACTTTTCAAACTTTTATTTTGCATTGAATTAAATTAGCAACATGAAGTGAATTAGATTCTATTCTGAAATTGAAAGCAATATTGTTGAAGTACTGCTAACTAATAATTCATTTCGGATTAAGCATATGATCCAAATTCGGCATGAAACAAAATGAATTTAATTGTTTATTAATGTCATTTTTAGAAGCAGTACGATAGCTGTTGGGGATGAAGAACCTCGGTCTAAGGACGAGAACGATACCTGAGTTGGTCTTTCACTCTCCAAACTTCCACACCAAGTCAAAGAGATAACATGGGACTTTGACCAGATTCAACCCTCTTCAGTACGGTTATACGATGAATCTTAATTGGCATCAGAGCTTGAACCCCTGACTCGACGAAAACATAGCGAGTTCGCGAGTATGACCACTTAGCTATAGAGGCCTCGAAAGAAAATGAAAGAGAAACGCATGGATAAATGTTGCTTAAAATTTATTTAGTCGCATTTCTGACGAATTATTACAATTTAGAGTTTTTCATTCATGAAATGTATTTTATTTCAAACATTAAAGTATTGAGCCAAGAATTGCAAATATCTTTGGGAATTATATGTACTTATCTGAAAAACAAATAGAAATCAATCATTGGTAGTTTTGATCAAGCTTTATTTCCCATTATTATTTTCTAATTTAAAGAATTTGAACCAAGAGACTCCCATGAAATTAAATTATCTTTTAATTTATTGTATTGTACAAAACAATATATTTTAACTGTTTCTTTCAGTTTAAGTGATAAATAATCTATGTTTTATTTGTGAAAAATTAACATCAGAAAATTTCCTTTGACAATTTTGGAAACAAAAATATTTTGGAAACGTAGTACCGTTATTAGGTTTAATTTAGATGTTTGTAAAATAGAAATGAATTACACAGTACTTTTCATATTTGATGATTTCATTTGTTTCTTATCAGAGGTCCTTAAATTAAGGTTGCATATCCATAGGGAGGTATTTCGGAGGCTTTTCAAGAAGGGGGGGGGGTTACCTCAGAAAAACTCTTAAACATATAATTACTGATAATCCTAAATTGGGTATGCATAAAGTCTTAATTTGGTTGTCAAGAAGCGCGACAACAAATAAGTTTGAAATCCATTGCATTAGAACCATAGTTATTAAACTTATATGAAGTCAGAATTACGAGCTTCAAAGCCAAAAATGTTCATGTCGAGTTTGAGATCCGAGTTCTGATTCTACTAAATAATCGTAGCATAAAATAAGAAGATAAGTTGGATAGAAAATTGCAATGGCCTTCAAATCTAAAGTTTTGTGATGTGAAAACTATTAATACAATATTTGAAAGTAGAAAGTAGCATCACTTGATCTTATTTCAGAATTAAAGGAAATAGAGCAGTATTTGAATTAACTTCGTAAGAAGAATGTGACATATGTTCTTTAATCTGTCTCTGGCATAGAAATGATTCAAATGATTCTTTCTGTGGCATAGAAATTATTTTCTTTTTGAACAGTTTAAGCACTTTTGGTTGTCTCAATCTTTTTAAGTCTCTCTTTAATTATCTTAAGTTTCTGCTTCAGATCAACTCTCAAAAATACTTATATTCGCTTTTATTGAACATTTCTTTTTTATCATAATTATTCGTAATTATTTCAATTATTTATTCCTAAAAATCCCTTTGAATTTAGATTTTAAATTGAAGTCCCACTCAAGTTCGACAATGAGTTATTTGAGACTAATTTCTTAATTTATAGTCTCGATAAAATGATGTAGACAACTCAACCGGCATCACATATTTCAAATTTTTAAAACTCTTCAAATGAAAATTTTAATAGCGAATTAAATTTTTTATGTAATAATCATAGTAAATATGCAGAACAGTTTTCGGTAGAAGTGACATTCGATTACACACAGTCTACTGATCAGCAGTTTATATGACCTTGAAAGTTCTATATTTTTTATTAAAACAAATCTAATTTTATTTTCATGAAAAAGAAAATTTTATTTATAACTTCCTCTTAACATAATTTTTAACAATGAGCACATTTACTAATTCATAATTAAACAGCTTAATTTTATTTGAAGGCTCTGTACAGTGACTACTTCCAGTGAGATTCTGCTTCATTTTATAGAAAACCAGTTGTAGGGCTCTTTCTGTCATTAGTATATACGTCCCGCATAGCCAAGGTTTTATTATTTCAAATTTTATTATTTTTTTCAAATATAAAAATATTTGAAAATTCTATTGAGAGAAAAAATAGCGTAATATATTTGTTTTTTTTTTTTTTTTTTTTCATTTTCAAAGGAAGTAGAAATTAACCTCACAAGAAAAATAACGAATTACTTTTTTATTTGACAGACAGTTTAGTAAGTTTGTAGATACTTCAATTAATGGAACACGAAACGTAAACATATAAATAAGTTTACAAATTTACAAAAAAAAATGTTTTGATGAAAACAAGTTTCAATATATGGTCATTTGCTCTTAGTCTCATAACAGCTGAAATCAGTTCAGGGTGAAATCAACTTAAAACACTTTGCAATGAAAGCTTCAGGCCTTTTCAGCACCAATTTGTATTATTTTATATATTACACCATTGTCTAAAAAATAGTTTTATTTTGCCTTTAAAATGCTTTTTGTCACTCTAATTTTCTGAAATTAACAAGTTTTGTCAATCCTTTTCCAAATTATAAACAACACATATTTAGTTCTCTTCAAAAGACACTGAAATGTAATAAAAACCTCTTTGAATATTGTCATTCAAAAAATAATAACGTAAACATACGTATAAAATCTATCAGCAGTCTACAAAAGCATTTTCGATAAAATATCCATTTGGATCTCATATGAAATGTTGACATAGATGACAAGAAAAGTTGACATATCTGAAAGAAAAAAAGATGAATTGATATGTATTGTCACACAAATAGAATTGCTATTGGTGAGAAAACTCTTTTTGTAATCAAGTGTTTTTGTAATATTAAAATTTTGTTTGGAGAAATATAGTCTAGGAATAAAAAGAATGTATTATTTAGAATTTTTTTTAACTTTACTTTTGGTATAAATCGCTTGGAGCCAATTGTAATAATTCACCAGTAAAATTTGTTTCAAATGCTTTAAATTCAATTCTTGCATCAAACATCATTTTATTGTTTCTACTTTGAGGTTAGAACAGTTTTAAATTTCTACTTCTTGTTTTTTGCTTATAAGGCTACAGCAATATATTATTGTTTAATTTAAACAAACTTCATGAATTACTGTAAACACAATTCTTTATAAACGATTTGATAATAGTTAGATAAGAAAAAGTAATAATTCTTAAACCACATTGCCATACCAGAAAATCAATAACTACTGAAATACATTTTGATTAACCAGTAAAACAATCTGTTACAGTTATATAAAGTCTGTGTCATTGACTAATGTTTCATAACAGGAACTACTTTTCGAATGCAATTTCAGGTGGAGAAATTGTGACGGTGAATTATTCGCAATTTCTTTTCTTCACAAACCTCGGGGACTTATAGGTAATTTGAATTGCATAAAGTTTCAGTTTCTTCCCAACGAAAATGAAATGCAATTAGGTAAATTAGATGAAGTTAAATAATTGATATATATATAAGAGAAACACAGAAGAAAGGGGCGAAAGAAGGGAGAAGTAGAGGATACCGACGAGCTGATAGATATTATTAAATTGGATTCAATCATCGTATTTAATCGTTTGGATTGAAACGACTTCTAGTTGAAGTAATAAGATTCGATCTGGTTATAATCAAGAGTGATTTGGTAAGCTAAGATAGTATTAGTAGGACATAAACTAAGACTGACTAAATTTAGAGGGAATCGAGAGTGAGCGACCTTATATATTATTTGGTAATTAATAAAATGTTTTGTCCTACCCTTGCGTATCTTCATTTGGAGTTTTGAACTTATTGACTATTTAATTAGAACATAAGAGGGCTGTAAAACCAAATAAGGCTTCAAATTCTTAAATATTTTATAAATAAGCTATTTTTTCCTCTGAAAACTTAAGTATTAATTTAGTAATATAAAAATATAGAAAACAAAGTTTGGAACATATTATATATAAAAAAACGGATTGTTCCAAATAGAAGTAAGAATTAATAAAAACATAATTTTTTGTAGGATAGTGAAGTCAGAGTGTAATGCAAAGGCTGGAACCTTTTTCAGTTTGCCTCAATATAGTTCTATAGGATTCCTTATAAATTTACACCTCGTTTTGGATATTTTCAAACATGCATCAATTTGTCTTTTGATAAGTAGAATAATAATTTTTAAGGTTTAAAATATTAAGTGAGTAAGTAAGTTGACTTACGATTCACAATTTGTTCATTGAAATACTACTCATATATAATGTTCATCTGCGCAATATTCACTATACAACCTATTAAAATCTATTTCTCTTAATTCTTATATTAAAGAAATTTTCACTATCACACATCTATAATATCTAATATATATCTCATTAATATCAGTTATACCATTGCAGAATGAACCTAATGAACAATCAGACCTAATGAACAATCAGAAATTCTCTACAAGCTATGATAGTATTTAGGAATCTCATCGAGAATTGAAGTTGAAAATTCATTAATTTACATTTCCAGGGTTTTGCATCTGAAGCTCATACGAGTTTCGAAGGGAATTTCAACTTTTTGTATGTTCAAATACCTATGGAAGAAGATGTTTCAATGAGTTCATGAATTTCGAAAGCTTTACGGATTGGAATGATTGAAAATTGCATTTGGAATAGAAGGCGATTAAATGAAGTTTTACAATGGAGCAGGATCTTCACTAAAAGGCTGAAATAAAATTATCTATAAATAGAAGTTAATCGTTTACTTAAAATAACATTGTGTCCCAAAAATAAAAAGGATTGTTTAAATATCTTGATGTAACTTAAAAAAAATCTCCTATATAATTTTTTTCTCACTAAAAGAAATCTCAATTACGTTGCCGAGGGTTTTTCATATACTGTTAATTCGGATATCGAAAGTAAGGAAACTCTGATTAACATTAAAAGAGTAATACAGCATTTAAGTCAATAATGAATGTCATGATAATTACTTCTTGTAATGTTTTTAGAGAGAGATATAGCTATTAAATTAATAGAACTTAAATATGGTTGAGTTTAATTTCCAGGACATTGGTTTGGTCAATTGATGCCAAATAGAAATTAATTAAACGCATTAGTGTTCTACCTCTGTTCTGAACAAAGTATAATTACATCTAGTTTTTACCTCTCGTCGGTCTTCTGAAGTTTCAACTCGGAGTCCATCTCTTAACTAACTGTATTGTAAAAAAAGCTAGTAAAAGAAATTCAAAAAAACATTGATGGTGCTAGTTATGATTAAAATGCTATTTATAACTATGAAACAAAAGTGCTACAGATGCAGCCATCTTGGAAAATTACTTTCTTTAATGATGGCCTTGTTTACAATAATTGCTTATAATTGAAAAATTAGTCTGGTGAAAAGGTATTTTGCCAAACAACACAAAGACAATGCGTTCAGTGTTATAAATTAACATATAACATTCAAAAGGCTTCTAAGTCAAACTTTGGTAAATTTCTAAATCAAAATACAACTAATAATTATATAAAAGAATGAAACATAAAATGTTAATGTATTCTGTAATAGTTTGAAATGCTTAAAATATCGGATTTGTAAATATAAAAGTTAACAAATACAGCAAAATATTAAAGGTAAAACACACATGGGGATACCCAACAGGGTTCAAAAAATTTCCATATTTATTTATTACATACATATAAAAATTATACGATATAAAAATAATAATAAGGTTCATTACAACACAGTTTAGGGTTTGTGAAACAATAGGTTAAGAAAATAAGATATCTGTGTTTTAATCATTTGAAAAATATTTCGTCTGGTCGACTAATGTGGTTGTTACATTTAGATCTAGACCGGTACCTATTTTTTCCACTTCATACCTATCTCGAGGTTAACCTTAGTCACTTTACATTTATGTCTCATTTTAAATCTAGTACCAAATTGACTTCTTTTAATCGCGTGCAAGTATTCTACTTGGTATTGAGGATCTTTTTTTCCCGTTCTGTATCGTACACTTTCTTAATTTCGGATTGAATCTTTTGGATATTTTTTTCGCATCCAACCTTAGAAAATTTCTTTGATCGTGAAACTCTTCCATAATTTCATAAAATATCATTTCTTTATTTTTTGTTTCTACTTCAAAATCCTTTTAATAGTTAGCAACTATTTTCCTTGCAATACTTTTAATTCAATATTTTCTACCATTTCGTCCTGTTCTTGTTTTAAATTCTATATTTAATTCAATAAATCAAACACTTCCGTTTCTTTATTACATAGCAAATAGGCAATATTTGATCTTTTTCTTCAATACTACTATTCTTTTCTTTAATATTATTATTAGTTCCTAATTTTCCTTTCCAGGTTCAGTTAATTTCTAATCAATGATAGTTTTAGTTTTGCCGCTTTTTTATTTCACCTCGGAAAATTCATAGGATTCAGTGAAGTTACATGCTCACAACTATTTTGATTCAACATTTCAACATTCTACCCTACAAGTTGCAAATTAGATGTCAGTTGAGCTACTTCTGGTGTTTCTGTAAAAACTGACCCATTTCCCCCCCCCCCCCCTTATTTACTGCAGTTTGTTCTTTATTATTTTTTTCTGCTTTACTCTTTGTTTCTGAAAGTTGATTTTCAAAATTACATAATAACTTTTCTTTTAACATTTTAATCTTCTTTTCAGAAGATATAATCATTTAAGGACTACTTTGCTCATAAAATAAATATTTTCTTCGAATTATCTTTTCTTTACTTGTAACAAGGAATTCGTTTCTGCGAGCTCTTCTGTTTTTTTTTCTGCAACCTAAACACCTCATTTTGGTTTTTGCAGTTTCTCTTCTTTTTTGGACAATAATAGTATACCTGCTTTGACCAAGCCCTTATATTTACATAAGACAACATTCTCTATTATATTCGGGGAAGCTTGATCCAAAATATTATTTCTTTTCACTGCTCAAAAATTCGACTAAGACATTGGCACCATAAATCATACTGAGAGTAATTACTGTCGTCTAGGACAAATTCTCGTTGGAAAGAGCCAATTATAAAAACTATTGATTTTTGTAATCGTGATAACACTATTTATTTTTCGACAGCTTCAAATGATCATTAATTCCGTTACACATATCTTCATGGATCAGACTTACCGGACTACCCGAGACAGGAGTTCAACAATGGACTTCCCTCCAATAGTTATGTCTCTCGTTTGCGATATCTCTTGTCTTACATTTGAATGTGTTAGCACTGAGATGTCATATGTTATCTTCTGAATCCAAATCTATTTTATGCTGTAGGCCATTTGAACGCATATGACCAGGAGAAATATAGTGAAAACTATAATAACAGAGTTTTCATCTCTGAGATTCTATAATGATAAGATTGGGTGACTCCTTTTTGAAGTTTTGGTCCTTCATTTCTAATCAAAATCCTTTTAGATCCTTCATCATTTAGAATGATTCTCGTAATCTCAAAATTCTTTTTCACTTAGAATGATTCTCGTAATCTCAAAATCATTTTTCTCTTAAAATGATTCTCATAATTCTAGAAACCTAGCCAGTCATCTGGATTATTAAAATCGAAAAAATTAATGCTTGGCTTTAGCCTAAGAGTTATAAAACCTAATCCTAAAGAAAATTCATGTCCACCTCCGACAGATCGATAACTATTCTGACTTAAGAACAAAAGTATGAACTGGCATAATGAAACATCTATTCGGAAAACTGATATTAGCATGCTTAAAAAGTAACGTGCAATAATATTAAAACATTTTTATCAGCTCAATAAAATTTATGATTATATAAAACCAGAATAAATAGAGATTTACTCAAATATGTATGTTAATTTAGTTGCACGTGTGGATATGAAAACAATAATTATAGAAGTATTGATTTTTATATTATTTTAATTTCTCTCCAGTAACTGATGCTCAAAGTAAAAAAATTGTTTTTTCAATTTTTACTTTTTCATATTTTGCGCGCGCGTTACCTAAGATAACGAGGAATAACGATACTTCGAAGTTTAAGAATTCAAGGAGATTATTGGATTTGATTGGAAAATGCCTCTTCTCTCAATTAAGAAAAAAATTGAATATGAAAGCCATTTAAGTGCATGAAAAATGAAATGCATTTAAATACATATTTGACATAGAAATCTTCTCCAAAAATGAGATTGCTTTAATTAATTTTTATGCAGTCCCTAATCAACTCAATATATATATTCTGAGAAAATTGATATAATACAATTTTATATTGTTTCGTTGAATTTTATTTGGAAACGTATCAGAATTGAAAATTGCGAAATTCCGTTTTTCTATCTTTTGTCCAAATAAATGTTAATCAGAGCTTGATAAATTCTGTACATAGTTATTAAATTAATATCTTCTAAACGTGAAATAATAAGCATATAATATAGGAATTTATTTGGGAAAGTAAAAATATACTAAAAAAATTATGTATTTGAAAATATATTAAGGAATTACACTGATTTTAACATAATTAATAAAATTTAATTTTTCTCCCTCTAGATATAAAGGAACTCACATTATATAAAGAAACTAAATTCTGATGGAATAGATTCTTAATTCATATCTTTATTTTACAAGCATTTTTAATTACAGGAACATATCAATTATGATTTCAATAATGAAACAACGATGTTTCATTATTGAAATTTCTGTATTGAATTGAAACTATTTCTGAAAATTCGATTTCAAAGATATTTCACTTCGATTGGGAAAATAATCTAATAAATTTTGTAAGTGTTTTAAAGATGCAAAACTGTATAAGTATTGAATTAAAAGTACGAAATGCTTCTTATATGTATACAACAATAATTTTCAAATACTAAGAAGTGAAGTTCACGGTGTCATAGATCACAGACTTTTTCTATTTGACTGTGTTCATTACACTACAAAGAATTCCTCTGCAAGATATCAGTATAAACCTCATTATGTTAAGAAAACAGCGTAAACGGATATTTTGACAAAAAATTAAACACTTTTGAATAAATTCTATAATATTTGTTGGTTAAAATAAATCTTTTATTTACATTTAAATCTAAGAAAAGAATAGCATAATTTTGTTGTTGATTTAGTGTACGCATTTTACTAAATAAAAATAAATTGAATTTCTGATATTTTAAGGTTTAACGTAGAATTCTTTCATCCATTTTAATATGTAACTATTAAATAATCTTTATTATGTATTGGTCGCTCGGATATACTTAAGGGAATAAAAAAAATGAATGTTAGATAATAGATGCTACGAAAGGAGTTATCTGTCTGACACAGATATCAGTTAATTGTGCAGTAAGAGAACCGGTTAGAGCTTAAGTGGTTTTAAATATGTCTCGTCCTGGAAATAAAAAAAAAATTCAAATCTATTTTCCTGTATAATTTATTTTTATACCTATGATATTCCTATATCTTATTTTTATACTTAAAATATTCCTACAATTTATGTTTATACTTAAAGCATTCGTATAACTTATTTCTATATCTAATTTATTACTGTATCTTATTTCACTTTGTCGGATTGTACAACGTGCTATATTCAAATAAGCATGACAATCACTGCCCTGGAGGACTCTGGAACATATCTAAGTAGATCATCAGGGAAACTAAACACTCAAATCATTTTGATTTTTTTGTGAGATTGCATTTCGAATGGGAGGCCAACACCCCTGTGAAAGCAATTGTTGATTCAAACAGTTAAGTGTAACTATGACAATAGTTAGCATGAGCTCAAATCCCGTTCTGAGTCTTTTATCAATGGTGCTTGGGTTCCTTAGAGTCCTCATTATTTATAATGAATGAGATGCCGTGAGAGCCATTCTGTTTAATCTCGCTGTCCTAGCATTATGTTACCTTTAAAGGACAATTATATCCTCCGTGACACTGTAACTTGTCATTGCCATTCCTGAATGTCAGCATTGTTCAGATGCAAATACTGAACCATCCTTCAAATTGACCACTCTGCATCCTTTACTCCTATTTTAGGCCTTTCTTTCAAATGGTTTCATGTTCATACGGAGCGAGAATGGTAAAGTAAAATTGTGTAGAAGGAATCAAATTAAAAAGAATTTTGTTGTAGGATTAAATTCATATATTCAGAGACTAAATTACGAAGCTCCAAATTCCAACTATATTCATTAAAAGATTTTGTCATTCGTATGTTGTATTCAAATCTGCTTGCGTATAAAATTTTGCTATAATCAATTTTCTTTGTCTTAAAATGAATTTAATAAATGTAAAGAGATTAGCTCGTTACTTCCTATAATTAAAACTATAACTTTACTATAAATCAAAGCATCATTAAACTATAATTTAATTAATGAACTTTACCTTATATTCCTTAAGTATTCTTAGACATTTCATGAATGTAACACTGATTCTATATTGTTAACAGGAGTTCTGCTCTCTTTCAAATTTAGATTAATGTAAAAGTTTTAGGTATTAATCACATTTAAAAATGCAATGAAATATCATTATGGATCATTCGTTTTGTGTTATATCTTAAGGAATTTTCCATTTCGTGAAATAATTAAATTTATAATTGACGATTTCTTAAGGCAAAAAAATTTAAATTCTTGAATGCTTATTAATTTACTCTCCAGATAATATATATATAAAAAAATTCATTAACGTTATTATTTACGAATACAGCAAACTAAAGGCATATAAAAATATAATTCGATAGGAAAATGTTAATAAAACTATATTTTTTCATATATATGCGTTTAAATTTTAAGGTATAGTTCAGTAATTACGTTAAAGGTCTCTAAACCCAGTCGTTTTGGCCATGTAAAAAAGGCTGCCGAAATAGCAAATTTAATGAAATTGTTTGATAACCCATAAAAAGTTGCTTTAAATTCATTTAAAATAATAGTGGCACAAACTGCTGTGCTAAAATGTTTTTGCAATAATAATATTTAAAATTATTTTAATAATTTGCAGCTGCTGTAGGAATGAAAGAATGTTTTGAAAAATTCTTGTTTTTATGAGAATTTTCAGCTTCTTTCATTATATTAAATGTAATTTAACCTTCATGGTCACCTTATTTTGAAAAACTAATTTATGTTCGGTTATGGGGCTGAATTTTATTAGTGAGTAAATGAGACATAAACAAACAAATTGCTGATACGAAATACTCTATTACCTTTAACAAAATGCTCAATTTATCTTACATGCATGTGTAAAGGATATTTTTTGAGAGATTTTTGTAAAGTTATTTAATTTGAATTCAAAATTCTAATAATAAGCTTCTTGTTTTCGTAATATATCAATATAAATAAATTCGTCCTTTCTCTTTCATTTAAAGACATAGCATTAAGAAATTCACGATGTGAATAATTTTAAAAAATATTAACAAATTGAATAAAATTCTGACAATATTATTTTTGTAGATTAAAATGTCAATTAGAAATTAAAATGATGAACTATTATTTTGATTGGACAAATCGTGAAATAACTTCAAAGATATAATGCATAAAAAAAAACCAGGAACATGTTTTAATTATTGTGAACTTAATAACTTTTTGCCATGAATTATTTACTTATATGTCACTTGTATGTATAGTATTCTTATAGCACTCCAGTTTCGGTCCTTTAAAAATGTCTTTCATTTCCTAATCTATGATAAAAGATACTATTTGATATATAAAGTAGTTTACATTAATAGGAATAACTTGCTTTAAAATTAAATGCTGATTATAATTGCTTCACAATTAGTTCAAAAGATAATTTAAAAACAAGAGTAAATATATTATTTCAAGCAAATTTTTGCAAAGAACAGATTTTATCACCAAAATGGCAAATTTTCTTGAAAACAATTATTAAATTATTCAATTAAATATTAGGAATAAAGCCAACAATAATATGACAGCAGAAGAGAAATTTGATATACTCACTCCCTCAATCATTCATTTACTCAGTCATTAGTTTGTTTGTTTATATATTTTGACCACAAAAATATTGAAAAAGCCTTTTTTTAAGATTGCTTCAGTAACTATTTTGTCACTAACTAAAGTGAGTGAGTGATTGAATGTAAAGTTTATTGGCGCAAGAGCCAGAAATGGCTATGCTGCGCCAAACAAGATTAAAATGTGGTCTAGACGTGAGGTTGAAAAAAAAAAAAAGTGGTTGACAAGAAGGAGGATTGAAAATAGTGAAGGATCTCTAGGGTGCGTCACCCGTGTTTACCAAAGACAATAAACCCAACAGGAAAGAAAGAGATCACTATGGTGCATCGGGGGCATGATATCCATACTTACCTGAAGAAGGCAAGTCCTTGAGGTCCCCCGATATAATCCACAGGGGCAGGGTGCCGGGCTATACCCCCAGACGCTGAGTACCCATTTTAGTCACCTCTTACGACATGCATGAGCTACAGTGGGACTATTCTATCATTTCCGGTCTCCACATGGGTCATCACTAACTAAAACAATAGCCTCTTGGATGGCTAATATGCTATTATAAATGCAGACGAGAAAACCAATTGCATGAATTCAAATGAAGAGTTAATATTTTCAATACGAGATGGTAAATCTTTTGTTGTTTTGACTCGAAAAACAGTATTTAAAGGAAAGTTATTGCTTTTAATTTTTTAAGCTTACTATCATATGCTTTATAAGAAATTATTTTCATTGCAGTATTAGGTTTAAATAAATTAGTATCAATAATTTTTGTTATATATATATATATATATATATATATATATATACAGTTATTTTTGCTATTAAAAGGCAGTGAAAGTTATTCAATTAGGATCTTATTATCTTAATAAATATCATGTTTTGTTTTATCAATTTGCCATTAATTTAACAATAAAGCTACCTGTTTTTATACTGCTTAGCTATAAATGCAATTGAACGAAAAAATGCTTACAAATTGCTGCCTATAAATAACTTAGCTTAATTCATACATAATTAAACCTAAATACAAAATAGCATTTCTTAGGGGAAACATTTATATCCTAAACTTCAATAAATTGTTTAAAAAGGTTTTTTTTCCTAACGGAACCGGCAAACAGTTTAAAATGACTTTGGTTCAAGTTTAGAGATTATAAGTCCGCAATAGATTCGCATAGTTAAAGGGACTAAATTTAGCATTCCATAAGAATCTATATGAGATTTATGATGGAAATTGTTATTTTGAGGACGAATTTTGAACTAGCTCTTTTCCACAGTATACCAGTGGTGGACTGTAAAGGGCATTTCTTTCATCTAACCTTCTCTGGTTCTCTTATTTTATCTATTATACTAGACTATTCTCTTACCTAGGCTCTAACCAGCTAGTATCAGCTATATTGTTGTGTGAACAGAAAAAAAAATCTTTAATCAGATAAGAACTCGAAATTACTTCTGGTCATGAGCATCAACAGCTCAAAATTTACTATCATGACACCTTTTGAAATCACGATGGTTCTGAATTATGATTAAAACAATTTTGGACTATAAAATATACAGACTTTAACAATGAATTTTTTATTGGTCTGTTCAACTTCTAGTTTAAAAGTTAATTATTTTGACATCGTTTTTGATGGCTAATCGCATTTTAATTGTTATGATTCTAGCATAAAAGATGAAGAAACATTATTAAAAAAGCTACAGTCAGTTGTGATTGTGTTTTTATTTCAGGTTCTACACTTTTAATATATTTCATATTATGTTACTAATATTCATTAACATATTTCTATGACCTCCATACTAAAACATAACTCTAAAATTACATACTTTCACATTTTAACCCTAGTTGATTGAAGCAATTAAGTTGGGAGAACACTAACCTGTATTGGTAAAATAGATATAAAAATATAAATTATTCTAAAATACAAAAGAAGAAGAGAAGAAGAATGTACACACACAGGTTAATAGAATGGCATCCTGATTACGCATTGCGTCATGCTACCACAAGGTGTTTAAATTTATTCTCCTTGAATTATAAAGCAGGTAAGCAAAGCTTGTTTGCGTATATTTGATCTGTGGCAGAGGACGCCATTTAACTAGAGATACCATTACGTCACCAACGGTGACAACATAAACAGCTGTCAGAGTTCGAGAGGGAAATAATCATACGGATGATAGAAACCAGGTGGTCACCTCGGCGAATAGCTCACCATCTAGGCCGTCCGGACTTTATTATTAAGCGGTGTTGGGACCAGTAGACAATATAGAGGACTGGTACTCGGTGACAAGGCACAGGTCGCCCTCGTCAGACCAACAGTGGAGAAGACCATCATATCATACGATACTCACGCATAGCGCCAACTGTCTCATTGTCCACCATCCATATGCAGGCAACAACTTCAGTACGGGCCTCTGTATCAGTCCGAACGATTGAAAGGTGCTTGGCTGTATGAAAGTTGCTATTGAGGCGTCCATTACGTGCACTGCCATTGATACCCAATCACGGTTGCCTCCGTTTGGAGCGGTATCGCACTCGAAGCGATTGGAATGCAAACGAATGGTATCAGGTTGTCTTTAGGAATGAATCCAGGTTCGTTTGGGGAAGTGATGAAAATCGTGTACGTATGTGTAGGACCCATGGTGAATGTCTCAATCCTGCCTTCGCTGTACAGCAGCACATCTCTTCCACAATTGGTGTGAGTGTATGAGGTGCCATCACATGCGACATACATTCACCCCTTTATTGATCCATTGCACTATAACAGCCCAGAGGTACGCTCGCGACATTCTTCTGGCACATTTGTTACAACACATGGCAGGACTCCAAAGATTCATTTTTAAATGGACAATGCTCACTCACTCATAGATTAGGTTTTACAATACTACTTCCACTCTTCCCTGGCTACTCGATCTCCATATTAGTCACTGATCGAGGATATAATCGATCATTTGGTACGACAAGTCAGATAGCCTATGAGTTTATTCAAATTAAAGACGCGTATTCAGCAACCGTGGAACGAGATGTAGCAAAACATCATACAGGACTTGTATGCCTCAATGCCCAAACGTATCTCACTATGCATTCATGCTAGGTGAGGCCCAACAGGGGACTAAAACCTACATTCACTTGTACCTTTTCCTACAATAAATGATCATTTTGCTTTGATTTTGTTATCACTTACTTATATCAATGCTGTGTTATATATATATATATATATATATATATATATATATATATATATATATTGTAATTCATAAATATATTCTTGAGTATTCAAATTTAATTAAACTCAAACTCATTTTTACTATGCTTTAAATTGACGAGTCTCATTTTAAATTTTAAACACAAGATATTAAATTTATAAAAAAATAACATTATCATTATATATATATATATATATATATATATATATATATATATATTTCAAATAAATAGTACAAAGATTTAATCAATAACTATGCCGAAAAAAACGAGCAGTTAATTATAAGTCAATATCCCTTTTCATTTAGGTATACTGAGAGAAAAGAACTCTTGTCAGAATTTTTTATTAAAATTTTCTCTGATGTTTTATATGCACTCAAATATTATTCTATAATGTATTCTCTTCTCATATAACATGATAAAAACGAAGTTAAAGAAAATTCATATTCGAAGAATTTTTTTTCTTACAAAATTGTAATTAGATCTATAGTAGATGTAAATACTTTCGGATATTGTATATAACTGCAACGCTTCAAATTTGATGCAAATTGTCAATCATTTATATTACTCTGAAATGAATTCCTTCTTTGCTCTTACGGTAAAATATTTATTATCGAAAAAATATTTATTTTAAAATTACATTTAAAACGCAGTTTCTTGTTGGAACATTTACTATAAAACTGCAATGCCTTCAAATGACTTTGAAGCATTATAAAATTGTGGAATAATTTCAGAAAAAAAAATTGAAACAGTATTTTATAAACAAAACAAGTTATTTGTATTTTAGTAGAATTTTCATGATTTCAAGCTCATATAAGACGTTAATCTTTTTAAATCATTGCTTAAGTCTGATGAATAGATATTCGTTTATAAAATTTGTGGAACTACTTAGCATGGTTGATGTCTAATATTTGCAATTTCAAAAGTTTATTCATCATAGAATTGTGTTTCATTGGTGAGAAATGAACCAACTTATTTCAGATTTTACGTCATGAAACCTCTTTGATATTTTTAACAATTCAATCAAAATGCTGTTCTTTTTCGAACTCAATTAACACTCAGGAAAAAAAAGTTGTACACAATTGTTCTGAAAAAATACATCAGTAATATCGTCTATTACATCACTCATACCCTAATGTTCATTAAAGTTCCAACAACAGAAAGGAATTATCTGACGATCGTCAAAATTCCATGAAAAGAAGAAGAGGTTAGGATATACAAATAATTATTTAGACGACGCAAGATTAAGAAACGACACCTGAAGCACTACATAAAAGAAAATTTGCATAGTGGATTTCTCTAGCTTTGTAAGGTCGGAGTTTTCTCAAATAAGATCGCGTTTTGCCTTGGATAAGAAATGCTTTCCAGCAAGTGTCAGAATTCGATAGAGGCAGAATCGTCGCCTATCGAGAATGTGGATTATCGTTCCATGATATTGCATTTCGCACAGCTAATAAGGTTGATAAAGTGTGGTATAGACTTGAATTAGCTTCAAATGATTTGTCCGTTTCTGTCATCCAAGCCCAGTTAGACTCCATGCCTAACCAGGTAAGGCTGTTTTTGTAGCCAGGAATGGCAGTTGCTTTTACTAATTTCGCTCTCCTGTAAGCCTTCAAACTTCTTGCAAATTTAGTCATTTTGTCTTCATGCCATGCTGTTTACTTACAATAAATATCTTTATTGTATTCGCTTTCTTCATGGTTTGGCATCTTTCATGGCCAGCAGTGCATTTAATTAATATAAAGTGAAACATTTGTAGTTCAAAATAGTTTGGTGTAACAGTAGTTTTCTATTAAGTCAGAAAATATTTTTTTTTCATCTAAAGAAGTTTAAATAAAATAGAACTATAAACATTATATCTATTTTCTCTTGCATACTTTTTTTATTCACAAAGACATTATTTTCTGAGAGAGTAATCTGTTTTTTATTTAAAAGATAAAAATAAAGGAATTTTTAAGCGTATGCTTTAATTACTTATGTTAAAACTTTGCTAAAAAGATAAAGTTTAATTTGCGCTCTTTTAAGAAACGTTGTCGAAAAGAATCATGCTAATAATTAAAAATGAAAAGTAATTATAATTGTGTTTATCTTCGTTGTGATTTTCTATTTACTGTTCTTCTATAGTAATAACCTGAAATGTAAAGGTACGCTAATTAGGAATTTTAATTTACTTAACTAAGCTTTTATACCGAACTTTGAAGAAACCTCTTCATCCATGGCTAGTTTTTTTAACATTTTTTGTTCTAAAATTTTATTGCGAGATAAACGAATATTCTTATTCTTCAGTACAAAAAATCGAAAGAAATCCTTAGTCTTTACAATTTGAATTAAATGCTTATAATAAAGCAGCCAACGTAGTCTATAGGTTAAAACATTTTTTCGTAACTGTTCTGTTTATTATTACAACAAAATGAAGAAATAATTAAATGAATTGGAAGGGAATCAAAGCTCATTATGCTTGGAAATGATTTATTGATGCATATATATTCCTTATATAATATGGTCTTGCTATTACACTACATTTTCTTTTACCTGAACTTGATTAAAATAATAAAACAATATTTTCATGTAGTGTTTTAATTATCTTTGAAACTAAATACGTAATCGTGATATAGTTGAATTTTATGAATATATTAAATTAATATAAAATCAGATTCAAATGAAAGTTTCAATAGAAAGATGAGTTTAAAAAACCAATATGTGCGATATGATATATAATTAAGAGTACTCATTTAATTTTGATACACTACAATTGGTGAATAAAATATTTCGGAAACAAATGTAAAATGTATAGCATGATTCCTTTTTTTTCGTAATCTTTATAAACTATAACCAATAGAATTAACAGTAGGAATAAAAGTTCTCAACAAAAAAGTTAATTAAGAGGTTATATAACCTTAAGCAAAATTCCTAAATTGTTGCAAAAGAACATATAGATTTGTTCTTAAGTTACTTTCATTTATTCTTTTACAGATAATAAATTTACAAACATAAATAGTCATGACAATTTCAGAACCCTTATTTGTTTCTCTCCCTTTGGAATATGAACATATAAAGTGTTTAAAAAATAAATAGTAAAATCTTGAAATTATATAGAGAACATCAAATGAGTATTTTATCCAAGATATCATGTTTAAGTAATTAAGTGGAAATTCAAAAAATTTCATCAAAGTTTCATACCTAAATCATACACCATCAGTCTTAGAATTGCATTTTTCACTTTATGCTTTATCGTACAAATTGGTAAATTTCGATTATGTATTTATTTTACTTACAGGTGACAAACAAAAACAAATGTCAGATCAAGCAATTGTGATATGCATTTGCTTCTTGGCCAATAATTTCCGAAATGCAGAGTATTAGTGGAAGTATAATGACTCAATATTTATTATATTTTAATAGAATAATCTTCAATGTATAAGAAAAAAGCGAAATTATGTACAATTTTTATATAGTTTACAGGTATAACTTAGTGCGAGATTATAGATATATTCTATAAATGTTCTGAGATACATATAAGGTTTCCCTATGTCCATAATTATAATCTTACAGCCATATGGATGATCACATTTTTAAGTATATATTGTATAAAAAACTCTCTTTAAAATATAATTACATTTTAATTCGGTAACATTCAATTCGCTTTGAATAAATTAAATCAAATTTCAACATTGAATCTCAGATTTTAAATATGTATTATTTGACTTAAAATTTTATATTTTTATCTCCTATTTTCTAAATTACCAGAACATTTAACTAGATAATTTTGAAATGCTTAGTGCGAAAAAGAATTTGAATTCAATTTTACTTTTGTACGTAACATTTAAAGAAAAATAAGTTCATGTTTCATAAAAAAATTTGACACAAATGCATCTAAGAATGATAAATTGTTCATGGAAAGATGAATTTAATAAAAGTAATCATCGTTCAGATCAGAAAAACACATTTATTTCGAAGCTTGTATATGCACTTATTTGACACTGAACAATCATGTAGATTATTTGCAAGTACGATGCAAAATTTTTCGAATGAAATTAAATCGATTATTCAAACCTTTTATCTATAATATATTTATATAAGAGAAATAGGTTTGTATACTTTTGCTCAGGAGAAAAAACTAGTTGTATATAAGTAAAATTTTTTAAAATACCTTACTATTGATCTAATTATGTTGCGCAAATAACTAAGATCATTAATGAATCACAAAGAATCTTTTTAAATGTGTAATCCAATGTTGAGAATTTCATTTGAAACTACAATTGAGATTACTAGAAATATATATTTTTTTAATAGTTATTGAAATATTTATTTATAAAAAATTTCATAAATTTTCTTCCCGACAAGAAGTTTGAAAAATTTATACAAAATATAAATAAGCTGAAGATCACTACCATTATTAAAAATAGCTCTGATACAGTTAAATATATTAATCATAAACAGATTTATTCTATTTATAGCTATGACTTCAGAATAAGTTCTTTTTAATGCGGTTGACATAGATTATCTTAATTAATTGTTAAAAATATTTAAAAGAAATTTATTATTAATAAGGTGTGGAGTGTATGGGATCATTGCAAATTAGAAATTTGAATACTTACTCGTGTTAGCCTCATAAAATTAAATTATATATTATTTAACAATAAAATTAGTAAATTAATTAAAGGTCTACCGTAAGATGGGGTTACAAGTAATTGTTTACATTTTTTATGAAAATGATATATTTGATTACAGTACTTTTAGAAAAATTATATATATATATGATGATGTTATTTTCTTTTAAATAAATATTGATAATGAAGTTACACCTTTACCTTTATATCTAGAGTACTTTAATTTATTGCAAGCAAGTGTTAACATAAATACAAGTGGAATATTTTGATATTTTTTAAAAAGAGAATATAATAAAGTTTCTAGCAATATGTAAGGTAAAAGGAGCATTTTGTTCTTTGGGTTTTGGGAATTTTCTAAATTTGGGACTCATTAAGTCTGGATGTTATAGGAACATAATATCTTATGTAATATAGGTCTCGTAACTAAAATACACGGGATTTACAAACGAAAGTTAAAAAAGGTTTACAAACAGAAATTCCTTTAAATTTTATTAAAAGTGTTTTAAATATAATTAAAAAAAATTAAAAAAATAATGTAAGTATAATTAAAGTTTTGCGACGGACAGATTTAGGCAGCCACGGTTTTAAACAATTATTATTAAACTACTCAATTAACTACAATAATTAAAGTAAACGACGAAATATTGCGAAATGGACAGTGATAAACTTTTCCGATATTAAAATTAAAGGAAACAAAAAATTGTTAAATTGAATGTATTTAAACTAAATATGATAAGAATTGAATTGTGAAATTTTTCTTTTATTTTAGGTTTTCGCATTTAAAAAAATTTCATTTTTCTTACACTTATTCCATAATACAACAAAGCATTTGTAAGTTTCCTTTGTGCTTTAAATTTTTTTTTAAAGTTTCAGTTATAGAACCTAAAATAATTTTAATTAATATTTCTATTATTTTTATAATATTAAAATATTATTTTAAATGTATATATATATATATATATATAATTATTATTTTCCTTAAAGTTTTATAAGTATTCATTACATAAGAAAATTACATTAATTATTATTTCGTATTATTAAAAAAATATTATAATTGCTGCGTTTAATAGAGAAAAAAACCCTGCTCCGCTTGAATAGTAATATAGAAAGATTTGCTGTGTATAAATGGGCTTAAAAGAGATCGTAGTAGTTGTCACGTAAAAAAAAATTTAAACTATTAATATAAATATATATATTTTAAATTTAAAATTAGTGCTGAAGCCTTTTATGCATAAAAGTGTAATTATACATGATGATAAAAAATATAATTGGCCTCATGTGATCATGTGGTCTTTGATCATGCAAAATATGCTGCAATACTTTTTTCTTTACTTTACTAAATCAGGCATTAGCCCCTTTTACATTTTTAAAGATTAGGAAAATTAATGTAAACACTATAATAACTTGCAACGTAATCACTTGTTTTCGTACTAAGAGAAGCTAATTTTAATTAATGTATATCATTAAGAATTCAGTGAAATGAGAAAATTGGGTTTCTTATTGCATCTCCGAAAAAAATTAAAAATCTCTTTCAGTTAGAAAAAAAAAATCGATAGTGTTATAATGTGCTTATTATTTTTTCTATTATTTTGAAATAAGAAAGAAAGTAAAAATATACTGAAGAATTTGAAAGTTAATCCGTCTCAACTCCTGATTTGAAAGAAAGGATCAAAGCTTTGTCGATACTTCGTTGTTGAATTTCCAGTTAAGATGCTAATATTTTGTATTGATGCCTTGATCGACTTTTAATACCCTACTTATTTCTTCTTCATTGTGATTGAAAACTCTGAAATTAGCTGAAGTATTGATTTTTGGAAAAAAAAATTGATGCTATGGAGTGAAATATTGATCGAGAAGAATAAAGTTTTCTTTAGAAACTGAAATTGGGGTGTTGAATTAAGGTAGAGGTTGAATTATTTTATTCAAGTAATTCCTGACATTTTCAGTTTTCTAGTTTTTCTTTCAGAACATAATTGTTTTGTTGCAATCCTAAAATTGTGTTTTAGTAACAAAATTTAGTTTATATATATTTAATTTTTATTTAGTAGTAAATGATCATAGGCAAAGAATTTTGAAATAAATCAGCTTATGTTATTAAATACTTGAAACTTTTTTTTATCTTAAGAGATATCACGTAGAAACGTAAGAAAAATTATTTACTATTATTGTAACTATTATTGGGTAAGATTTAAAACACTTTTTAATTTATATTATTCTATAATTTTGCTGAATATCAATTATTTCTCTGTCAGTAAAGTGATATGGAACAAACTATGAATTGTATTTGTACAAACTGTTTTTGAATGCTTAAATATTTATTTGCCTTACCTTTACTTTAGTGTAGTTTGTGTATTGCTCAAAAATAACAAAAAAAAATTACGAAAGAAAAAGTAATTGAGAAGGGAATCTCAGATGTTTAATGCATACGATACTGATCTGATGAATTACAGTTATTTAAGAAATATGTTTTGATATATAATAAAAAGGGAAACTGAACACAAAAGAAAAGATATAAAATTACACAAAAGAAAGAAAATTATGAAACGTATAAACAGTCTTTTAATTCTAAATTCAAGAGAACTTTTTCTTACAATTACTGTATAAATATTTGCTATTTCGAAATAAAACTGAGTAGAAAGTTAGAAGAAACTTTGAAAGAAACATGAATAATTCGAGATAAGAACCGACGTTTTTATATGGTGGCAAATGCTACTAAAAATTATTGAAATATTAGTTAAAACGTGTCACAAATGTTTAAATATTGCATTGTTAGGCGAGTAAGAATGATTCCCAAAGTTTTAGATTTCTAGCTTGATGGGAAGTTGGTTAAATTAACGATCAAAAATTTGATGACGCCCTGATAGTTACATACACAAACACACACCAAGTGAAATACATAAAAACGTAGTAAAAAAGGACAAGCTTTAATAATATACATTTATGCTCTTCAATAATTTTTATTTCTTGTTGAAAGTGGAACGAAGTATTTGTATTAATATTTAAATACATTGATTGATTTTGATATATTCCTCTTTATTGATTTTATCGTATGGTTATATGTTTATTATGTCCAAACATTTTGAATCTTTAAAAGTTTATCTTTGTTTAATAATCTTTGTAGATTTAAAAAATCATTTCTAATTTCGGGGTATTTTAATGAAATTCTTTCAAAATATTAAGTGAATTAAATAAAAAATTTAAATTCTATCAAGCCTTAGAAGTTTAGCTATTAATAATTGGAATGTGTATTTGTTCAATCTTAGATATAAAGAATCTTTCATTAGTTAACAAAGATAAAGTTTTTCACAGCAAAACTTCCTTCTTTTAACTGTTGTTGTTGCTGGTATTGGGAAGGTACTTCATAAAGTATTCTCATACTGTTAATTTTTTTTCATGAACTCTCAATGTTAAATGACGGCATATTTATATCGAAGAATTATAATAAATTGCTTATTCGCTCAAAGGGTAATGAGCAGATATAAGCTGTGCACGAAATAGATTTTATCAAATCTTAAATTACTTTAATTAATATATTGTAACTTTGGGGTATCCACGCTTTTCTCTTCACTAACCTTGGTAACTTTTTCATTATTAATTTCATACATATATGATAAAACCTCCACCCATTCAAATGAAATGTGGTCTACGCAAATTAGTTGAAGGTAAAAAGTATAATAAATTGATTACAGGATAGTGATTTATAAGCGAAATAATTGAGAGAAAATGAGAGTAGTTATTTGATATTGAGTTGTCGGTAGTTACATATATGTCAGAAATTAAGAGTAACTTGCAGTAGCTGGTCTTCTGCGACTAAAATGTGTTAGAATTTACTCCAGGTTAAACTTGTATAAGGTATCGAATTGAAGTAGCTCATTCGGCATAAGTGAGTTGGTAAGCTGCAATTTTAATATTTAATTATAAACTATGTTTCAGGAGTGTTCAGAAAAAATAAACATTATAGGAAAATACTAATTAATTATTTATGAAGTAATTTAGTTCTTTTCTGATGTCTTCTCACTAAATTATTAGCATTTTGTAACAACAGTAATATTTAAAATATTGGGAATATTAACCTAGGTAAATAATGGAGGGGAGTTATTTAAGGTGCGAAAAAAGGTGTAAAATAATACACACAAAAAATAGCACTACTCAAATTTTAATCATCTGAAGTTTATGAAAAATGTATGCTTATAATTGAAATAAAGTGCAAAATTTACATAATTTTATCAATTTGTCAATGGTTATTTCTTTTTAATACATTTAAAGCATATTCGTGAAAGCCCTAATGCTGTTTCAGATACATACTACTGACCAAACGTTTCTTTCAAAGGACGTGCAAATAGGTTATCAAAATGTTTTAATATTTGCTGGTCCTGAAATATAAAATTATTAGCAAATATGCAATAAAGTTATGAATTAAAATTACTTTTCCTTCATCCGTATATCATGCTATAAATGTTAGTGAATTTTTCAAGTTATCATTGGTTTCATTCACTTTAAGAAAATCGTAATTTATATATATATATATATATATATATATATATATATATATATATATATTATATGAGCAAGAGATAATCTGTTTAAAGTAAAAATTACATGAAATCTTTCTTTATATTTTGATAAAGTTTGCTTTAGAGTCTGTTATGGTTGTTATGTATTAATGGATCATAATTCGTAATTCTTTACAATATAATTATATACTTTTTCTCTTAAAATTAAATTTCATTCGAAGAAAAACAAATCAACATATTTTAAAATTAAAAATTGTATTCCCGTTGACATTAAATTTTATTCACAAATTTAAATTTCTTATCAAGTTCTCTGTAATATTTATTCAACGTAATAATTATTTCATAGTACAGTTATTTTAAGTATTTAAGTATTCTATATTCATTTTGTGGTGGCTCAAAATGTGCCAATTTTTGAAGATAAATTTCTTTACAAAGTTAAGCTGGTGTAACCATAGTGCTATGATCTAATAAATGGATATGTGAAAAATACTGCTTTAAAATGCTAATAAAAATTATTGTTCTAAAAGTTGTTTTAAACATTTTTTTTTTATTTTTATTTTTGAAATGAAGTGCAAATGAGTAAGGAACTGGTTTTAAAATATATATTTCAACTACAAATGTAATTCGCGCAAAAAGGTTAAACACGAGCTAAACTCAAATAAAAAAATATTAGACCATTGAATTGAAAACGAGAAATTATACTAAATAATATATATTGTAGACTTATAAAGAAAATTTCTGAAACAGTATTTCTGTTACTTGAAGAATTTCTAAGATGAAAAAATAACTTTTAGTTAACAATTATTCAAAACCGTCATGTAAAGAAAAATATACTTCGTTTCCCAAAAATTAAGCTATATTTATTTAGAAATTAATTTCAAAATTTAAAATGCAGCATAACCCTATGTAATTATAAAATATTTTTATAGAAGAAGTAAAATAAATAAAATTTGAAATATTGTAAAACTAATTTTGTATTCATACGAGTGCCTTGTACACAGTAAATATTTGGGTCTTATACTAAGTGAATTATGTGTAATGCGTCAAATTTAATGTATTTTAATGTTTATGAAAAATGAAAAGCATGCTTTATATTAATAGTAAATATTTGTTTCATTATAAAGTGTTTTCTTTTTTTGAAAAGGAACTTTGAAATAAAATGTCTTCAGTTTCTTTGTAAATTTAACAATTTATTTCATACATCATTTATTAATGGGATAAGATTCTGAAAAACATGATGCTGTGCATAACAATGAACGATTAATAAGATATCAGAATTTAAATTTTTAAAAAGCTATTAATATTTTCCTCTATGAAGAATTTAATGAAGGAAGTGTTTTTTATATAAATATTTTAAATAAAAATAATACCGTATTTAAAATTGTGGAAGAACTTTGAATTATTGAAATTTACGAACTAGAGAAAAGTACTTGCTTTGGACAACAGAGGGCGATGCTAAGGGAAGCTTCTGCTTACATTCTGTGCTGCGGTCTGTTAAACGGCACCAAAAAAAATTTGACACTGATTCATAGTTTTGTATAGATTGCGAAAGCGTCGAGTTGTCGTCGTCGATGAAAAAAAGAAAAAACACCAGTGAATAGTACTACACTGAGATATCCCAATCCCATTTACTTTTTGAACTGACTTCATATAATATGCCTTAGGCATAAAAAAGAAAGCAGTGGTAAAATTTTGATTTTAGACCTAAGAACAACTTTTTTCTCTTTGATATCGTATAATTACTATTTAACTCCACACTTATTACAAGTAGGAAAAAACATTTAATAAAAGTTAAAACCAAATTCATTTTTAAAGCAGTTTCTATAAAATCTAAAAAATGCATCATCCGAAAGAAAGGAATTGTGAGTATTTCATTGCAAATAACATGTAGAATTAAAATACCAAAGATGAAATATATTTTCAACAGTGAAGATAAATTCTAATTAAACTGAAAGTATAAATGGAAATTATTTTAGGAATTTTAATCCAGAAATGAAATATTTTGAATTTGTGTTGCAAATGAAGTTAAACCTTAAACTTTTATTGTAATATATCCGTACGAAGCTCAAATGCTAAAGTATTTTGAATGAAAAAATTAAAATATATTTACCACATATAATAATAGAAAATTATCCACCTAGAAAAAGCTACGTAGCCAAATTTGTTTTTACTGAATGTCCTATCGATTGATATCAGTCTTTTATGCACAAAGTTACCACCAATACATTCCTTCGATTCCTGAAAGAATCGAAGAAATCTTATTGACTGAAGAACTTTTAAGGCGAAAGTTATTTACTTGTACCCTCCTGTTAGGCACTAGAGTAAGAAACCAATAAGACTTTTCGAGTAGAAGACTTAGTTGCTCAATTTCCTGGTAATTTCCTGTCTTTGTTCTAGAATGGTTGCTATTTGAACTTCGTTCCCACCTTAATTCTAGTTGGAACTGAAATTAGAAAAGGAACTAAATACTTTATAATGTAAAAGGGGAATCGAAGAGAAAAAAAAAATGCTGCTACTTGAAACTTTCTTTTGGTTAAACACTTCCGTGTGGTTTTTTTTCCTTTGGTTTCCTTTCTCATATTTTAAAAAAAAAAAAAAAAAAAAAAAGAATGTAATATTATAAATTAAGAAATTATTTTTTGAATTAAAAAGCATAATTAAAATACTTAATATATGTACTTCTTTATGATAAAATATATTTTTTCGCTACTATTATGATCGCTGTTTATAATAGGGTAATAAAATTGTAATAAACTAACTACTTCTCATGGATTCACTCAATGTTAATAAATGTATCAATTTTCATACAATTGGTAACAATATATTTACGTATTAAATATTTAAAGAATTTGTATAAATTTTTCTTGAGTCCATAAGTAACATATTTATAACATGTTATTATTTATTAAGCGAAATACAACATGATTAATAAATAAGACAAATTATATTGAAATATATTATATATATATATATATATATATATATATATATAACTGCTTCATTTAGGTACCGTCATGCCCAATTTTCTTATACTGGTCTAAGATCTGGGTCATTAATACAATTTATACTTCTATTAGTTCCATTAGTGTTTGTTGTTTTTGGATTTATTTGAGTTTGCTATATTGTCTTTTTGAAATATGTTTTTGTAATGAATTTGTTTTTGCCTTTGATCTCTTTTCAAATGTACCTTTAGTTTTATTGCTCTTTTTTAAATAATATATTCTGCTGATGGGGATGGTTTGGCTAACTATTCTAGAATAACCCTGCTTAAAAGTCTAAAGCCCTGTTACAAAATTAAATACTTTTCTCAGTTTTTTTAAATTTTTTTCGGATTTCATGTTCCCTCTCTCTTACGGTTCTTCAATAATTAAAATTAATTTTTTTAAATTTTAGTAAATTTAATTTAATTTTTTTGTTTTATTTATTTAATTTTCGAATTTTATTCTGTACATAGTATTTATCTTTTATGGTTAAATGTGAATATTTTTTTCATTTTTCTTTGTTTACGATGTTTTCTGTGTTTATTTTAATAAATGATACATATCATCTTACTTAATAATACAGTTATGATTTCTTACGTAGTGATTAAATTTTAACCTTCGGGATTACTTCCTAATTTGTCCTTGGTTAAAGTATTGGTACTCAATTACACTTAAATATCAACTTATATATATATATATATATATATATATATATATATATATATATATAT
>BMAW01125778.1:326963-395317 GCA_019974015.1 Nephila pilipes | reverse complement strand
TATATATATATATATATATATATATATATATATATATATATATATATTATATACATTCTATAACATAAAAAAACGACGCACCAAGAAGGAGTTGTTCGATGGAGACAAAGATTGACGGATAGGAAAATTATGTACTGAATAGAAAACATTTAAAATTTCAGGAAAATTGAATATGTTTCAGAGTTACCTAGTTACAAAGTAACGAACTCAATATGGTGTTGAAACACCTCTAGCCTGGATGCACACGACGTGGCATAGAGTGATAAAGCTCCCTGATGGTCTCCTGCGTTATTTCTTTCCAAATTTGCTCCAATTTTCGGGAAAGGTCATCAACATTACCAGTAGATGCAGTCGCCTTCGCCTCCTATCCCACACATGCTCGATTGGAGAGAGATCTGCTTGGCCAAGGTAGTATAAGACAAATTATAGCAACATGAGCCTTGTGTTGTATTTATTTATCTTGCCGAAAAATAAGGCTAGGGTACTGCAAATGGAATAGTAGCAAAACAGGTCTTAGTATGTAGTCGACGTACCACTGTGCTGTAAGTGTGCCTCTAATGACGACCAAAAGAGCTCAGTTATCAAAGGCACCCCATACCATACTCCTGGTTGAGTGCCTGTGTGGCAGGCAATAGTGAAAGCAGGCTCGACACGCTGCCCTGGGCGTTTCTAGACACGTCTTCGATTATCGCCGGCACACAGTTGGGAGTGGTATTCGTTGCTAAGCTCTATACGTCTCCAGTCCGCATCATTGCAACCTCATCGATCCAAGCACCACAATAATCTGAGTCGACAATATGCAGGCGTGAGTGGCAGGTGGTGTAGCGGTCGGTACGAGTGTAGATTCCGCTATATCAGCCGTCTGTGAATGGTTATGGTGGACACTCGCGTGTGGGTCGCACGTGTGACGGTTGGTAACTAGGAATAAGGAGCTGTGACAGTTTATCTGCCAATCACTCTATCCTCCCGATCTACTGTGACCTAGGTCGAACGCTACATTATGACGCTGAAATCTGCCATTGTCCCCCTATTCTTGCCAGCACCTTCTAATCGCCACATGGCTTCGAACCATATGATGAGCGATTCTCCGATTTTCCCAACCTGCCTCTTTCAATCCAATGATACGTCCTCTTTCAAATTCTGACAGTTGCTCGTAATGAGCTCGAGTACGGAGGTAAGGCATTTTTTTTTTCAGTCGTTGAAAGGTATCCTAAATCGCAATGCAATAGAAAATTTGACCATCATATTGAGAATCGCTTCTTATATACACCTTCCGTGTACGAAATTCCGATGCGCTGTAGCTCCCGCTATTCATTCATTAGACATCAAATTTTAATCATTTAAATCTTCTGGTCAAATATGTTTACATACAAAATTTCTTTACAATCGGGCAACTCCTTCTTGGTGCATCGTTTTTTTTTTTTTTTTTGCTATAGCGTATACATATATATATCCATGAGCTACATATATATTATCAAATTTTGTCCTCTGATAAAATAATCAAATGGAATTATTAACGAAATTAATAAAAAAAATATTACTTATACAAATGTAATAACACTATTTGCAAAGTTTGTAATTAAATTTTGGGGTACTTTTCGAACAGAAATCTAAATAATTTCTTTTGCATATTTCAAAACCAAAAACACTGCTGTCGTTCCTATTTGAAATATATCAGCTATGATATCGATATTTGAATGGGGTATCTGTGAATGATTCATATTATCTGGTTCAATTAACGGAATTTATGATCAACTGAAATATTAGGCGACTGGAGCCTTTTTCGATTTTTTTCAGAACGATGTTCAGTAAGGATGGAAAATCTTAAGATCTAGGATAATAATATATTTCTCGGTAGAAAAGTAAAACTTATAGCGTTTTAATATCGAATGCAATCCATTTTTCTCTAATTTCATTTATTATACTTGATAAAATTATATGGTCTCTTTATTTCTCGATAAAGTGCTATTTAATTTTAATTCCAAAATTACTCTCAAAAGACGAAAATTGGAGACGTCGGAAAGAGTTGCATTCTGCTCTCCCGTTATAAATTTTGTAATCGTGTAGTATTCCAACCCTGATATTTTTTTTGGTTTCATGTTGTAGTGCTTAAAGAAGAATAAGTTGTTAAAACACAAGAATAAAAGCGGCTTGAGCACACCACATCAAAATCCAATATTTTGAGTCTGTTTATTTTCCGGAAATTCTGCAGTACGTAAAACAATTAAGAACGCTGTCATGAAGTTCGAGGCTTTAAATATTGGATTACCACAATTTATGAGTTATGAGACCTAAATATTAAAGATACTTTCTGTAATAAGTATCCAAAATATATTATATTAATATGAAGCAAGAATTAAATAAATACAAAGATCTAAAATATATTACAAATAATGAATCAAGTAAGTAATACTGTGACGTTGGGCTATTCGAGGTTTTCTCTTCACTAACCTTGGGGACTTTTAATTAAGATTGATTGCTATAAATAACAATTTTTCCCAACCAAAATAGAACGTGATTAGTTAAATTAGAGGCAGGTAAAAATAACGTGAAGTGCTGTAGGTAGGAAAGTATATAAGCAATGTGAGAGTCGCACGATAGAAGTTGAGTGTCACTAGCGTTTAGTATATGCCTCATAAGTGGTAGACGAGATCAGGAATGGCTACGGGTGAGAGCAGTCATGGTAAAACCAAGAATTAAGTTAACTTCAAACGGGAAGGTTGTGGTAAGCTACCTTTAGTTCGATATTAGTGAGGCAGGCAAATGTATTTAAGTCTTTATTTTAGGAAAGTCGGTGTTCATTTGTCGTTATAGTAGTAACTTGTGAAATAAATATTGTGTGTGAGATCTTTCTAACGTCTTCTTGCATAAGTTATTGACTTTTTAGGGTTAGTACATTTAGTTTAGCTATGGCACAAGAGGCGAATGGGAATATTATGTCGTCACAATAGTACTTTTTGATCTTTGATCCAATTGGAAGATTCTTGGAAATTTTTAAACAAATATTTTAGTAAATATGCAGTAGTACTTTCTTTTTTTTACATATTTACCTATAAAATTCCTCTCATAATTGAAATCTTAATAATTGCTATAAAATCTATGTACATTTCATAATTTATTTTTTTTAAATTTCATTCTACACACATTATGATCTTATTTTCGCTCTACTTGAAGAAACAACATATATATGGTGAAAAGTAAATATCAGTACGTAAAATAAATTATATATTAATCTTATTTGAACATTTTACCATAATAAAGCTAAAATTTCTTTGAGGAAATAAAGACTAATTATTTCTAAAGATTTTTCAAGTATTAACGTATTGAACAAAATTTGAGTTCTAAGGTTTTACAAATTCATACTAACAAGATCCGCAAGAAAGATATATCTTTATGATTATTTCTTAAAACTAATATATTCTTGTTATCTAACTAAAAATTTTTTTCTTATAGCATCATCTAAAGTTTATTCCTCGTTATGCTCCACAATAAGGATCTTGCATCTGAATAACCATTAATATTTCTTGAATAATATGACAGTGATTAACCTCTGCTCTAGCGAGTCCAATTAAAGGCCAAATATATCAGAAATCTATGGAATAATGTCCTTATAAAAGATCATAAATGTCATTTTGATCATAGATTTATATCTCGAAAGAAGGAGGATGTCGCTTGTGTCATAATGAGACTTCATCACTGAACACTATATAATAAACATTAGATAGGAAAAAAGTCTTCTTTTCTGCGTGAGTTTAAACGTAAAGTTTAATGTGTTTTTGAAATGAAATGTGTATATAATAAAATTTCAGTCCCTTTACGTTTTGCTTTAAGTATCTGTTAAACTAAATTTTATTATCAAGGCTGCAATCAAACAGCTGAATTGTTTAATATTTTCAAAAATTAACTCTGTACTTATTTTCATTCAAAAAGTGTTGAATCTGATATTAGATTACCTGCTTTCTAGTTGTTTAAATTTTAATTCCAAATACACAGAAGATAAAATGTTTTCAATTACATGCATTTTCTGTCTTTTTCTTTCTGTGAATGTATAAGTGAGCGAAAGAAGCATTAAAAAGTGTCAGGATCGTAAATTATTGCTAGAAATATATACGATCTACCTAGAAAAATACCTAGAAAAAATGGATTTATTTTAATTCAAATTTTATTTTTAGATGTAAATTTACTCTTGATGAAGTAAACAAAACTTTCCAATAAATATAAAAGAAGTTTAGACACTGCAATATTGAATATTTGTTATTTTTCAGATTAAATTTTTAGTTAATTGAAGAATGCATTAAGTAAATATAATATTTGGCCAAAAGTCGGAAGATGAACATTGTATAATGTATACATTAAAAATATATTCACTATATATTTTGTAATACAAAAGGTTTAAATAGCTATTTTCTATGCTTGTAAATTATGCAACATTTTTCACTAAAGCAAATTTTATAATTCTAATAACACAAGTAAACAGTTCTAGATGAAAAATGTTAAACTAAAATCCCATTAAACTAATGTTGCTAATTAATATATTCACTTCTCTTAACCCATTGAATTTTCAGCATAAATTTCAATGGTTTGCAAATAACAGTTTAATTTTAGTAAGTTAACCTTTAATATTTTTTACAGCTTATTGGATAAGTTGAATGAAGGAGTTATAAGTTACTTTAGCGCAGACATGTTGTAGTATTAATTGTGTTAGTATTATTGATGCAGTTACTTAATGGCGTCATGTTGGCGCCAAACCATTATTTCCGGTCTAATTAATTTGTATAAAAATGAATTTTATGCATCAAATGTATTTTTGGTGTGTAAATAAATATTGTGAGATCGGTTCATTTGATATAAGATGAAGATAAAATTGGTAAAAAATGATTGTTTTTTTTAATGAACAGTTGGAAATTAATTATTTACCAATTATACGAAATAAATATTTTTGTGCAAAAAGTCATGAATACTGTTTCTATATTTCTAAGAGTTGTTTGAGAGAAATAAGTTTCATTTTTAATTTTAAAATAACTGAATTTGGATGAATATTACAAAAATTAAGTACACAGACATATTTATACAGGTAAAATGATAAAAAGTTATATTGCTTATTTCTAAAATCTATATGATTTTTTTTTCTTAAAATTCATCTTTTTTAAATATTTTTAGCAGTTTATAGACTTATAATTTTCCGGAAAATAACTATAGTTTGGAATAATTAGAATATAAATAAAATTGTTAATAAAGTAATTTGCTTCATAAGGCGCCGATTTAATAAGTAATTGGTATCTACAATAAATAATAAAAACATCACAACATGAATCAATATGTAAAAGAAATATTTCGTAATTTCCTGTAACACAAATGGAATCGAAATGAAATAAAACAGTATCACTTATAAGTTCAAGTTAAGATTCTATGCAAAACTTAGAATTAAGCAGCTAATGGTTAAATAGATTATCAAATGTCTTAGATTTTATGAAGAAAAACTGTGAAACGTGAATTTCATTAGAGTTTCTTAACGGAAACTTCATAATTAATAGAAGAAAACTATTTGTAATAAAATAATTAGAAACATATGCATAGCTATGAGAAAAATTTATCTGTAAGAAGTTCTACATCACGCTGTGTATATAAATGAAAGAAATGAATTTAGGAATTTAAGTATTTGCTTAAACAGAATTTTTTTCAAGAAAAACAATTCTAAGCTCCATAAGCAGTTTTACTTAAAATGAAAAATATACATTTGAAGATGATAGAAAACATCTTGAAAATAATTTACAGTATTTATCTTTAAAATTTGCTTTAACATAAGAAAAAAAAGATCTTGTTTAAATGTAACATTTATTTAAAAAAAAAACTAGAACATATTATAAGTTCAATTTTCCATAATTTCTATGCAGAAGTTTTGTTACTTAATTTTTTAAAAATTATTTCTTTTCATACTTGATTTATTTATTTGTTATACTATAACGGCTAGTCTTAAAACTATTAAAATACATTTAATCAATTTTAGGATTAATTCTTAATTAATAAATCGATAGGAATTAATAATTGATGCAAGCAAATTTCCTTTACAGAATAATGCACATCCCAAACTCGAGTGAATTTAGTGCTTTTAGTCACATTGAAATTCAGCACGAAAAATCTAAATTAATCAACTTGAAATACTCCAAAAAATATTCTATATCTTAAATCTGATTATTCTCAAAATTATTTATCATTCTAAAGTTTTTTTTAATATATTTAAATTTTTTTTTCTTGGAAATTAAAATGCCAGTTGCTTTTCATTATAGTGTAATTTATTTTCCTCTTTAATATGCTTTCTTTTCTCATAGACATTTCTATTATCTTAATCTGTCACATTGTGTTAGTCCTCAATTTATTTTATGAGAATATCTAAACAATCACTTTAGTGCTATAGAAGTTTATATGAATGATTTATAGATAAATAATTTCGTGAGTTTTTTTAAAAACTATTTGCATGCCATTGGATTTAAAATTTAAATACAGCTGGGAGATTTTCTGTTTTTCCTGGTATGGATGTGATGATCTTTCCTTTCTCATCAGAAGGGAGAATCGACCAGAGCAGGTCAAGAGTAGGCCACAGGAGTGTTCAAAAAAGCAACCCTAAATATTAGCGTTAAAAGGGGTCATACCCGATGAGGGAGAATGCTGACAAGAGGAAAAAGAGAGGGGGAAAAGACACGACGCTTCAGAATCATGCTCGGTTTGACCATGTATTTACCGAGAGCTGTTAATTCCCAATTGTAAAAATAGCAGACATGTACAAAAATAAAGAAGAATTATCATTAAACTTAGTTGGTTTATCAAAAGATTTATCATATTTGGGAACTTAACAATTCTCAGAAATTTTGAAGGATTGAAAAGGTTGAGTGGTAGGGTTCAGATGAAACTTATCGACGTCGGAAGAACGTGTTATTTTCGGACAACGCCATGACAGACTATTATTCATTGAGATGTTAGAATAATTTGTTTTTTGAGCATGTTTTCGTTTGAACTTGTAGACTTAAGGACTTTAACAATGCCTTCTCAAATCCGGTGTGTGAAGTAGACGATCAGATTCACTAGCTGTTAAAATATGAATGTCAATGTAAGAGTATATTTTGAAATTGTGATCTTTAAAACTGAAGCTGTCAGGTATGAAGAATTTAAAAGACACAGTATAAGGACTGTTTCCAAGGCATTCACAAAGATAATTTATAAAGCAATTAATCAGTCGGAGGGAGATTGTCGTAACAAACAATGGTAACGAAAGTTTAACGAATTTGAGCTCTTATCCCCTGAAAAGTATCTTAAACATTAAGATACTTAGTACAAAAAATTTTTAATAACAAATTAATAGCAGCGTGTAAGTTCTTAAAATGTAAATTTTGCAGGTGTAAAAAAAAGAAAAATGATAGTAGCTTTTTTTGAAATTACAACTTTAAAAATATTAGAAAAGAATTTTCCAAATGAGCGAAATTAAGATTAAAGATCAAATTAATTCTTTAGAACTTTATATAAACATTTCACAACGAAGACTACTTTAAAGGGCCACCAAATTGATCATAAATTTTAAAGATGTAAAAATTCTGTGCGAGATTTCGATAGAACTAAAATAGTTCTGTTGACCAATATATAAGGGATGTAGAATAAATGACATAATTGATGCGATTCACTGATTTAAAAAAGTTAATATTCGGAAAGAAATTGATGTTGCGGTTGACCAAATTATTTATTTAAAGATAATAAAGAACATTTTTATAAAGAAATCTCACATCTTTATTAAGTAAGGAATTTAGACTTAGAAGTAATTCAGCTCCGTTACAATTTACGGTATCTAAGAAAACTTACCCAGAGATAAATTGATTCAGGAATATTTCTTTGTTATGAACAAAATATTCAGTCTGTAGTCATTTCAAAAATTCGTCCTACATTTTTTTATAATTCAAGGTATTCCCGACTCTGATGGAAAAAAAAGAAACATTTTATATGTATACAAAATAATGAAGCTTTTTAGAGAAAATTAAAATAATGCCAAAATATGAAAAAAGACAGCAAAATTGATTTTATTGTTGGTCAATTTTAACTATAAAATTAACAGTAAATTCAGGAAGTTAAACTTAAGAATTTCAAAACAGTTTAAAAATTTCATGAAAATAAATTTAACCCTAAAAATGAAAACTCAAATTTTAAAAGAAATAGCTTTTTATGTTATAATTGTAACGAATATTGTATTGATACATGTATAAGTGTAACAAGTTAAGATGATGTAAAAAAAATAAATGTTTGGAAGCATTTCAAATTTTTTTCCTAAAATCAACGTAAGAACTGTAATTAGCAACTTAAGGAACCTTACAAATAACATATATCAAATGTCGAAATTCGAAATAAAAAAATTAATACAATTAAAGCGTGGATCTTCTGCGATTTTCGCTTCAAGTAATCTTCCGAGTTTTTTGTGGGATGTTTGAATTGAGAAATCTTTCCCAATGAATGAAACGTGTATTATGTAAATTAAAATAGAATTATTGAAGTGCATTGAATACAATTGAGGAGATGCATTTATGAACAACAAATATTTTAATACAATGGTTGTGGTAGAGAGAAAGGGATGAAGATATGAACTCTAACTTCAGTATCAAACTTACGCTGAATAAGGAGCTGTAAGAGCAAACAAAGAGAGAATCTACGAAGTAAGAGTGTATGGAACCATCATGTAAGATTTCACTTACAACTTGAAACCGATTCATTTATTATAAATGAATATCTTGCTAGAATATTAAGCGATTAAGACGTGGGTAAAAAGACGTATTGTTAGATTAAAAAGTGGGTAAGAAGTAAATCCATAGGCTTGATTAAATATTTATATTTTATTTTGATTACTTTGGTATGCTAATGATTTACAGTAGAGCTAATGTCTCTGAATTAATTAAGAATTGTATTGATTAATGACTCTGTACATTATGATAATAATTAAAAGAGAAGAAAGAAATCCTGGAGCCATTTAGAATAATCAATAGCGGAAGTTATGTACTTTAAATGAACGCAAACATTATATGAACGAATTAAATACCTTTAATTAAAATTGGATTGCAGATAATCAATGGGTATTGGTGGTGAAATATAGGTCTATAAGAATACATTCACTTCGAAATTATGTTATTTATATTAAGATTTATGACTTGAAGAAAATGTGTACTGAATGTTTGATTAATATGGATATTTTAGATGAATTAAATATTTTAAAATAGAAATGAATTGTTTGTTATTGGGAAAAGAAATGAATTTCATTGCAGTTTTGTACAAAAGTCATTATCAGTTCAAGTGTGTATTTTGTCCACGAGAAACCTGTAATTTTAAATATAAGCAATACTACAGATAAACCCTTAAAGAAGCATCAACACTTTATTAAATTAATTGTTGCTTTATTGACAAAAACAAAATGTATCATAAAGTTTTTTATGCAGAAATAAATAATTCAGTTTATGAATAAAATAAGAAAACTGTAAAGTCAATGTCGACATGCGAAACCTTAGATAAACAAAAAAATATCTAAGAAAAACGTCCTTGAAGGTAGTACAGGAATAGTCATTTACAGAGGTACAATAATAAATTCAAAAATTCTGTGAATGCAAAGCCATCAATCATGGGGCAAAAAATCATGGAAGAGTAGTACATCAATACTTTAAAAGAAAGAAGATATCAAAGAATACACTTGTTTGAATATTGCTCAACTGCAAGAAAAAAAAAAAAACTTTGACAAGAAAACGCAAGATCCTACAAGTGTACAGATTTATTCGTCGTACAAAGGGCTGAATTTTGGATAGGGATAAGCTGGATACCTAAATGCTTAGGACTATACCAAGTTCCAAAGGTTGAAACCATGAAATGATACGATATAGAGAGACGTAGAAACTATGATGGTATTAGTAAGGATTCAATTTCAGCGTATTAAAAGAACCTTTACGCTCCATATATACATTTTCTTCCTTTTTGTTCTTATTTCTTTTTTGTTTACCCCATTTTAAAATCACCAGTCGATTTGCAAGAACGCATAAACCAAAGGAAAGCTAAGTTATGGTTGCTATGACTCACACTCCTTTTCATCAGAGAAGACCGTTGACAGGTCAGCTGAGCGGGGTAAGTGCGTCCAGGAAGGCAACCCTAAAGATTATCCTAAAAAAGGGTCCGATATGAAGAGGGAAAAGACAGATGAGAAGAAAAATAGAAAAAAAAACATGATGGTTAAGGAAAATCAGGAATCTCTGCTCAATTATTTGCTCGATAAAGGGTAACATTTCCAATTGTACAAAACAATAGACTCGTATAAACTCAACGAAATAATCATTATTAAATTTAATTAATTTTCAAAAGGTTGTGCCATATTTGTGAGTAGTAAATAATCCTAAATTTATTTCATAAGAAATAAGTTTCATTAGATAATGATCATTTGGGTTAGAGATTATGTATGGCCCTTACTCTAATAATATTAATATCTGCATTTTTGACCATATCGTTATCTATCTCAATGAAGATTTTTATGGTGCTAGAAACAGCCTTTTCATGTTATTTCATAAATGATTCTTTTGAACTTAATACTTCTTCAAAATGAAGTTACCTTCTTTTGCAAGTCGTCTGACTCGAAGAACATTTCAACTCAAACCCTTTAATATGATGTGAATACTTTTAATTAAATTGAGTCCTTTTGTCTTTTCCACTGATATTTCAGTACCTTAAAATCCTTCATCAAAAGAGAAAACTGGCTTTGAATGAGCGAGTTGCCTAAAGGTAAACGTAATGTTTGTTTTATAGTACTTCTGTCGAAGTTGGAATGAAATTTTTGAATCATAATGGATTCTATTTGTATTCATGTGGAATGTCTCTCTTGAAGAGCAATTTTTGAAACTAAGAATTCATTAAAAATTGAAGCAGTAAAAACACAATTTGAATAAGTTATTTTAAACATGCTGTGAGATTTAGATTATAATTTTATAAGATTTCTCATTTCCAGAAATAACTTTGCTTAGATTTAAAGTTTCATTTTCTATAAAATACTATACCTAAGTACAAAAAAATTATAAAAAATATTTTAGCTCTTTTTACTGATTTCTATATATATGGTAATTGACAGAAAAAAAAAAACATTGATTCACTGGATTCAATGAAGCGTAATATTGTTGTGATCGTTCATGGAACAATGAAAGGACTTTCCTTAGATAGTAGATGCAGCTCTCTTATTAATCTAAGATCATTTTAATAAAAAAAATTCTTCGAAAATTTGATAATAGATTTTTAAGATTAAATACTTGTACTCAATAGTATTTAAAACATGATATATTTTTAAAATAAAAATAATTTTAACAGTTGTGTATATTTATCCCGAAAAATATCTGATAGAAGAATATGGTTTATATATAAAGTTAAGCATTATCAAATATTTTTATTTTAGTGATTGACACTTTAATTGAAGAACTACACTGATAAAAAAAATTAGGCAAACACATGTGTACAACGAAACTATGCAAATATTTACATCGATAATTAACGTCAAATGATATATCCATTATTCAAAACGTAGAAAAAAAGGAAATTGTTTTATTCAAATTCACGGTTATGGTGTTAAAAAATAAAAGTTAGGATAAACGTGCAGAAATCACGATTACGCAGAAGCTTCTTTTTTCCGCTCTCTCAGATGTTAAATTCAATTGTGAAGCTTCTGTTTTAAGACACGATATGACTTGAAAATATCATAACAGCGTGACTTACCGGATTCCATGGCTTTGCGCATTATAGGAAACCTGGAATACGTTCAAAAACAAAAGGTCATTCACGAGTTATCTCACAACAGATGATGCAGTAAATATTATCTATATATCCTGCTAACAGTTCGTCGAGACATAAGGTCAATGGTACTCAATAGTAAAAACAGTTGCTTTTGCAACAGAACGAAAAGTCACAAGCCAAACAATCCTAAATAAGCTTCATCTGGGTAGTCTCTATTCACTCAGGCCATGGTAGTATTATATTTACCTCAAGATATAGTACGGCCGAAAGAAGGTAGGCTGTTGATCATCAAGATTAGATGAAACGTGATTAGAGTCAAATGCTGTTTACTCACGATTCCCATCTGGAGGGTGACACCAAATGCGTGTTTTGCTATAGAGAGAAAGGAGCATTTGAATAACCTACCATTCCTTCGGTAAATATCATATTACAGACAAGATAGTTTCATGCAAAGGTCTGGAATCTGCATAGGTGGACGGGCAGATCTACATGTAATTCAGAATGAAAATTTGACGGCCCTCAAATATGCAGACGAGATACTGAGATAATATGTCTTACCTTACGCTGCGGCCATTGATGATTCCTTCCTTTAAATGGATTGTAATGCTAGACTTTGTGCATATTGTCTTGTGAAGAACATGTTTGAATCTGAAACAGTACAGAGTATGGAGTGGCCAGGTGACCTAAGCCTTCCTGACCTAAATCCGATGGAGCATGTTTGGGTTTCACTCGGATGACGCATAGCGGTGAGTCCAAGGTCTCCTTTTATTACCCGGACTTGTAGGTTGCTCTTCTTCAGGTGTAGAACAGTATTCCATAATGTCTTATCAATAACCTCATCGTAACCATGCGAAAGAGTTGTACACCAGTCTAAACTGTGCGAGGGGACCAAACGCCAAATTGAGTATCTTGCATTATTTCCAAACAATACTTTCTTGTCATTTACTTGTAACCAAAATTTTGAATTGAAGTATTTTTTTCATGTAATTTTTATCGTTTTAATTAATTAAAGTTGTATAATCATTTGCTCCTTCTTTAATGTATTGTGTTTTCTTACACGTGTACTCTCGCTTTTATGCTCGCATGTTTATGTCTCTGATAGTTTTCTCAATTTATTTGATAGTTCCTCTAATTTTTTGTGCAGTGGGTATTATAAATTCATATATTAAATGATGCAAGCAGAGAAATTTCATAAAGTATTTCAAAAAATATAAGTAAATCAACAAAGATAAATAATCTATATAATATTTTTCATTTTCTTAAATGCGTCAAGAATTATTCTATTTTTATTAAGATGTAAAATAATAAAATCTTAATGTAAATTTGTATTAATCATCAAGAAAACAAAAAAATAATGCCCATTTTCTAATATGTATCAAATGAAAACAAGTAAATTTTAGCTTTCTAATACGAAAAATTAGAATTATACACACTAAAATTATTTCATTAATTTCTTTCTCAATTCTTAACAATATTAATATTAAAATAATTTTTTTTATTATATCATGTATTCATGTCAATTTTTTTAGCTTTTGAGAGGTTAAACCTCTATAAGTTCAGAAACACGTGAACATACTTTATTAACATACAATACAGAAATAATAGTATCTTAGATTTTGATGTATGACATTTAAAAATGTGTCAAATATAAAATTTCGGATAAAATAACTATAATGGAAACTATTATCTGAAAGTCTAAATGTATTTTTTTCCTATCTGGACCCATGATTTAAAAAAAAATGTTATTAAAGAACAATACGAGATTAAGTTGCCAAACTCTGTGGAAATGCCATTATACTTGTGAAAGAATTACTTAAGCAATTACGCCTGACAAAAATTTTCAATATAACATTACAACAGTAAAAATGAGGACATTTACTTATTTCGTACTTTTCTAAAACATTATGTTCGATATCTAGTTTGGAAAAAAAAACGATTATAAAAATTAAATGCGAAATTTCAAAGACTTTAAAATATTTCAGCAATGCTACAGTAATTAAATTTAAGAAGAATACATTCAATATTTGTTCATTGATTCCTTTCGCTTTGTTCTAAACATAATTTTCCTAATTCGAATTCCCACCGAGAGATAAAATCATTACGAAATGCAAATGAGATAATGTTGCTACAAATTTGAGACGAAAACTAATTACCTGGAACAATACTCTATTTCAAATACACTCAATGGATAATCATTTTTATTAATCTGGTTAAGCCAGTTTGGTTAATCTTTTTAGGATGTTTGATAATTATTTCGTCCTTTTCCAGAAAGAGATGTTGTGAAAGACTTTTCCCAATTTGTTTGATGTTCTCATTATGCGTTTCCCCCTCGTGTATATGGATTGAGAAAGTAAATGTATTCAGAGGAAACAATGACTGATAAATTATATTTGTCAACTTATTTTTGTAAATATCTGTAAAACTTGACATATTTGTTTATTTGTTTAGACTATCCATAAATTAGAATATAAAAAAATTCTCCATTTTGGATTGATTAAATGATAAATTACATTTTCAGAATATATCGCCTAAATTTCTTGTACAGGAAAATTATAAATAAAGTGTCATATTCCTTATAGTTTGGCTTGATTAATTAATTTTTTCATTAATATTGCGCTTAAAACAAAATTTTGGCCATTAGTGACGGATATTATGGAATTGCTGAATAGTTTGATTTTTTTTAAAAATTATACTATAGAATAAAATCTTTTTCTGATAATACATTTCTATAATGTCTTTCATATACGACATTTTTATGAAAATCTCAAAATTTGTGAATAAATGCTATTATCAATACAAATACATTCAACTCACACTTACAAAAACACAAACACACGCACACACATACATATATATATATATATATATATATATATATATATATATAAGAAAGTTTTATTGATTGCATCACTTGTATATATTCTCAAATATTTAATTCTGACGCTGTTTGGTAGATGACGTTGCTATCTGTTGCCTAAACATTTCAAGTTTTTAGTTGATAATTTGCCCGCCATGTTTCCTAAATGTTTTCATTTGCTCCAATGATTTGAAATTTTTTTTATATTTGAGTTTATTTTGTGTTTCTGTATAATATTTTTGTTTCTTTCTTTATATTATTTTTCAATATTTTCAATTTCTCTGAGCTTATTTGGTTGTCTCCTTAAATGGTTTGAGAATAAGTTCGTTTTACTCAATGGTATATTAGCTACTTCCAGCATATTGTTTATTTTTAATTATTGCGATTTCTTCCTAATTTGTTTTGGATTAAAGAGTTAGTGTTTAATTACACATAAATATCAGTTTATATATATAAATGTGTGTGTGTACGAGGATTGTCTGAATAGTTTCGGACCTAACAAAGGTATAAGATAGTTTTTCTTTATATTTATTTTTATTTATTTACATAGTCTGCTTCTAAGTCTATACATTTTTATTACTGATGCACCTATCTATTTAACTCGCCCAAATAGTACTTGGCGTCTTTCTCTGCAAAATAGTGGTTTACGAAGGTGATGACCTTTTCAATTGACGAAATTGTCTCCTTTGGAAACAAAAGAAAGTCACTTGGTTCTAGATATGATGAGTAAGAAGGTGATTATGCAGTTTAAACCATAATTCATGTATTTTCGCCATGACAACGGCTGGGATGTGAGGCAGTGCATTGTCATGGTGATACAGAATGTTTTTTCTGCAAATGTGGCCCTTTTTCTGCAATTTCTGCCTTCAGCTTGTCCATTAATGATGCATAGTATGCTCCTGTAATGGTGTTTCCATTCGAAGATAATCGATTAAGATAACTCCATAATTATCTCATGAAAAGTTGCCATCACTTTTCCAGCAGAAAAAAAGGTTTTGCACTTTTTTAGAGTCAATTTTCTCTTTGCAGTCCTCTATTTTTGCTGTATTTTTGGTTTCGAGCGTATTATGGTATATCCAAGTATTATCTACATTAATTAGTCGGCGCCCAAACTGTGATTTGATGCGTCTAAACTTCGCCAACAGAGCGTTGAAAATGTTCAATCGAACACACTTTTGGTTTAACATGAGCAAACACAGCAGCCAACGGGAGGATAACATTCTCATGCTTAAATCTTGATTCAATATATGACAAACTTATTCTTTGGACATATTCATAACCTCTGCGATCTCTCTCACTTTAATTCAGCAATCGTCTAGCACCATTTGGTGAACTTTAGCAAAGTAATCGTCAGTGGTTGCAATTTTTGGACAACCCGAACATTCATCGTCTTCCAAGTTGGTACGGCCACGTTTAAATTAAGCTGCCCAAATTTTCACGATGTTAAATGACTGTGCAAGGTGCCCACACACAGCGTCCAACTCATCTTTGATTCAAACAGGCATATTGCCTTTCAAAAACAAATATTTAATGACAGCTTGATAAGATCAAATGATGCACAACTACATTCCGTAGCTTTTATTGAAGACTGCCTTCTGCACATTTGCCTTCTTCTATTTCGAAAAATTGTTGTGAAGAAAAGGGAAAATTTCAAACTTTGATTCTGAATTTGAAGAAAAAGTTTTTTCTTTTACGTTATGTACTAGTTCATAAATTATATTTGTAAAAGCTTGTAACAGTAAAAAATGCAATATTAATCTGTATTGTTTGTAATTTAAATATTATAATGATTGAATTAGAATGAAACAAATTAAAAATGTAAATTTCTAAATAATTTCTTGAGTTACAAAACTATTAAATTTTTGCTTTATGAAAATATATCCAATACACATGCATTATTTCTGAAGTTTTTTTTTTACATAGACTTTAATGGGTGTTACAACATCTTTAACAAATAACTTTACAGAATAAGATACACCGCTTGAAATTAACATAGTTAAATGAAAATGTACTTCAGGTACTGTCTCATGAATTCAAAAAACATAAAAGTAAAGCATGTACGAGAAAAAAACTCTATAGAATGAAATTTATTACGTGCATTATAGGACATAATTTTATTTTGACAAAAATTTTGGAGTTTATGAGTAAATTATGAAAAAAAATGGTGACTGCAAAATTTACAAAAGTCAAGTTTTTCCAAACATACTTTATTTGCCGAAAATGCACCTTTAAAAATAGGCCTGGGAAAAGCCACACAAGTCAAAGCATTCCTAAATGTTAAAAAAATATAGTTTAATCATTGTTGACTTCCCAAACAACATAAGTCAATAACTTCAGTAATTCTCTCACACATCATTTAAATATGCTAGAAGGAAAAAAAAGAGTGACATGGTAGCCATAAAATTAAATTTTAAGCAAAGTTTTATATTATCACAAATACTAATAAATTTAAGGGAGCAGTGATATCGCTGTTTTAGATATAAAAGATATGAAAACAAGCATATAGATATTTTGTATGTATCATGAGAGCATTGCTAACAAAGGAACAAATAAGGTTTGCTTAATGTTATTACCTTATATAGAAAATAATATTGGATCATATTTTACATTTACATTTTTATCCTGACTGTTGTACTGGACAAAAAAACTGTACGTTGTTAAGATTTATGTTAGCTTTGACTGACTTTAAATTATTTGAAAAAAAATTATCAGTGTTTTCCTTCTACCATATAACCCCGATTTTGGAGTCCACATCATAAAAAAACATGATATATTGATTTGGTTCTAACTCCAATTCAACATTTGCATTCATAGAGCTTAAAACTGAAGATGGTCTAGACTTCAAGAAACGCTGACCAACCAACATGTTTATCCACAGAATTGTACGGGAGAAGAGTTCCAAAAGAACAAAATAAACATTTATTTCTTTAACATATCATATTTTTTCATTATGAAAAGAATAAAAAGGAGCGCACCGGAATAGCCGAAGAGTTTATTGACGAAATGGATCTCATAGAGTTTATTTTAGTTATTTTTGTTGATGATAATATTTTCAACTCTTGTGTCACTTCCATTTATCAACACCTGTGCATCGTAAGTGTCAATTACCCGTAACAATAAAAAATTAGACGATTTAAAGAGAGTTCAGGATAGCATTCTGGAAGAGCATATGCCCCTCTATCGAAATATATTTAGCTGACAAAATGTAGAAGTTAAAAAAATCCAGATGAGAATGATGGAGAACATAACTATGCACTTATTAATAGAAAAACGAGAAATTTTACCAATTAAGTATTATCTGTATTAATTTTTAATAAATTCTTGATTAATATAATTGTTTCGTTTAATTTAAGAGCCTCTTAACTCTGTTTTTTGCTAAAACATAAGTCAAACACAGTTTCTTAGATTTTTTTTTAAAAAAAGTATTGCTTGTAAATAATGAAAAACTGTAAGCTGTGTATAAACTCTTTAAAGTCTAAACTCAATGTTCTACGAGAAACAATCCTTGAAAATTAGCATATTTGTGTATTGTATAGTTTTTATTGATTCCTGAAACGTTCTGATTGTGTGACTAGCGTAGTTTTTGAAATGACATATTCCATTTATGAGCACCAATGCCAGCATTCATTAAAACTCCTTGCTTTCGATGTAGTAATTGGCGTACATTGGTTAAAACATCCTTCATTTCTTAAAATCACTTCTACCTCTAATTATCTTGGCAACACCATTTTCATTGAAATCAATGGAGTAATAGCAAAATGAGATTTCTATATGGCCGCATAGTAAAAAGCGCATACACGAGAACAATTGATCTCTATGCAACAGTGAGAACTTCACATTGCTGAATTTAAAGCCTTTCTTCACCATATACATGAATTTAAAGCCTTTATTTTCATAAAATGATTGATATCATCTGAAAAACGTAATCAAAATTATAACAAATTTAAGAAATTATATACTGTCAATTCAATGGAAAGTGTGCCTGATAGTAATATCCTTACATTCGTGATGCGATGATCAGTAGTTATCAGGAGTTATCTGTAATCTATTATAGTGTGCATATATCAATAATTCATAATCAAACTGTTCCAAACGATTTACAGAGATATTTTGATATGATTTAATTTTTTTTTATATTTCCTGATTTTGAAACACTTTTTAAATTCTGAATCTGTAGCAGTTTAGATAGCGGTGGAGTAAAACTTTTGAATTTTAGTTGACTATTAAGAGAGAAATTTAAAGAGATTTTAAAGTTATAAAAAATTCTAAATAAAATTCTTTCATAACTATTAATGTATTTCGACAAAGGTAGCTAGTTATGTATTCAGATTATTCAGATTTTGAAAAGTTAAATAAAAAATATTCATTTATTTAAAACCGTTTAGTAAAATCAATTCGACATGTTTAGAAACATAACTCTTTTCTTTTTATAATAATTTGAGAGTAATTATTTAATAAGAAAAATATGATAGTTCTAATACATTTAATTTTACTGTAGATAAGACCTTTAAAAATAATTTAAGCCCGAACTCGGATTAAAAGATTTTTTTGAAAAATAACTGTAATTATTTTCCTGACGCTTTGACGCAAAAAGGCAAATAAAGTTATAATACAGCTTACAATGCATCCAAATGCAACTTTTCCTTTGATTTTACTAAGTTGCACATTGATTTGCTTAATCTTCTTTTGATCTTTAAAAGTTATTTTTACATTTCTCACAAAAATGCCTGGAGATAATTTCCTTTTGATTCCTCTTAATTACAACATATCTAGAGTTAGTAACAAAACAGAAAGTGCCTTTAACGATATTAAGTTTTTTACAGTACTTCTACGAAAGCGTGTTAAACATGAAAATGAAATTATCACGCTCTGATATTGTTTTATCTAAGTATAATCTTAAAATTCCCTTACAATATTACTAATCATAATAAGGTGAAGGAAAATAAATGCATTTGCAACTATTATTTTTTAGAAAAATAAGAAACAGTTCATGTTTATGAAAAATGAAAGTTATAAACTATACGATTAATCAAAACGCTGTTAGGAATGACACAATTAAAAACTATTCTGAAGAATGGAAACATTTTCGTCAATTGAAGCCAGTCTAGAGCTACAAGGTTATTGAAAATGATTTATTCTATTGCAACATTCAATAGTTCCAAAAATAAATGACACAAAATCATAAGTAGTACTTGAATACAAAGGAAAACCGAGGAAGAATTATATTTCGAAAAATACATGGCCCTCGTGTGTTCTTCGAAAATTGGAAATCAATTTGACATGTTACTTAATCACCTGACTACTTGAATCACCTGATATGGCTAATATGACATCTTCCTTTGGGGGATTGTAAACGACAAAGTGTATACGTTATCCTCGTCTACGAATTTATTTGGGGTTAAAGAATGGATTTCTGCTGTTGTACGATCAATTACCACCTGCACTTCACAACGTGTTTGGCAGGAATTTTTAAACTGAATTGATGTTACACGTGTAATTAAAGGAAGTTATATCGAACACTTGTAAGAAAATTTCTGTAATTTTCCTTTGTATTCCAGTATTACTTATCATTCTGTGTCGTTTATTTGTGAAATCGGAGGAATCCTTTTGACGAACTTTGTATCTTTGATAAATTTTTAACAATGAGTCATTTCTAACACAACAGGCTTTTGTGTTGGATCTTAATTGGAGAGGAAAAAAATTATACAAATAATATGATCAATGATTTCTGTTATTAAGTAAAAATAAATGAGAATAAATATGCATTTATTATTATATTTCTCCATAGCACACACAACAAAGTCATAGAATTTTTTTTTTATTTTTTTTTATCACAGTTCAAGGCTTTTATGTTGTTTCATCCAACTTGTATCTATCTATAGATTAACTTCACAACTATTAACTCGTATTTGTAGAAATCTAAACAATTTTAGAATAGTTTTGAACAAAAGGACTTTAAATTATTATCTTATTGATGGTAAGCTTTAACCAGTATTTTAATAGTAGCTCTATCGCTTTTTCTTTCTCCAACTAATACTCTGTCATATTTTGTTGGAATTGTTGAAAAGAAGAAAAAAAATCCCCAATAAAATGAAACATGACTTATTTAAAATAGATTGTAATTCCAAGGAGTAGTGAATAAATTGGATTAACTACAAGCACGAAGAATTTAATAATAGTGCTGAGGGAAGTTAGTTCGTAATACAGATAGTAAATTAAAGTTATCAAAAGTAGACATCGGAAACAGTCACATCCAGCCGAAAAAGCGTTCGTAACGACCATTGAAGGGAACATAAAATCGTTCAGGACTCGAACCATCATCTGTATAATGCTTACGAACTCAAGCCCGACAGGTTCGACAAAATAAGTAAATCAATCTTTTGAAAAACGTCAGTTCGGCTGCACTTAGGCAATTCAGCAACAGAGAAAGTAAAGTATATCAGAAACATTAAATAATTATAAATTTGAAAGTAATAATCTTATTTGATTATCAATTTATTTTGTTTTTATAAACGGACTCTCCATTTTTCAGGCTAATTTTCGAGACTCTTATGATACAATAGCTCGTATACTTCACATTTTTTCCTTTAATTTATTTTTTATTACTTTTTTTTGAAATGTATTATTTCTCTGTACTCCAATGAAGTCAATAATTCCTGGTGAAATAGATATTGTTACTGATTTCTCCTCCAGACAATCTGTCTGACGATCAGTAGCGTTGGTTGGAGTGTTGGTCTGTAAGATGATTTCTGTTGTAATTGTGTGCATGCCATATAAAGCTTTGTTAATAAAATACTTTTAAAAATGAAATTAATGTCACGAAATATTTGCCACTATACTACATTCTTTTAGTGAAGTTTGGAAATAACCGGAGAAAGAAATACTATGCGGACGTTACATTATTAGTTAAAAAGAAACTACACAAAGAGTTTCAAATGTTTAGCAAAAGATAAAGTTTTCTGAACTACTTAAAGATATTAAAAATTTCATTGATTATGTATTTTAAACTTACTTACAAAATTTAAAATTAGTGCCTTTTCTATTCTGACTAGTTATAGCGGATGATTTTAGGTAACGTTTTCAAGAGCAATCTGTACATAGTTTTTTTTTGTAAGTTTTTAAATATTTCACATTACTCTAAACTATATTTCCTTCATTCATGAAATCAAAGTTTCTTAAAAACGTAAAATATTTATTTATTTTAATTTATGCCATATACGATACAAATTTCCCCAAACATTAAATGCTTTATTTTTATTTTAATTCCTTGAAAAGGTAAATTTAAATATATTAAAGCACAAGACAAAACTATACCTGTTACTTTTCAATTAGAACATTTAAAATATTTTAGAAACAAATAAAATTCCCATGATCTGTATTATTGATCTAAAAGAGAAAATAAAACTGGGAGTTCTTACTGAAGTTCTTCACATATTTCCAAAGAAATATTTTTATTCGCTTTTTCAAAGCTTTTAAAAGCATTGTAGCTTTGATTAAAAATATTATAAAAACACTTTTTTTGAAACATAAAAAGTTTTGAAAAACGTATCGTTAAAATGTGCAAATGGTAAATTACATGTTGTATGTATAAAATATATAAGTAATGACGTATACTACTCAATATTTAAAATGTTTAGTGTTCTTCTCATGGTAAATAAGGGAAATTGTTTTTTTCAAAGGAAGAAGAAGCATTTGCTAAGTTTTATTAGAAATTAAATAGTCGGAAAATAATTTTGTACGGGAATTTAATTAATTATATTTGAAATTTCCTTTCGAGTCTTATAGAAAATAACCTAAGGTTGTAGAAATTGTATGGTTAAAATCATAACAAAAAGAATACATTTTTGAAATATTATTTCATTTCTTATATTAAAAGAATACCCTCAAGCAACAAACTTTGTAAATGTATGGTAATAAATAACTTTGTATATAATAAATTTCTATTAACTGCTAAACATCTGAAATGTATGATGTATTAGAATTTAATTATGTATAGCACAAACACACTTTATTTAAATGTATGATTTCTGTTCATATGAAAGAAAACAATACACTACTTAACATATTTTTATATATCAATAAAAAGTTTTTAAAATATTTGAGATGCAAAAATTATGCATTTTTCTTCCTTCTACTATCACAAGTAAAGAGAAAAAAAAGTAGAGCACGGAAGACTTATGAAGAACTCAGTATTGGACACACGGAATTGAAATTCGAATTGAATATTTGATATAATGTCGGAAATTCTTGCGTGTGGATGTCAAAAATTTTGAATACATTATTCATATCGAGTTGGAAGTCGCAAGTCTCAAAACAGATTCAATCATTTTGACTGGGTCTTGCTTGGGAGGGTTTATATTTTCTTTAAAATTTTACCTAAAATTTAAAGAAGCATTACGATGTTGTTCTGAATATTAAGAAACTGTATTATTTATCTACAATTAATAATCTGCAAAAAAGTCTTCTTAACAAATACGTTTGTTGAAACAAACTAACGTTTTGATCTCAATTTGTCTGTATCAACAAATGCGTGAATGTGTGTGTGTGTGTGTGTGCCTATCTATGAGTCCACAGCGTAGAGCGAAAAACAGAAATACGCAGAGACACGACTTTTGGAATAGTGAATCTATCGATGCTGATAGTGTTCACATGAGGTACATCTTTTTTAAAATTTACTCATTAGATTTTTTTAAAATTTCATGTTAAAGGGATCATTAAGATTTTGTCTTTACCTAGCATAATTATAACACATATTACGTCACATGAGGTCACGGGTTTTTGTTTCTTCTGATTATATCACTTATTTTTTAGAATATATTAATGTTTATTTATTTCTTTGTTCTTTGATTGTAGTTTTTGGAGATCATTATTTCGTACATTTGTGGTTTTTTTCTGTTTAAAATTATAGTTATGTACCGAATAAACATTTACTAATGAAAACAGACCAGGAACTAAAGAACATACTATTGCAAATATTTTCAAGAAAATGCTCCAAATTTATTCACCAGCATCTCTGACACTGCTAATCCTTTCATTCAAAATACTTTTACTCATTCTTCGAATCCCAAACTCAGACGATCTTAAAATATAAATTCTCATACACAATATAAATGCCGTTTTTACGCACTTTTCGTTTCTCTGTTATAGGCTGTATGGAATATAATCATTAAGCAAATCGCATTCTAACACTAGTTCAATTCTCGAAATTTTTGAAATTTTGGTTCTAATTGTTCGCTAATTTTCAATTTACTTAAGAACTTTTCTTTTTTAAATTTACTTTCTAGAGATTAAATATTATTTTTTTCAAATAATTTTTTCAGTGTTTTTAAGAAATTTCTGAATTAATAATGATGAAACGATATTTTTGAATGCTTTGCAGACAAGCGCTAAAGTGAAGCATCTCATGCTTACGATACTTATACCCTCTAAGAGATCCCCCTTTTTATATAAAAAAAAATATTAAATTAGTTTTTGTACAGGGGGGTTGAATTAACGTAAATTTAACGTATGTTTGTTATTGAGTAATTCATTAGGAATTAAGTTAATCATATAGAAAAATACTAACTGATTGTTTTTTATGAACTTTTTTAGCATTGGTTTGATTTTTTTTGACTCCAACTTTGCATAGAATTACGTTTCATACAAACCAAGGAGAATTTGTGGTATTTCCTGAGATTAATATTTTGGAAGACTTGCAGTTGTTTCAAATGTGAATTTTCTGAACCACCCATATGGGAATTGTATACATCATTATAGGTCTCATTGCATGCATTGGCCTTAATTTGCACAGCCAGTGAGCAAGATATACTAGCAAGAGATATAGTTCTGCAATCTATCAATATTTTTTTCATTGCTGATCTTGTGGGTCATGATAGCAGCAACGTCGGAGTACATGGCCAGATGAATGTTTGTAGCCTTTGGAATGACATTTACATGTAAGGAAAATATTAGGGAAGAAAGAATTCTTCCTTGCGGTACACCACTGAGGATTGGCATTGAGGGTAGAGCCTGTCTTTTCTACTTGTACTGTAAAACTGGGAGAGTTACGGTTCAAGTGAATAATTTTTATAGGTTGATCCAAAAAAACAAATTGCATCAGTTTAGAAATAAGTCCTTCGTGCCAATTCCTATCAAAGATTTTGGCTATGTTTTAAATGTCAGCTACATAATATTGGCATTTCTGATACGAAAATAATGTTATTTAGTGCTTATAAGGGATGTATTCATGTATCGGAATTTTTTTCTAGAATATTCTTTTATTTTCAGAAGAATAAATAAGCCATTCAGAAGAATACATTGTTATGGATCTGTGTAAATATCCAGTCATCGCACGTTTTTAGCTTTTCCATATTTTAATATCATAATAATACTTTTTGCTAAAAAGTTTCTTTGTTTGAAGAAAAGGAACTTATTTTTTAGTTGTTAAATTAATAATTTGAGTTTGTATTAATTTATGATAAAGGTTGGTGTAAAGGCCATGTTAGAGAATCAGTTTAAATGTATCTTAAAATAGAAAAACGGATTAATATAAATTTAAAAAAAAACAAATTCATGTAAGACCTTAAATAGAATTCTTGAAATTATTCCCTAAGAATTTGAAATGAGTCATTTACTTCTCACACTTTTATATTAATATGAACTTTCAGCAAATTTTCAACATTGAATATTTATTTGTTCCGTCTGCTCAAAAGTTCTTAAATTTTCACAAAGTATAGAGATTAATATAAATCAAAACTATTAATTACTTGTTCTATGGACTTTAATAGAAATTCCGATTTTGGATTACTTTCTTAAGAAATCGTTTCATAGTATAAAGTACGGTGACTGCACTTAACAAGTTCGTTAGTGGTTCTCCTTTACAGCTGTACAAGATCCTCATTAAAGGCAGTTGGATTGTGTTTAATTAAAAAAAATTCCATTGAACTTTGAGGTCAAGTCTTGATCCTACAGAGATCAATCTTCTGAGAACCAAAAGCAGCCCAGCTGCAGATGCTACAGTTTGTAGGTGCATTTTAGTTTCCTTGTTGTAGTGCTCAGATAAGATACCAATAGCTTAGATTATTATTTCAGCTGTCCAACCAAAATAAATGATTACATCCCGTGGTTTTAGAAGAGGAGCGGCCAATTTCTTTTCACACAAAAATTCCGAAAAGTAAAGAGAAATCACCTATGCGTTCAACCACATAAGGTTGGCTGGGGGACAATGTAACTAACTAATCTAGTGTGCGACTAACACTTAAAAAGCAAATGCAATAAGCTTGTTTCTTACTGTAAATATAAATATCGTCTATAATAGCTTAATTAATTGAGCTGAATTAGAGTAAATAGAACTCTCCTAGTATTCTGTTATTTAATATTACCTACATCAACTGGAGTAAATGTACTGCATTGGTTTGAAATTTTATGATACCTGTTTCCATACCTATAAATTGCGAAAAGAAAGTAGATTTGTTGCATAATTTTGATTCCGTAGTTCTTATTCTATGTTACAATAATATTTTCCAAAGCCACTGAGCTAATACAAACATTATTCATGAATGTATTCTATTTTTTTGTTTGATAGTCCAATAAGAATATCCAACTACAGTTACTTTGTAACAACGTCTTTACACGAGATATTATTAAATTATTAAAACACTCACATATTCATAGTTGAAAAATAATTATGATACATTGTTAACGAAAATGAAACTTCCTTATTGTGAGCATTATAAAAGCTCTCTATAGAAACATTGTTTAGTTTTCTATTATTTTAATTTCCTCTAGCTCTTGAACTTCAAATAACTAAGAATCCATTCACTAGAATAATTATATAGAACAATGAAAATTTATAGTGCATATCAAATTATTACAATATTATAAATCTAAAAATGAATTCGAATTGTTTAGTCATTTTACTGACTCTAAAAATAAATTAATTACGCATTTTCGTTCATACATTTAAGCTTTATTATACATTCTGATGAGAACTAATTAAATATGAAAGGTGTAAATTCTCAAATAGTCTTTTAGCGATTCCTAAATTATAGTCTAATTCCTCAGTACTCGACTTTCAAGGCAGTTTGGTTTCGTACCAAACACCCATATATGAGCCGCTCAGAAGCCAATGCGGTTAAGTCCAAAACACAAAAATTGAGAAAATTAATGTTTTTTAATACATTAATTTTTAAAATTCTTGGTTTATTAATTTAATTAGAAAAGTGTATAAAGTCTTTTTTCGAGGTGTAAACTCTGCAAAAAAACAAGATATGTACAAGATGTGTAAATAAAAACGTAAGTATTTATTGAAATAATGACGCATCTTAAAAATTTTACGACTTATACCTTTTGGCAGCTGAAAAAGATAAGAAATTTATGTAAAACATTTATTGTCATAAGTTTTATGTTTATTCATTATAACAAACATCATCTTCTTCCGAGTTATTTAAATGTAAATCTTGATCTCCACGTGTTGTCCTTAATGTCCTGTAAAAGTCGTGTTTAATTGGAGGTATATACTTTAATAAACACATGATGTCTTTTTTTTTTGTTTCTCTTGAAATTGTTCTGCCATTAGGATATAATATAGGTTGAGTTATATTTTTTAAATTTACTGGCCTACCTATTTTTGTTTTTTTTTTTTTATATCAATTACATGAAATGTATCATACTCGTCAAAATTATATTTGAACTTAATGATGCTTGGGTTTGACCTTTCCAATTTTATCCATCTCATATTAAGCCAATTGACTGTTAGTCCACTTGTTGATTTTTTTCTGTTGGTAACAGCTTCTTCCAATGGTTTTGTGGAAAGAAATTCTTGTGGATTCATTTCGACAACTCTGAAAGGGTTCTTTCTTTTACTATTTTGTATTATATGATACCAGTCACTAGGGTTATAAATATACGGAATTTTTTTTTTGCATAAGCTTCTATAACTGCAAAATCAGCATCATTGGGCAAATAACTGTGCCCACTTAATAAAAATTTAAGCTCAATTGATTCAGCTTCTATTTCTTCACTCTGAACCAATTTCAGTAAACTTAACACAGTTTTTATATTTCGATTCTGTCCTGAACATGAATCTGAATACATTATTATAATTTTTTGAAAATCCTTTGCGTACAATTTAATGTGTTTAGTTAAACACGATGACACTTCTTGTGAACCCCGCGATGCTTGGGTTATAGGCCAAACATAGTTACATGTAGCCCACGTTAGCCTTTAAATCATGGCAACCAAGATTGTATACATATAAGTTTCTCTTGTAATAAGCCACTGATGTGGATAGTTTCGGAAATGGTAATGCTTTTTTCTAAATCAAAACTAAACACGTATATTTCGTCTGGAGCTCTTAATCGATCATTAGCCATACTATTACGGGCAATTTCTGCATTTCGCAAGTGTTCGTCATGTTCAACTTCAGCTGCATTTTTTTCTTCATCTATTGTAGGTTGTTTTTTTATTACCAAATAATCACATTTTGCACAAGTATCTTTTGAAGGTTGCTTAAAATGTAAGTTAAATTTTGTCGAAAATATATGGCAATAAAACTTTTCCTTTACTGGTACAATTTGCTCTTCATTACATTGTTCGACATATAGGTTATACATTTTTGCAATAGAAAGGTCTGAATTTAAGTATCTGCGTCTGGGATTATGACTTCTTGTATAATGGCTTGAAATAGCAGGAAAGGAATTTATATGTTTTCTTACATGGGAATCATCTATTTTGTTACCTGGAATATGTTGCCCCCGGTGGTCCTTCAGATCTTCCTTTGAACAGCAATTATATAGTCGCCCGTTTCTTATTTGATATGTTTCTATAAAATATTTTTTGCAAACACCAACATCTTGGCCGTTAAGTCTAATAAAATATTCAAAAGACTGAGATCTTGGTCCTTTGGTGTTATTCCTGGGTCGTTGTCTTTTGATAGCATGAACTCTAATTAACCCACTTAAAAAAATATTTTGCTTATGATGATCATTAAGCTTGTAAAAATTTTTCATCGCCTGTTTTCTTTGATAAAAGGTTATCTTGCGATTACAAAGTCGTAAACAGTTACAAGGTTTATTATCAAATTTCTTTGCAGGAATTATTCTTTTATTTCTATTTTGATATTGTTTACCTTGTATCCTTTTTTGTTTCTCAACATTTCTAGACCATTTCCAAGGATTCCTGCTGCGTTTTCTACCAACTTTTCCGTTATTTTGATTATTTTCTATACCTTCGTTATCTGACGGTGTATCAGAATCAATACGGTTAACTCTCCTTAAATTAGGATGAAATATCGTATCACTTTCACTTTGTTCTATTTCCATTGACATTTTTAGTTTTTATACCCTTACAATAAATCTTTTTTATTATTTTAAAAAGTCAGAGATTTTACAGGTATTAAAGAAAATTTCTTTAATGTTTTTGATAACACAATAATTTTCGCAAACACTTCAACGTAATACTTTTGTGTTTTGACGCACATGCATAACACTCAAACAATTCTAATTAGAAGTAACGGTTACAGTTACTATGAATTTCTTGTTTTTCAGTGTTACCAACAAATATCGAAAGAAGAAGAATAATTTAATTTTTATTTCAAAGTTTATGTAAAAAAATATTGATAAAAGGTGGACTTATTCACAATGGCTTCTGAAATTATTATACAATATATTCAGAAGCTATTAAAAAAAGGGCAGTCTAACCTAGAAAAAAGTAACCAACGAGTAAATCCTTTAATAACTAAGAAGATTATTATTTATTTCATCAAAATTTCCAAAAATCAGAAAAAATCAAAAAATGGACTTAACCGCATTGGCTTCTGAGCGGCTCATATGACAAATTACTTTCAAACTGCTCTGTAAATGTGAATCCAAAAGCGATAGATTTCCGCACTCATTTATTAAATAACGTGAATTAAGCTCTAAAAATGGTTTTAAATTTTTCTTAATTGCACATTTTTCATCATCGTAATATTATAAGAACAGAATCGCTAGTTACATAAAGTAAATTCTGCAATACCTCAAGCAGAAACAGTGTTGATAGCAGTTTATTTCTTATTTATCTGAATTTTATCTAGTAGAATACATTCCTAAAACAAATCGGAGCCTACCAAAATACCTATATTTAATTGCATCATTTTTGTAAGAATCTGCCTGTTGGTGATTTTGTTTTGACGTAAATTGAATAATGGTAGTTTCTATGCTAGGGCTGGACAAATAGCTGCCCGCTAAGAGTTATTTTTTGTAAGACTAACCAAGACAGGCAGAAAAATTCACCTTGAATTGAAAATAAAATCATTCAAAGAAAAATTTTGTTAATTTGCCAGGAAACTAGGACAAGGCAATTTTTATCACTTCTCTCCTTTATTACACTAACCCAAAGTAACTGGATATGTTTCTCTAAAGACTAGAAATATTTTTGTAGAGTTTTGGAGTGCGAAATCCCACGGAAGATTCCAAGACATTACGAAAATTAAGTCTAAATTCAGTTCGTCCTCTTACCCCATCACTGCTGATAATGACACAGCATCTTAGGGGCTGTATCATTATTTATATACAGCTATTGATATACAGTCATATCACGCTGTGAAAGAATGGTTTAATGTTGAGGCATTAATTGACTTACACGAATTTTCGCCAGCTGAAAAATTTCCATGTTACGAAACTTTTGCTGGAAAAATGTTCTCTATATTTGTGTCTATATATATTTGTGAACAAAATTTGACTTGCTTGAAGATCAGGGTAAATATATATGTTCTTTGGCAGACATTAAGTTTAAGGTAGTGATCAGAATATCAGCAGCAGCTTCACTCCTGATTAGAAACAAAATTGTAGAAAAGTAGGGTACATTTATCAGATTAACTGATTCTAGAAATCAATGTACTTGCAGCAATCGATGATATGAAATTGGAACAAAAAATTATTGAATGAAATGGTCACTAGTTTATACAATTGTATATTTAAGATACAATTTATACCATTTGTAAAATGCGAAGTTAACTAATGAATGTAACAATTTTAAAAGATACGGTACTCTATTTGCTTTCCTCCATGCCTCGGGGTCAAAGCCAAGCCATCCATTAGCAAAGAGCGAGGCATTTCTTAAATACAACAGACTCGTCTTCCGTTACCTAATCACTTCTAACCAATTTCGTTGCAAACTTAATAATAATAATTCTCTCCAATTTACAAACATCTATCGGCCTGTCATTAACATCTGTTTCTCTTCTCATTCCTTTCAGTATTTTTTCATATATGTATATACATATATGTATGTATGAATATCTCTCTCCCTAATTAAATTCACCACACTTCTTACCTTCATATTACTTACAGAAAAATATAATACGTTGTTTTTAATTGCCAAGGATTTAGAATTTTATGCAATTCCATTTACAAAAATCTTTAATTTTGCTGAAGAGAAAACTACTACTAGCCCAAAGTTAAACTTTTATTATAAATACTATGACTGTTTTTGTTCCAAGGGTAATTAAAGGAAGCAGGTTTTTTTAATTTAAGGATATGTTGTTTTTTATTTTAAACTTTATCGGTATCGAAAGTGGACTTAAAATACAACCAATAATCTTCTTACTCTATGTTCTCTGTTAACAAGAAAGTAGACTTTAAGTATTTATTGTTTACATATAGAGAATACTTTTATTAGACTTTAAACTTCCAAAGAATAGATGGAATGTTTCTGATTATAGCAATGAAGTATATTTATACGTGCTAATGTAAAGTGCTTAACATGTAACAAGTTTCCTTTCTAAAAATATTTAAAAAAAAATAGTTTCTTTTTATAAGTCAATGTTATGAGTTTTTTATGTTAGCAATTTCAAAGACCCTGATAGCTTTTCTCTTTATATAGTTTAAGCTTACTTCCAAAAATAATCAAATTGCATCACCTCCAGGTGAGATAAATTAAGCTTAAATCTAATAACCTTTAAGCACCACAGTTTTTAAACATCTTTCCACCTTTGAATCCAAAAGGAGTTTTACAATAACTGGAAGTAAGTTTTATTTATACAAGTGTTCAGAACAATTAAATATTTAAACTTTGCTTGGAATATTTTTCAATCGAGTTAATGACAAAAGGAAATATTAGAAATCATTAATGCACAGCATATGCACATCATTTACAAAGCGAAAAAGGAAATTTTGAGAAAAATTATTTGTAAACGTAAGCTACTAAAATATTTCAGCTTAAAATATCCATATAGTCACGATTTGATATTCAATTACTTTTGTCTTGGGCCAAAAATAAGTAACAATTGCTATGAAAGAAGGTTTGTATGCTGATTATTAACATAAGTATTTAAATTTGAATAAAAATACTTTAATAAAGTGATGAAAAATTGTAAGTTATTCTTAAAAGACTCAAACGTTGATTAAAAAGACTACTCAGTGCAAAAATTAGATTATATGAACGACGTACTTTCGTGTTTGACTTTTATTATTATTTTTACGAGTATCTCTATACACACAGTTGGCCAGGAGATATTTTTCGTAAAGTTATCAGTATTGATTCATAAAAGTGTTGCGTATCTTCATAAGCAATTTAGAAAGAAAACATATAATTTTCCACGATAAAATTTGAAAAAGAAAAAAGAAACACATAAAAAAAAAAAAAATAAAAAAATATATATATATATATATATATATATATAAATACGGCATTTTTTTTTCAAATATGCCTTTTTAAAACCTTATTTGTAAGTTTCTTCTTAAAACCTTAATTATATTGAAAATATATTTTTGAGAGCAAAATACTTAAAATTAATGAAACAGAATTAGTGCATGAAGAGATATCTGTCAAGAAATGAAAACATAGATTCTTTCGGCTGATGAATTGCATCAATTTGTACGGAGTCTTCAAAGATACAAGGATTGTGCCTGAATTGTTATTTATAGATGTATTTGGGATGCAGATGTACGATAAAGTTTTGCATCAAAAGTGACAAATATCTTCGTGATACATATTAAACGGTTTAAAATGCTTATGATGATAACCAATTGTCTCAATCAAATATGTTTCTGTGGTTTTAGAAATGTAGAGAACTAGACAAATGGGAAGAAACTACACTTCCAAAATTTTTAGGGTAGTATTGCTAGTATCTTCTTTTTACTGTAGTAAAATGATTCATTTGGAATTAGTTCATGTGGAACAAAGAAGGTAGTATTAAACAATGATACAGTAGATTGTTTGTTGGAATGCATCGTACTCATATGTTCAAATCTGAATGAAAACAAATTCCACAATTCAGTCGCAATTCTTTCGTTTTTGTCACAAAAAATGTAACAGTGTAATACCATCTCCGTTCTCTCCAAACTTGGCGCCGGTGAACTAATTTTTATTTCCGAAGTTAAATTTGAAACTTAAAGGACATTATTTGGACAATATATCAAGAGAAAGTAATGGAATAGTTAGGAGACATTTCAACACAATGTTTCCATTAGGTTTTAGAGCTCATCTATTTTCATGTTAGGCTTAGAAGTATCATATATGTTGAATAGTTTATAATAAAACGTAATTTTCTGTACTTTCCGGTATGTTTATGAATTTAGTTCTAAAGCTTTATAGCCTCATTTCATATGGATTAGAAGTGCATCTGTGCTTTTTTGTTCTGCTTACTTTATACGATAGGTTTAAATTATTATATAAAGTAAGATCATATATCAAAATAAAATTCATATGTTATGTAAATATAGGCTTCATTGAAGTTGTCATTAAAACAAATAGGTATAGGTGCAAAATATAAAAGTGAGCAGTCAGAAAATTTATTGAAATACTCCACATAAGTATTAATATATAAATAAGGTGTACAAATCCACATTAACAGAACAAATGACTAAAACTGAAGTTAGTCAACACATCAGCTATCGTACATCACAACAAAACACATTCCCACGACACACAGTTTCTTGCAACCTGGTGGGTACACCAATTTTGTTACAGAGTTGGCCGATCGTAATAGTGGCTTTTTTCTTTAAATAATTAGTATCATTAAGTGACTGTTTCAAATTCAAAAAATCATTATACATAAGATCACACCTCACACACAAAGCAATGAAACAGAAATATACAGTTAATTCTTGACTTTATTTTAGAATATAATTACAGCGTGAATTAAATTACAGCGTATTTTAGAATATTATTACTTTTATCATTTCAGCGTGGAGTCAGGTCTTAATTAAAGAACATAAATTTAAATTCAAACATTATTAACTCATAACTTACATCATTCGATAAAGGGGGGAGAGTGGCAGGTCACCTCACTTGGGTAAAACAGCAGAGCAACTGACTTCTTTTGCCAAAATAACCCTTCGTTGTCGCCAACACAAGGCAGCTCCGCAGTTCAATCCCAAGGTAGGTTTGCCACATTTGGCACGTAGTGCCTAAAGTGTAAAGTCTTCCCAAAAATGATCCTTTTTTTTTGTTACCTTGTAACACTAACCATTGCGTTTTTCAGAGTATTTAAACCAAATATATACTGAAAGTTAATCTTTAATTTAAGTACATTCGAATAATTATCAATTAAACTATTTTTTACGTCGTTTTTTGTGATTTTTAAACAATTTAATACATAATATTCAATTTAAATATCTGCTATGGAAATATTTAAATTAACGATTCATTTTTAATATTATTATGAGAAAGATTTTCATAATTATTTGACGTTATATAAAAATATTCTTTTCTGAGTCGTATTTTTAATCAAATTTACCATTCGATTAAAGACAAAAAAGAAAGAAATTGCTAATGTAAAACCATAGAATGTATTATAAAATAAAAAAGAGTAAGGAAATGTAATCTATTAGTTTTTGATTGACAAGTACAATATGTTCAAGAATTTTGAATTGTACTATAAAATGTAAAATTTCAGACTGTTTTTAATCATATGAAATATTTCTGATGACTCTTATATATCACTTTATATATAAAGAATTTCTGAAAAGAAACTTTTCTAGTACGATTTCTAGTAAACATAGCTCATGAGGCAAATTTCTTATTTTTATGTGAAAAAATTAGGAGTTTTAATTTTCTTTATGTATCTTCAAGAAATCAGCAGTTTCGGTAGATTTTCTACTTTACTCCCAAAACAAGGGCTATGTTTAAAATTTTCTGAATTTTACCATTTATAGAAATAGTCATAAATGTCTTAAATGTATCTTAAATATACGAAAATTGTTTCTATATCCAACTTGAATAATTAAATCTGAAACATTTCCAAAGAGATTTACTTCTTTTGGTTTTCATCAATAAGGAATTTCATTCTTCATTGCAAATAGTGATATTTCAAAAGCAAAACATAAAGACTTAATGTTAAGTTTAGTTTATATATAATATTTAATTACGAAGAAAAATACTTAATATAGGAACGGTCGCTTTATTTATAAACAATCTTGAGTTTTACTCTAAGAACTTGATATTGCACTCTTAATAGCCTCTGAGAACGTGCTTTAGATTCGGGTTCTTAGTCGGTAATCAAATCCAGTTTAATATGCAAATAATATAACAAAGAAACATAATAATTCTGAAAAATTGTAGAATTTACATAAAGTGTTACTATTTTCCAATATTTAAGATACAACATAATCTAATACCTGAAATATATATCAAAATATGAATTCAAATTTGAAAGGAAAACACGCTATTTGCCGAAAATTGTATCATTTAATCAATTTATCTCTGTACTTAAACATAACTTAACCGAATTAAGAATTATTTGAATAAGAATGTACAAGATACAAAATATTTTAGCTTCCGGTAAATAACAGTCACTAATACTCTTCAAAGAAACTAAATAAATAGGAAAGTCACAGGTAAGGATCCAAATAATTTTTAATTCTAAGCATCGAACTGCAGATGGCTCGAGGATATTGTTGCCATAGAAACGGTTTTGTCGATTTGTTTTATTCTCAGTCTAGTATGCTTGATTTAGCTGTGATTCACTGGTGAGAACTAGAGATTTATATAATATGGCAGGCATAATTTCTTGATAGATGTTCTCGAAATTCGCGCAATCCCGACACTCCTTTTTCATGTCTCAGAAGCTATGCTATCTATTATGTACTTGCTTTGATAAAATAAGAGCATTTATTTTGCGTTCTTTATTTCACAGATTGAATTTCGCCGTATCTCTAACATGAATTCTAGACAGTTATAAATCCTCTAAAATAACGTTGAAGCGAAAAAAAGATTAAAAAAAATTAATCTCAAAATATCCAGAAAGTGAGATTGTAGATTATAAACAAGTATTAAAACGATATTTAAATAAATGCATAGAAGTAGAATGGGGGAGAGAAAACTAGAGATACTTGTTCACCTTCAACCTATTTTTAAATCTATTTTCTCGAATTTGGCGTCAATGAAATTGATTTGACTATTATAATTCTATGTAAAAATGCCAAATCATGAACTTGAAAATAAACATAATTTTTTTTTTATTTTTTGAGCATTAAGACATTTGTCTTATTAAATAAGGATTTAAGAAATTCATTTCAATAATGTTCTAAAAGGATAAAATTTTAGGAATATTGTTTATGAACAAGCTTAATCATGTGCTTTAAACATCATGTATTATGTGAAAAAAAATGTTTTGTACAGTTAAGATACCTATTTGAGAATTATATAATCTTCTAATTTGGGGAGGGAAGGAAGGATAATAGTTAAATCATCTCTGTTTTTCAGTACATTTTTATACACCATTTCATAAAAATTAAGTACACATTTAACACTTATTTTTGAAATAAAGAATGAAGAGAGTTAATTAAATTAGTATAAAATTATAAACATTTGGCTTAATAAGAATCAAAATTAATTTTACGTGAGTGCATTAAGTATGAAATTTCTCCTATGTTATTTTGAGCTTAAGTACACCAATTACTGTGGTACAAACAAACGAATTGTGAATAATGAAATTGGCTAATGAGGGGTGACTTTGATAATTATTTCATTAAGTTATACATCATAATATACAAATAGATGACTATTAATTTTAATATATGTGAATAATTTCAAACAAACCGTACATTATAATTCGTAGGAAAAGATGTCTTCTGATAGATTTGCGTAAAAAGTTAGAAATCATTACTATTAGACATTTTTAAAGTGATCCAAATTTTGTGATGAGTGATATGGAATATTCAGATACATGGTTTTCATACATCAAGAAAATAATTTGTTAATATGCTCTTACTGATAACTAAATTTGTAGAAGTATAATAAAAAACGATTCTAGAAAGAGCTCAAAGGTTTCGCGGAAAATGTGATAAATGTATGTTTTTATGTTAAACGATTTGATTAAATTCAGTGCATTGTAAAATGATTTTCTTCTTTGTACATAGTCTGTCTTTAAATAGATAATATAAGTAAACAAAAAAACGACTAAGTGAGATTGCTCAATTTCAGTAGTTATCTACTCGTATGACACGGATTCAGATATTCAATTTGAATGTATCACTCTTGACGCGTTCCAAAATTTATAGACAATACAGAATTTGCAGGGATTTTCTTGTGAGGTAGCGTAATAATTTTATAGTATTTACAGTTGTTTACTCCTTCCTCTTGTTAATAATCAAATTATTATTTTAAATCAAAGTAATATACCGTTTTAGCTTATAAATCAATATTTAATTGATGAAGAATTTTTATCTGAAGACATTTCAATGAAGATAATGAATTCCTCGTATCCTAAAAATAAAAGAAACTTGATTTTATACATTTTATTCTATATTTTTATGAAAATTTCAAATTTATTCTTTCCATGCAATTAATCCCTACCGAATTAATTGCATGGAAATCATTACTTTTGAATGTCTCTCTTTAATCAATTGTTTGCATTCATAATAACATCGCTCTGTAATCTAATTTTTGGTGATAAAACTAATAATTAAGAGTGTGGAATACAAAAAGATTTTCATGCTCATGGTTTATTTATTATTCCAAAAATGAGGCTAGAATAACAGCATTGTAAAAAGGTTCAGAGTTAATCAAAAGTAATTAGAACGATTTGTTAAATAGAATGAAAAAATTACATTTGATTTAATCAATTGTTTACAAAGATATTTCACATCGTCTCTTTCGTACATGATCTAATACTTTTATATTCGTCAAGAGCTCTCTTCGGAATCCTTTTTTTACATTACAAGCAGTAAAAAAAATAAAAAGAAAAAATAGCTTTATAAATTCTTATTTTCTACAGCCATTCCATGAGATTATTGCTCGCTTAAAGTGATTATGGCTCACTTTTGGCGACTGACGTGGCAATAAGCTCTGGTTAAGCAACGAGGTCACGTGAGTTGGTACTTTAATTACCTAACTTCTATATCTCATCCCATAAAGACTTTGAGGCTCAGTTTTATTTAATGAACAATATCTTGCATTATTCTGTACATCCGATCCTTGATGGAACCACTACTCGAACATTACTCGACTTGAACCTCAATAATTGCGGAATTTTTAACAACATTTTTAAAGATTACGGCTATTCTCTATGCATACGATGTTTCTAACTAAAAATCATGTATATTTCATGTGTCGTGTCTAGAAATTAAGTATTCCATACTCTGAAATAATACCAAAATATTTTCTATTGAATATTTTTGGAGCATTTAAAATCAGTTTCTCTGTTATATTAGAACGGGATTGCGAGCTCTTAAGTAATCCACCAGGATAAGATGTATTGTGATTTGTTGCCGCAATCACTACATAATTAATTTTCCCTTACAAACGATATGCTTAAAATAAAATTTAAAAAAAAAAATTCTTTTGGAAAGTTTAAGCGAAAATCATATCAAATTCAAATATATTCATATCTTTTATTTAACGAATATCATAATCTTTATAGAAGCAATATCAGAATAAATAATTAAAAAATGAGATTAAAATTAAGCATACTTTTTAATACATTTTGTATTAGAAATTTTTCATCTATGATTTCAAAAATATTATTTAAATATTTTTCTACTTACAATTTAAGGACTATAAGCCATCAAATTCAAATTTTATGCTATTGAATATTTAGTTTTAAAAATCAGTTAAAGTTATTGAAATTTGGAGATAAAAAAAGAATCACGTAAAATCTTATTTTTCTTGTATAATGGATTCACTAAATTATTCATATATTTATATATATGTATATAAGATGAAAATGGAAGCTCCTTCACCCGAAAGAGTGAAGGTCATGAAAAATCATATGCACTGCGTCTTGAGATAGACAGAGGGTGTTGCTTATGGAATGTTTGCCTTGAGGTGACACATTAAATAAATTGCTTCGCGCTATAAAAAACAAAAGACATAGCAAGCTCCATAAAGTGATTGTATTGTTGCGTGACAATGACAGCTTACATGTGGATCATCGAACCCGATGTCTCATCGCATCATATGGTTTGGAATGAGATCCCAGGTTAGAGCACGACGTGCAACATAAGATCTTGCATTATCTTATTGGAATAGGGAGTTTGGCAGTCCTCGAAAATAGGGTACAATCGCTGACAGAAAGACGTCAGAAATGTACCAGTGGTCAAATTACAGTCTATCCGAACTAGAGAAGCACGTCAATGACTAGCCAAACCATCACACAAAGCGCATGGCTCCTATGACGATATCGAATGCAAGCAGGCGGCGAGTGGTCTTCTTGGAGCCTCCAGACTCGTACACGGTCATCAGAATTCAGCTCGAATAACCGCGACTCATCCAAAAAGACAACATTGTGCTACTGCTGTATTTAGCTTTATCATTCGGGGCACCAGATTAGGCGTCTCTCTCTGTGCTGTATTGTCAAAGGAAGCCGAAGTAATGGTCGACATGCTGACAGTCCACGTTGCTACAGACGTTGTTGCACCGAACGAAGTGATACTGTACGTGCTGCAAATATACAAATTTCCTGGCTGATTGTCCGTGATGTGGATTTGTAAGGTTTTGTAAGGCTTACCTCACAATATGTCTGTTCTCTCGAGTGATAGTTATGGAAGTGCTGGGAGACCCTGCATGCCCATCAGTATGATCCTCAGGCATCTATTGATTCCATATTCGCATGATTCTGGTTAGATTTTGACAAGTGCAACAAGCATTATCACGGAATGATAATCCACTCTCCTGATAGTCTCTCGAATTGCGACATTTGCTGGCAAGTATTTCTTCTTATTCGAGGCATAACACGATATTCTAAACAAAATGTGACCTTACAAAGCGTTTTCTGAATGAGAAGTCCGCTACACAACTTTCCTTTATGCAGTAATTTAGATGTCGTTTCTCCCTCCTGCGTCTCCTATGTATGCTGAAATACTGATCATTTGCGTATCCGAGCCTCTTATATATATATATATATATATATATATATAGTGAAAGATTAAACATATTAATATTTTTAATTTGAATTCAAAATAGCTTATAACCTAAATTAGGCGAATGAGCCTAGAAACTTAGGAGAAAATAAAACAGAAATCTCATATTCTAAAATTGCATTAGTGTGACAGAAATGTTAGTTTTATTAAATGTTTTATTGTTATGTATTATTTTCATGAATTCCTCACTTCATTAATTTATACGATATAATAAATAGCAAAATTAAATAAAATATTTTATATCTCGTAATTTGTTACAATACCCTACACGTTTACTTTGCAATGATCTCCGCTTTATTCTTAACCTTTCTAGAGTAATAGAATAAACTTCTATTAAAACAAATGATATAAAGTAATGCATTCCAAATCTTATCTTCCATCGGATTTCCAAACAATTCAATGCCCTCTAAGTAATGCCTTTGAGTTACTTATAATTGATTTTGTTCAGATTATTGGATAACTCAAACATTTTGAAGTTATTGCAAGTAACTTTAATGCAAAGGTTAATTGGATTAGTTCTGTTGAAGGTAGTTATTCAATTCTACATTTTGTTTCCGAACCAATTTTTGTAGTGGAATTATTTTTACTCGTCCCATTATTTACTCGACCTTTGTGATATTTAAAAGGGCGTTATCTTGGTTCAGTTCATTGGTCGTTTCTGAACGATTAATACCTGAGACTTATTTTAAAAGCGCAGTTCTAATTTGAAATGCTTTTTATTTCAAATATACATTAAATAAATGAATATACAATATCATTTATTTATGGATCACGGATGTAAAGATTATTTATCATGTATTTTAATTTTATAAAAAACATTATTCTATGTTATACTGCTGTTTTAAGATATTTTTGCAAATTTATAAGCTTAAATTTCACAGCAAATTTGTTATCGTTGTGATAGTTTTTCAACTCGAAGATGATCATGAAATTATAATTATATATATATACGAAATTAAATATAATTATACCTTATCACTCGTTCTGATTAATATATATTTATTTTTCTTTACCTTCAGCTTGAATAGATTTCTGATCATTCATTTTTAATCTCTAATTTCCTGAATGAGAGTTGCATGAAGTAACAAATAAAATATTATTTTTGGTCAATAAAAACTACTTCAAAAGTCAATTAGTAATCAATTAATTATTAGTTAATTTATTGTCCAGTAATTATACAAAACACCACAATATGAATTACTAATTTTAATTTTTACCAAACGAGTTCATAGATTGATAACACAAATGCAGAAACAAAATTAAAATGGATAATATCAATTGCAGATTTAATTAAATATTACATTATGCAAAAAAGAAAAGAAGATGATTGTATGATTAATAAATATGGAAAGTGTGAAAAGTTTTAGCTCTTTTACGAAACCTTTTAATTTTTTAAATCTAAATTTCTTTAAATATTTTCATCAAAAGTTACGTTTTTTAGTAAAAGAGTAATGATAAACATTTATTCAGCCTGTACAAAATTTAGATTCGACAAATAGGAAATCACGCACGTCTTGGCAATACAAATATTAAAAATGGAAAGCACTATACTAGATTAAAAAGAACTTTCTGTTGGATAAAAATATTAAGTGTGTAACACCTGCTCTTCATCATTTAATTACATGTATACCGACATCATTCAATCTCCAGCGTATATTCAATTGGAGGTTAGTATTTACTGATAAAGTCAGTAAGTACTAAACTGTACTTGAAGATACGCTAGAACAAGATAAAATACTTTATCAATAATCACTAAGGAACATATTAAATCAGGTCACTCTCTCGAATCCTATTTAATTCATCAATTCTAGATTATGCTCTTATTATGAAATCTGCGCTTACCTTATCACTCGTTCTTATTCAAACACTTATCATCAACACTTCGTTCTTATCTTAGCACTTTTACTAGAATTCGCTTCATGCCAAAAAGCTAATTAAGATGCTTCAATCCAAATTAAAAGTATCTATCACTAAGTCGTTATCTTTTATGTATCTTTCTCTTCCTTTCAATCTAATTCAGCTAAATTCATTTCTAATTTCATCTAATTTTTTAATCACTTTTCATTTTGATTGGGTGGAAATTGCAATTTTATGCAATTCAAATTCCTAAGCCCCCGAGGTTAGGGAAGAGAAAATCACGAATAGCCAAACGTCACAAATGCAACTAATAAGAATTTTCATTCAGTATTAAAATTATAATTTGTTGAGATGGAAGGTACCTAGAAAAAAAATAGCCGTACCTCGAACTTTTAACTTACTATATTTTAAATATAGAAGTTAATTAATATACGCATTTATTTATTATGCATCATGACATTTCATGATGGTTAATTTTTCATCATTTGAACGCATAAATTTCACTACATATTAATGATAAGTTTACGAATCTAAGCCATTCACTCCATGCACACTTCTAATTACTGTAAAAATGTGTGACGAATCATTTTTTGACAAATTTCATTCACAGAATAGTTCAAATTCATTTCTTTGATTCGATTGAACGTAAAAATTCCGTTTAGTCATATTCTTTCTCTCTATAGAGAGTTTTCTAAATAAACCTTATATTAAATGTTCATTTATTAAAAAGTAAAAATTTTAAGAAATCAGTTAATATGTTAAGATTATTTTCAAATCACTTATTCATGAAGAACTTGCAATATATGACTTTAAACATTTTTCATACAAAAGGTAATACTAGTTTTTAATTCAGAAGTCCCCTTCATATTTGAACATGTCATTATTCATCTCTTTATACATATATTTATACAGATGAAACCTGACTTTTCTTGTTATTTTCCTTATAATCAAAGAACTCTTTTGAGCATACTACCTCTTTGAGGTGAAGTTATATTTTTGAAGAAGATTGCCACTTGGACCTTTTGAAGTAGTCTGGTTGCTTTTAATTAAATCGAGTTCTTTGCTTTTTTGTAGGAACATCTTAAAGTTTTGAAAGTCCTTCATCAAAAGCGAAGATTGGAAGTGAGTAGATGGATAACCAGAAGATAAATATGATATTTTTGATTTAAAATACTTCTGTTGATGTAATGTTTGAAATTCATGATTTATATTAGCACTGACGTGGAAAATTGGGGTTCAAGTGCAATAACAGAAACTTATCCTTTGTAGCTATGAGCAAAATCATAAAGTACAATTTCTGAAACTTAATATTTCGTATAAATAGCAAATATATTTTTCCAATAAACCATGTTATTATAATTAGAATAATGTTTAAAATTTACCATTACTTCCAGAGTTTTTTGGTTTAAACTGACTTTTTTTAAATTTAATATTCATAATCAGAGATTATAAAATGCAATAGCAATGCTTCGCTAACTAGCAATTACAAGCATTTTAAAACCACATAGTTTTATGTTGAAAAAATAGTACCAAAGCAAATATAATTTTAAAAAAACTGCTTAGGAAAAAGTCGTTAGAAAACAGATCGAAATCCAAGACAAATGTATTAAAATATTAGAAATACATAGAATTATAAAACAGGAATTTACCCTTCCTTTCTTCTTACAAGAATATGCAATATTTCATAGCTAGAAAATGAAATTCGTAGCAAAATCTACAAAATAACTGTTCTGTATAAAAATACTTGCACATTAAATTTCCATTATATAAATTCTTAGATTCTGTATAGGATCATATTTAAGATGAGCGATCATATTCGAAGGATAATATTCTATTAAATATAAAATGTTTCTAGATTCAAAGTAAATATATAAATATGTTTCCACTTTCCTCCATGCTACTCAGTTCTTTGATGAAGAAGATTAACAATCATAAAATATTTATAAACGACAGTAATATTTTAGCGTAAAACTGATTTTTTATCAAAACAAAATATTACCTGGTACTGAAGGGATTAAAGCGTAATTTTCTGATTCCAAGAAAGGAAAGACTTAATAGTAAATGTTAATTTAACAATAAAATATATTTAATAACTAGATAAAAACTTATATGGATAAAAAAAATATTTTAGCATGAATCTTTAAGATTAAGGTATTTAAAAATTATTCATAATTACACTCCCCTACAGATGAGAGAAGATTATGTCTTCTATTTAAGACATATAGTATTACGAAATAGTTTTGATTTAGCGATTATTGTATTAATTGAAATTATCACTGAATAAATATTTTAGAAACAAACGAATAAGAAGTTTATAGCAGCAAAATTCTGCCTGGAAAATATTATTAAAGTAAAACATAATGAAATTATTTTTTTAAGGTTTTCAAATAAATTAAATGAATTATCAAAGTTTTTAGAGATAAAACACTAGTTAAAGGTAATTTTAAATCAAATAATTATATGTAGAAATACATCAATATTAAATAAATAATATTTATACATAAATAAAATCAATTCCGTTCCCTCTAATATTTCTATTACATAATATTAGGGGGAATGGAAAATAATGTCATTTTGCTACATTAAATTCATACAGATAAACTTTTAACAAATTTTTATTTTTAATCAATGATGTAATCACTCACGTTATCAAGAACTTTTTGCCATCTACTGTGCAAAATGCTAATGCTGGATCGATAACATTCAGTTGGTTTTTAAGCAAAATATCTGGAGATAGTATTTTGGACATTATGCGAATTTTAAAATGTATGCCACTTGCAAAAAGTTGTATTGATTGGAATAAATGGGAATCCGAGGGCGCAATATCGGGTGAGTATGGTGCGTGAGGTGATTCCTCCCATCTCAAATCATTAATTTTATCCAGATTTCATTTTGTGCAGTGAGGTCTTGTAGAATATAGAATTGTAGAATCATGTTGTAGAATAACACTTTTTTTGCTGATAATCGCTGGGTACTTTTCAAGTAAAGATTGACTAACTTATTCCAGTTATTTACAGCAAGGGTCTGCATTCACAGTTAGTCCAGGTTTCAGCACTTGCGAACGAATGATCCCGCAAGTAATACACTAAACACAGAAAAGCGTCTTAGATGTACTTCTTGAAGATTCATTAGGAGAGAGCTACTGCCTTTTGCGTTATGGATTATCATAGAAGATCCATTTTTCATCTCCACTATCAAGTGATCAAAAAACTCTTCCATATTATGCCGCTGAAGCAATAAGTTGAATAGGGTGGATCAATTAGCTTTTTTTTTCTTCGAACATATTATGCTGTACAAAAACACCTGCTCCTCTTACTTTACCAATCTTCTGCAATAATTCTTGGATGGTCGACCAAGGTTGATTAAAAGTGTTTGACTGTGCCTAGATTGTCTGATATGGATTTGCTTCCACTTCCACCCTTAACATGTAATTGTCTAAAGTTGTCGCCTTCCTGATCAGTATGAGTCAGAAAGATCGAAATCCCCGGATATGAACTTAGAAAACCACCTTTACTATTTATGAACTTCTAATACGTTTGGATAAACACCGCAAATATTTTGAGTAAGAACCTTTGCGTTACTACACTTGTGAAATTCAAAAAGCATGTAATGTCAGATATGTGCCTCTTCTGGCATTTAATTGACCATTTTAGTGGTGAATCTCGTTGACACGTGCACTAGATCCGGAATATCACTAATCTTGATTAATGTGAGGTTATCTTAGACAAACAGAGGCAAGTTTTTTGCGTCGTGGAATAGGCAGTCAGTAGCTACAGGCTTTCTGCCATCTAGTGTTCAAGTCCTGAGTCACCACTTTAGCGATTGATGTTTTTTCAAACAGATGGAGGGGGAGAGAATTGTTGTGACTTTCAGATCTGGGTTAAGTCTCTAACCCTGGACCAGTATATCTGAAGAAAAAAAGGCGCGTCGCTTTTTCTAATCCCATACCAACCAGGCTGAAAAGGACGTCTCTTTGTAGCTAGTTAGTAAATCGTTTTAACTACTGTCATTTGCGTTGAAGAGTATATATATATATATATATATATATATATATATATATATATATATATATATATATATATATATATATATAATATATATATATCGGTGTTCAAAATTAAGCGAATTTTCCAATTTGGTCGATTATCTCTAGAATGAATGGACAGATTTTAATGAAATTTGGTTTGCATATAAGGTTGATATTATACACAAAAATAACAATTCAGCAGTTATAATACACATGCATTATTGTGAATAACACTCATCGGAGTAGGAAGGTAAGAAACAACAGTTGCAGATTAGAACAAAAAAAAATGGGTTAATAAAGAATATGGTGCCTTCTTACAGATATATAGACCTCGCAAAGTCATTTTATACTGGAAATAAGGGAGTTTATGTGTTCCTTTGGAAATTAGTCCCACTTGTTCAGCAACGCTGTTTTCAGGTCTTGGATGGTTCTCGGAAGGGGCTTGCTAGTTGCAATTGCCCAGAGCATCCAAGACATGCTGTATAGGATTAAAGTCTGGAGATCTGGCTGGCTAATACATCCGGTGAATATCCTCACTTTCCAGAAATTCATCAACTAGCTGAGCTCTATGTGACCTTGCGTCGAAAATGATGCTTTCCCTGGCCATCAAGCCTCCTCTGCCGTACTGGTCAATTTTTTGGGCATTGGAGGGCAGGTAGTGGGTCCCTGGTTCTCTCCATATGAAAGTACGGCGAAAGTCATTAGTTAGGCGGAATTGGGATTCATCAATATAGAGAACAGTCACACATTGAATCATCCACCAATTTGTATGATCTTTGCAGCATTTTAAATGGACTCTTCCGTTCGTAGAACTGAGAAGAATACAAACAACAGGTCTGTTTGCAAACGGCCTTGTTACACACACACACACATATATATATATATATGTAAGATTAGGTTTTTACCAAGGGGGGCACTTTCACTTACATATACAGATATAGACACACACTCTGACAAGCACGTACAGAACATACAAAAGAACTGACATACATTGTCCTCACACAAACTATTTGATTTAACAATTAATTAATCTATTATTAATATGACATCTACAGCTTAAAATAGGAACCACCATCATACAGGTGTATTTATTTCATAATATTGAAACTGGATTTTAATTGCTTATACAGTAAATTTAAATGCACGAAAAATGTTAGTCTTGTATTATTTAAGAAAATTGTCTTATTATTCATTTTAATCTCTCTTTCCTTTTCTCAATACAGATCATTTGGCGTTTATGATTTTTCATCTCATAGAAGAGACTGAAACTCATTATCACTATTAAATACTATGTGAAAGAAACGTAAATTAAGCGTAGTGGAATCTAATGTCAAAGAAAATGTAATGATTTAAACATAAATGATGCAAGCAGAAGGAAATACATGAAAACACGCATTCCTCAACCAAGGAACTAACATTTGAATAACAAATGACAAGAGAGAATTACATTCTTCTTCCTGTTGAGTAGGCAAGAAACAAAAAGTATGCAAAAAATGATTTGATCGTAATGAAAAAATTAGAAAGCAATGATAACCAGAGATAATAAATATACGAGAATGTAAACATTAATTTCCCCCAATCAATAAGAATTCTGGATGGTAACCAAAAAAAAAAATCATAATGATTTTATTATAATATTATTATCTTTTTAGCAGGATTACCTTCAAAAAAATTCTCGTGACTGTTACAATTGTTCACAAACCGTGGAAAAAGTTGTTCAAGTAATTTGCTGATTCGATCAAGATATGAACTGAATGTTATGAATCGTCATAAAGTCACTGCAGGGGTAGTCAAAATCCCGTTAGCCACCTTATCGCTTTCTCCCATCTTTTGACCCTATTCTTCCGCCATTATCCCTCACTTTACAAAAATAGAAATAAATTCATTTTCACGGAAAATTCTTGTAGCAATTCTGTGCCAATGAAAGAAAACCTGCTATTTATCTTATTGGATTTAACTTGAGCCAGAGTATAATATGGAAATGAACCGAAGATCTAGAATTGAGAATAAAGTTGCTCCCATTTGAAATGTTTGAGTCATGGTCGTATAAAAATATTCTGTCTCATGTATAGATTAAAATGAGGATTTGATCAGAATTCTCAAAGGAAAAATACTGTTAAGTCGTAGTTATTACATGTTCAAATCGTTAAAATTAAAACAAACTCTGCCGGCTTGGAATTTTGGAAACAAAGGGATACGAAAGTGTTTTTACCATGCTAAATATTATAGGTTAGTAAACCAAGAGAAAAATAGTTTATCCTTTTCTCAAGAAATTTGTAACAGAATAATAGTAATATATTTTTATCGGTTGAGTCTGAGGTATCATCTACAGTTCATCTTAAAGTGATCGTAAACAATACTGAAGACTTGGATTCGGACCTGAGGGAAAATTCTGAGTATAACCCATGTCATCGTTGATATTAATTAAAGTATAATAGAACCATTCCATAAAAGAACTCATCCTGTTTATATATAGAGAGAGACCATTATTCGGGAATTGTCTACATGCCTTAAAATACAATTGCGTTTTGATTCTTTCAAAACTTTTATATAAGCTTAAATTATTTGGCCGTAATTTATAGAAAGAAACGAATTCAAGCAGATCACGTAAAAAACACAAGAAAAGTTTTCGGTAACAGTAATCATCATCATTCGTCCCAATTTGCCCCGCGATATGTGAGTTTCCTCCTACGTATTTAAATTTTCAACTGCCGTTTCAAACACCTGTTCGAGTGTTGCAAGCAATGTCTCCATTGATTACGAAATCATTTGATCATGTTTGCTAGCCTCGCTTAGTCAATACGGTAATCTAATATCTCTGCCATGTTCAATAAAAAAATTGGAGTTACACTAGTATCCTAGTACTTGGCGGAATTCAAATTGAGGATTTTTAGTTTTAGGATGATCAATATCTCATTTGTTCTTATCATGAGTAAGAGCGGCTAAGCTGTTAAGAATAGATTGATTTAGTTTCTTACTACGTCCGTTTATATATGTACAGAGCTCAAGAAAGTATAGCGTTTATGAATATCCAGAATTTTACACATACATACCCACAATTATTGACTCTTAATACTGAAAATTCTTAATTTTCAAAATTCAATGTTCTTAACCTTTAAAACATACTGCTTTATCACATTTAGTTTCTAGGACAGCCCCTGTAATTTACGTAGTTGTTGAATAGAGCATTTATGATCGTACTGGGTATAAGATCAGAAAAAAGAACATGATAAATGTACTTTGAGAAAAGATTAATCATTCAAAGAATTTAGGAATTTTCCATGGTGGGTGTTTTTAAGGACAATGTCGTTTCTACGGCACTTTCAACTGGAACTGTGACTGTGCTAGTTTTGATGAAGTACTAGAATTTAAAAAATTTCTAGCTTCTTTGAACATGTTTCTCTAGAAATATGAATAAGAAATTATATGATAATTTTCGAAAACTCTTAAGTGACATTCAAATTTTGAATGAATAGTTTATAGGACTAGTCTTTTCAGTAAAGTAGAATCCTTCAAAAATAATTTTAAGCGCGAGGTCCGCTTTTCGAATTTTCTTCGATTCCTCCACAGTTTTTGTAATAGAATTTTGATGTCCTTCCTTTTTACTTCCTCTGTTCTTTTAATTTCAGCATGGGTACTGATATGTGTTACGGAGAAAACGCTACAGCGTAGGCAATTGAATTTTGACTCGGACACAAAGAAAACTTTCTGTTTAAATTAAAAATGCGGAAATTATTGATCGATGTATCTTTTGAGGAAATTTCTTCGAAAAAACTTTCTTTTCCCCTACAATATGTGGTCTGCTGAAAGAATTTTTGTCCACCCATTTTGAAAAAAAAAATGAAAAATGAGCTGGATAGTTCTAAGACAATCTCTTTTACAGTGGGAATTTGTATGCTGATTCCATAGAATTAGAAACGTGACTCCTTATTTTGCCAAAAATAGAACTTGCGAGCAGAGAAGACGAGAGGCTCGTATCAATTAATGCTTTGGATTAGAAACCAGAAAAACTAACTGAGACAATTTGTATGTCTCCATCGCCTCGTAAGTTTAAATTACTGGATCTTCAATGATCTCTTGAATTTTTAGAACCATTGCTCTAAACGCGATGATTGAAAGTCCCTAATCTATCATGGAACGTTCTTCGACAGTCAGGATGAAAATGGTCAAGTATTCCACAATATTAACAACGAATTTCTAATTTCTGAAAATGCTTCGAAAAATGGTGCAGAGAAGTAATGTAACTATTTACGGAGTGTGAAATGAACTGATATACTTGGGTAGATGGTGATTGAACTTCATCCGCCTCAAGTGTTAATAGAATCATGTTGTGTGGAGCCAATTTCTTCTTTCGTTTTTTGACCATTTCGATTAACAACTTGTTGTAAGCCTCCTCTATGACAGCGTCGTGAATAAATTATTCAAATTTTAAAGGGGGAAGGGCTTGCTCAAAACTGAACGCTGAATACCAGGGTGTACATCTGCAATTAAACAAGTCTGTAATAAAGAACTATGTGATTTCCCTTGTCTCGGCTGACGAGTCAGAAGTTTACCAAAAAGTTTTATTCCCCAACGAGCGTATGCAGCAGAAAAATTTAGCACACTGATTCTTGTTTCACATGTGAGAAATTTACTAGAATTTGTTGTTGAGTGGCTTGTGCTACTTTCAATTAAATTTTTCCTAGTAGTGATTTGAACATTTCCTCAAAAGTATCAATAAGAGAATAAATATAAACAGGCAAATAGAATCTCTCCGAGGAATAGTTGACACGGAGTTCAGCAGTTGTGTACATCTCATTATCGGATCAATATCCGAGGTTCAAAATTTCTTGTATTTTACCCAAAGAATATCGAACGAAAACTCGCCCTTTTCCAGAAAAATTTGTAACTAAATCCATTAAGGAGTAATTAAAAATGCTAATTGTAGGAGATGGAGCAATGAAGGGGCGTAGTCTGTTTGTCTCCTGCCTAGGTCCATAATGATTAACTGATAATAATTAAATCTATGTAGGTGAAAGTACTTTGCTTCAAATTATTGAAAAGTAATCTCAAAAACGAGATGAGATAAAAACGTTATTGACATAACGTTATGACATTAAACGTTATTAACGTTATCGATCGATATCATTATGCAAAAAAAGAATATTATTAACAGCCCTCTACAAAAATGAAGCAGTTTCAAGAAATGCTTAATCGTGACAGGATTATACAAAAAACAATTAAATTATCAAATTATTGGGAAAAAATCCCCATTCTAACTAACAACAAACTAAATAAAAAATATTTTCGTATATATATATATATATATATACTAAAAATAAATGGAGATTATCATTACTTTAGTATGTAAATTAACAAGAAATGATGCATGTAGAAAGAAGATATTTTTTTTTTTGCTATACGCAGCATCATAAATAATTTTATTCTTTGATGCGAATTTATACAATGCAAATTATTATGTTAAAAATTTTTTATGACATTTCAAAATTCATTTTATATGAATATCCTAAAACAATCATTAACATAATAACATACTTCGAAATTTATATGTTTCATATAATTGATTTTTGACAATTCTATTTATAACTCGTGAGATAATTTATGACAATAGCCAGTTATAAAAGAAATACAATTATCAATTACTAAAAAGTTCAAACTTACAAAATTACGTATGTATGAATTCAAAATACCCTTTAAGTTTTATTTCATTTACTTTTTCAAGCAATGAATATACTTAAAAACTATTGTGGAAGGTACCTAAATGATAAATATCTCTATAGCTGAAATGAAAATACTTAAATAAAATAAACAAATATACAGCTAGAATTATCGGAATATCAGTGTTGTACATTCCACTAAATAATTTATATCTTTTTTAAAGTGTAATACTCATTTTATCATTTTGTGCTTTCCAAACAAATTCTGTTCGACAAGTTGATAAAAGACGAAGAGCATTTTAAGCAAAGTAAATGCTCCATTATTAAGTTTGGGCAATAATTCCTTAATAACACATTAATTAAATTTATGAAGCAGCACATTTTGCTATGGTTCATGGATTTCTTTCATTTAGTTCCAAATGCCATCTTTATAATGAGAATCCCCTTCCTCCTCTTCTGGGTAAATTCATTACGTAAAGCAAATGAGATAATGCAGCTACGAATTTGAGATGGAAAGTAATTACAGAAACAATGCGCTTTTCACAGCACTATGTGAATTATCATTTCTATTAATCTGGTTAAGCCGGTTTGCTTTACTTTATTTGGAAAAGTGTAATTGCTCATCTTGCCATAAATATATGTTTCAAAATCTTTTTCACGTGAACTTGATACTGGAATAGTTTCTGTCAAGTTGAAGGCTCGAGCCCAGGTACCACAGAAGACTAACCGTATATCAGGACTGATTCACGTCTAATCGAGATTTCAAGTCCTTCCATGTGCGGGGTGTGGAAGCTAGGAGAAGGAGGTAACTGCTGAGATGTCATTCTAGTCAAAAACCTTCTCGTTTCAAAATTACGAGGTAACAGCCGTCTTGTGGCACAGAAGTGTGACGTAAAAATCAATCAACGTTAAAAATCAATCAAAATACATTTTCTTCTTGTTTTCTCTCAACTCCCCGAGATTTGCAATATGCATTACCTGAGAAATATGTATATTGGAATTGTATTCTTGATGAATGAAATTACATTAATCCACCATTATTGAAGTGTTAGTAAAAGCGAGTTCGTATATTTTTTCGAATTTCTGTAGATTTTGTAAAAAAAAAAAAATTAATTAAAGAACTTTTAAGAAATAAAATTATTATTTGATATAGTTCTCATAAATTATCACTAAAATTTTCTAATTGATGTAAAATATAAATAATATTAAAATATTGGGTTTACTCTAGATGTAATAAAATGCTAATAAATCATTTCAAATTTTCTCATCTCAAAAGTACCTTTCTTCTGTTTCGATAAGTCATCCAAATTCAGACTGATTCAAATTTTTTTTTTCATCCTTCCATATTACAGTAATTATTGATTGATTGATTAGTGTTATTAATATCGCATTAGAAACAACACGAGGACTGATGGCCACGGACCACGTAATTTTAAAACTCTGACAAGGGACGAGGATGATACCTGAGCTGGCTCCTCCCCTTGCAAACTTCTATACCACACAATTGGGAGGACTTTGAGTGTCGACAGATTTAACTTGCATCAGCTCGTTTACATGGGACATCTTTTGGAATCAAGACTCGAAACCAGGACTCAACGAAATCCACTCACCATGAGTCCGCGACCATGATCACAAAACAACCACGACCAGATTTACGCTGTGTTACTAACACGAAATTTTGATTTTTATGTTATTTGGAGAACTTCGTTTCTAAGGGATATGTTTCTGAAAACTGATCGATCCACCATAAACTTTTTTTTTACTAATTTCTTATTTCAGGACTGTACCTGTTATATGTAATTTTTGGTAAATATTAATAAATTTATAAATATATAAACGAGTTTTAATTCTCCAACTGAGTTTCTAAGATGAACAATAAAGATTTATAAATTTCTAGGAAATCTACTTTTCCTTTAGTGGAGGAATTTTCTGGTGCTTTATAATAATACTCATTTTTAAAAAATGCTTTATTTAAATAATAATTACTTCATCATAAAACTTAATTTTCTTCATTTAAAATGATTAAATTAATTTCAACGAAATTATATAATTTTTATGAGTAAGATCGTTAGAGTATTATTTATTAACGGGCTCACTAATTTAATATAAAAAATACGCGTTTTGAGTAAACAATACATTTTAGGTTTAAGTTGTCCTTTCCAGGATTTTCATGTTTTCCACTCTAGACAAATAATAATATTATCTATAAATTACATACGTTCTGAAACATTAGTTAATTACAAAATATTAGAAAAAATGCGAAAATGCGAATTAATAATCAATAGCAGAACCTCCTCGAATTCAATTTATCAGTACCTGAATCTAAAGTTTATTTAATCTTATTTTGATTTTAAGTGTCCTTATAGGTCCATAAGCATACCGTATCCCGTAACTATGATGTTCTCCAGTAAAGTAGTAAATACATAACTTCCTTATAAAAAATATTCTATCTTATTTCCCCTTTTGAAGAATAAAACAATTCTCTAATAAGGCACTTGAGACAAGGAGTAAATATGATCATTGGCCTTTCCATGGAATTCTGAAAATTTACGCTCGTGTGTGTGTTTGTATTAGTAATATACACATAAGTTATTAATATAAGTTAAGGGAAAATAACCTCTGCTTTAATTTTCATCCTTATTAACAGCTCTAATAAAGTGTGGTTCCTTTAAATACTATACAAGTTTAAAATTTCGTTTCAAGCATTTACACTACATTAGTGAAGTCTATAAAATATGTGAATTTTTTTTATATTAACAATTAAATAAGACTATAAGTGCGTTTATTTGGAATATTTTACACAGAGATTCTAATGAGCTTTTCCAACTTTAACATAGAAGTAATGATAAAGAAGTGAATAATTCATTCCATCCATAAATTCGGTATTCTTTCGAGTATGGCACCTCAGAAATTTTTAACCACTTGTGCTTACTGCTTTTTAATGACTAATAACTTCATGCGATGAATAGTTTGCTTGTGACAAAACAACATTATATATATATATATATATATATATATATATATATATATGTATATGAAACAACTTACACCCTTCTTTCAGTTTAGACTTGTAGTAGCTGAATACCAATTTATTGTCACATATGAGTATCATCTTTATTTTTGAAGATATTCATATTAAACATCACAATAGAAGTAGTATTCCAAAATAGAGTGCAGGGCAGCGACGTTATAAGCAGAGCAAAACCTAGTGGGCTAGAGATGCAACTCCACCGTTTGATTTCATAAGTTTCTGTGTATTTTTACCGTTTTTAATGTGAGGTACAATATACATTTGTAGAAGACGATCAGAGTGGGTTCGGCCATCACTGCCAAAGCAAAAAAAGTAAGAAAGAGATATTTCACTGTGTATGTTCATTAAAAATGGGGATTTTCTAGAGACATTTTTAAGTCACATGACCCCCCCCCCCCATGTTCTAAGCGTAGGGATTCTTAGAGACTTTAGTTGCAGATAGAAAGTGTAGAAGGAATTATTTCTGATATATTTTCGACTATAGGAAAGAGGATTAAACAAATTTTATGAGCGCATGATCCAATAAATAAAGAGATAATTCGGAATAGAAAAAAAAATTAATTTTGAATTAGAGAATGGGCAAAATAAAGAATTTAAATTATAATTCATTGAAACTATTAAATTAAAGTTAAATCATTGTTAATCATCAAAGTTAATCATATTTATATTTTTTCTTCTGTTTCACAACTGTAATTCAGTATCTTAGTTTTTTTTGTATCTTTTTTTTATTTTATCTTAAGTTTTAAGTACATTAATTTAACGATGGTTTCTCTTATTCATAAGGAAGTGTTTTAAGTGGAAAAAATAAGGCTTTAAATTAGTATTAGATTTTTATTTTTCAAATAATCATCATATATGCATGATGTATGCAAATGAAGTACACAATTACATTATTTTATGCATTATATCTTTGAACCTCACTCTTTTTTGGCGATAATGTGAATGAGTATAAAAGTAAAACTTGTAAAGTGCGGAATCTAATGTTACCCTTGGTGTTCCGATTCGGTTCTTTTTAATCTGATAATTTTTAAGCTGCTCATAAAATGTTATTATACTACGAGTGAAAAATTCTCAAGAAATTTCATGACTTCATTTGTGACGGATACAGAGATGATGCTTCTCTCTTTAAGGAAAAGAGACATTTTCTAAGATTTCCTCAGCTAGCCAAGTAATGTTTAATCATATCCTCCTTTACCCATGCGACTGATTTGGTGACCGTTTTGGCGATTTCGTTACTATGGTGACAAAAAGGTCTTTTTAGAAAGTGCAATAATCTTGGCGAAAACTTGATTAGGTCAAAAATTATGGACTTCTCTTGAATTTCTCTGTGTTGTCACACCTGGCATGAACAAGTATAAATATGCCAAAAGCCTGAGATTGAGTCAGACTGCTTTTGTAATCTGTCTTTTAAGTGCTAAGTAATATTGTGGAGATTTGTCCGTAATGCGAACTAGTAAGCTGGTGAACTGTTACTATAAGTGCTGTTTTGAATGCATTTGTGTTATTGACCTGCACAAGAGCAGCATTTGCTCCTAATTCTGTGTCTCTAATATCTACAATCTTACTATATATATTTACTGTGTATCCTGTGTGTGCTGTTTTCTGTCGTAGTATTGTTATTTGTGTGTTCGTCTTGTCTTGAATTACCGTGAATAAAGTGTCATTTTCTCTTATCCTCCACTTTGGACATATTTCACTCTTATACACCCACACAAGAAGGAGAATTTTTGTACCAATACTACTTTTTCTGAAACGTATTTTGATTTATGTGTATATTTAATGCATAATTGCGAGAATTATGTTTTTATTATACTCTGGGAATTTAATCTGTACGCCCTGCTTTGATTGCTATTTGTATAAATTTTCACTTTGAGTATTCAGCGTTAACATCAAGAAACAATGAATTATAAATTTCACGAGTAATAGGATGTTCATGTATAGATTAACAGAATCGATCAGAATATTACAGAGGATGTCGTATGGGATTGAATGATCCTAACTGCTCGTGCTGACTCCATTCGTTTATCATTTAGTTTATTAAAAATATCTTCTAACTGGAAATATTTTCCGGGAACTTGAAAAAATGTTTCGAGCCCTAGTTAATGTGTAAAGAACTTTTGGGTATGCTAATGTGATAATAATAATAAATAATAATATTAAAAAAATCCAGAAATTCTTCGATATAAAACTTTCGATAGAACTGATTTAACCACCAAAGGAGCTACCTTTTTAAATAATTTTTAAATTTTCAGTTAAATATTAGAAATAGAACAAATTATAAAACATTGATATTGACAACAATTTTTTTTCGGAAATTAAAATTAAAGCAAAAGATAAGCTACTAAATCGGATATATTTTGAGTTAAAAATACAATTATTGCTGATGTAAAATGAATATAAAATAAAGATTTATGCATTATTATATTCTTAGCACTAATACTTCAATCAACGAATTATATTCTTAACACTAATATTTCAATCAGCGAGCACAATTTAAGCTGAAATTAGCGTGAGTAGGTATATGAAAGCAAATTACACCAAAAAAGTCCCATGCATTTAACACTTCATTCAGAAAAATGGTCAAGGACATTTTTTGAGTGAACAAAATGAAATTCATTCTATTGGCTAATAATAGTGCCTTAAGATATATTAAATTGTAGGAAGTGTGAAACACTACAAATATCGTATTGTAGCGGTTCAGATTGTATTAGTGAACTAAAGAACAAATTAAAATGCCATGAACAGCCCAAAATTTCCTTTATTTTTGTTACCTGAATATTCTACTTGATAATTTAAGTTCTTAAGAGCCATATAAGAAATATAATTTGAAGTATAGATTCACATAAAAATGCAAAATATTTCGCACGTAAAACACAGCTTACTTCTGGACATGGTATACAATATATATTACATGAAATGGAATTATGTAACTTATATTTATATATAAACCACTTTATTCATATAATTCTGATCAATTATCAAATTTTTTAATTGCATTAATCAAAATTAATCAAAATTGAATTGCAGCTTGTATCATTGTTAAATTTAACTCGTATTTTTAAATAAATTTCAATACAAAATTTGAGTTACAAATTAATTAAAACCTATTTAGCTTCTTCGAAACGCCTAGACCCGGTTTTCAAAAATATGTTTATAATATTTCATAAATATATTATAAATTTGGTGTTTTTAATTTTAATACTATTTCTAAAATACATATGTATATTATATACATTTTTAATCGAGTGGATATATGTATTGAAACTATTTCTGCAAGTTTTAAGTTCTTAATATTATGAAATATATGAAATATTTACCGCATAGTTTTGTATTTAATTCTACAATACATTAACAAATACTTTTGTATATGTTAATGTATTGTAATGTATTGTTGATGTATATTTTTTGAAAAAGACAAAGCATTATTTATGTCAATATTCTTCATAAAGTTTATCCACGTATTTCTTGTGAACTATTAACAGTTCAATACACTGGAAAAACAAGTAAGTTCTTAAGACATGCACATATGTAACAGACACATAAATATATTTTGACACTTATCTATTAAAGTGGTTATCTAATATTTCACAAATACCATTCTAAACACGCATCCAAATTCTCGAAACTTCTTAAATATTGAGAAAATTTTGTTCTGTGAGTTGCTTACTGATGTCTGAGAAATAAGACTATTTTCCAAAACCCCAATTTCAAGAATGAAAAGATTAGATTCAAAATACTTTTCAGTCCATTTTATCCAACAATCCCTTTCAACGAAAAGATAGATAAATTACTTTGAATTTATGTTTATATTCATGAAAGACAGTAATATATTTTCAAGTAATTTTTTTCAGGGTAAGTGCAAATTTTAAAGAAATAATATATGATTATTTTGAATTTAAAGCTTTTTTGTGTAAGTGCGTGGAAGGAACCACAATTTGATAAATTTTTTAACATTTGTACTAAAAGATTTCCCCTAAAGGTTTAGTTCTGAGATTAGAGAAAAGTGTGTTCCTTATCAGGTTTTAGGTCAGTTGGGGAATGTGTTTAGTTATTAATGGATTTTTATAGTAATTTCACTCCAGTAATTCTTTAATTATAGAGTATACAATTATGCACGGCAAAGTAGTATCTGTACTTGATTTCTTTTTCTATTTATTTTAAAATAATATTAAACTTTGTTACAGGAATATAATAAGTAGTTAAGGCTTATATTCATCATTCATCTTATATTCATCATTTTCAATAATGCATGATAGGAAACAAATCTATGAATAGGCTATCTTACTCTCCGGATAACAGTACACATAATTATGCAAAAAATGTGCCATAAGGAAAGTCACAGATTTTATTATATCATGTTAACTGGAAAAAAATGTAAATATACAAAAATAGTATTAATAGTTAGTATTACCCATGGTATTTACTATAAATGTGTGTGAATTACCTTATTGAAGTTTAACTTCTAACAATTTTAAGAAATGTGCATGATTTTAATTAAAAATGATTGTACGAGTAGTATACTTTATCGAGAAAGTTTTATTCTTTAATTGAAAGCAAATTTAAAGCATATAAAGCAAAAATACTCGACGAAAAACAAAATCTAGGATAAGAAAATCTAGGATCTCAGGATAAGAAAACAATTTTACGAGAATGTGCCAAGAAACGAGTCAGTTATTAATATATCATGATATCCTAAGATGTGTAAATATTAAGGCCCAAAGTATGAAAAGCTTACAATCGAAAGAAGATATGCAATTCATTCAAACGAAATCTAATAAAATTACTTAATACATAGGGCATTTTATAAAGGCACCTCAATTTCTATTTTTTTAAAAAAATTAAATAATTGTTATAGTACCCAACTCGGAAATTAGGCTCAGAATTTATGAAATATAAAACGTGAATTGATAAATTTCTTGTATAAGTACGTCAGCCATTCTTTTATCATACTCTTCCCTATATATTTTTTATTACAGAAATACATAAAAATTTCAAAGAAGAGTTAGAAACTATTTATTGATACTTTTCATGATTGATGAAAAAATATTTTTTATAAATAATAGAATTCGGTGTCTCGCAATACCTTTCCATGAACATTTTTTATTTATCTACATTAGCATAACCATATATCTTTGTCATAAAAGGTAGACAAAAGGCTAACAAAAAATTTTCAGGGATTGTTTCCATTTCCTACTAATTTATTTTTTGAAGAATGCGAGAAAATGTTTTGGCTGAATATAATAGTATATTGTATAAAAATGAAAATCAAAAACAATTTCGGAATACATTATAGTTTCTTGTAGGGAAAAAAAAGGAATAAAATGTATTATGAAGAAATCTTTAACATGAAATTGAATATTTAAAATATTGCTTCAAACTTTTCAAGAAATTTTTGAAACTCACCAATGGCTCAGTAAATTTGTGAATATTTCCCAATAAAATATTTAATAATAACAGTTAGTATTATCTATAATAATTAATGTAAAAATGTGTTAATTTTCTTCTGCTTCTAATTAATTTTTAACTGCTTACTTTTTGAGGAAAAGAGCATGAATTTAATCATGGCAGCGTACTTTACTGCGAAAGATTCTCTCCTTATGAAATTAATCATTTACCATATTTAGATAACGATATAAGTAGTGAAAGTTTTGCTCATATCATTATCGATAGATGGCGTAAATCATAAAAGAACTTTCGAATTAAATATTTTCTTTCTAACACCAATAGATAACATTTACCAAAATTTTTAAATTTAAATGAGTAGGAAATAAATTAATTTCTGATTGCTTATTTTCAAGATTTAAAGAGCTTTATTCATCTTTTAAAATTGTTCTCTTAAACGTACAATTCTACGAAAGAGCTGCAGATCGCATATAAGAAGTAGGATTCAGTACGTCTGTAGTAGAAAGAGATTTTGTCTTAAAACTATTGAAACTGTGCTCTAAAGTAAACATAATTTAGGAAGAAAAAACTTTCTATTAAGTAAAACTTTTTTGTTTGTTTAGGAGAAATATTAACATCTGCTGACAAATTACGAAAAATATTTGAATTATTCTTTGACATATGGTAAGAATGTAAACTAGCAAAGCGCACTCAAGGGAAGATAGTATGTGATCTAAAGTCTGTGGAAGATATGAGGGCTCACAAATCAAATGTGGAATTAGTACTGTAAATGAAGGGGAAAAAAGGTTTTTAAGCGGAAGTTTTGCCAACATAACTAATATATTCAAACAGTATATAAAAAGAGTTTGAAAGTTGTTTATTTCCATTTCACTAAAGAAGTCGAATGTTGCAAAAATGGAGTTAATTTATATTTAAACTATATTTTGAATTACATGCAAAGTTTAATTAATTTTTATTTTTACTTGTAAGAAACTAGGATTCCTTTCGAATATGTCATATCCACCCTATGTAGATACGTTCCTAAGACAAACTGCTGGCCATTAAAATTGCAACAACATGAAGGGAAGCAGATAAAAAAAGATATTCAATGTACGTAAGGCATGATATTCAGTATGGCATGAAGACAAAATGATTAAATTTGAAAGCAGGGTGTTGATAGAGGTGTCAAATTACTAAAAACATCTTCCACCCCTGGAAGCTAAAACGCTCTTAAAACGATTAGAAATGGAGACGAGCCTGGCTTGGATGACAGAAATGGTCAACTCATTCCATGCTGCTTCAAGTCTGCGACGAAATAATATTCCGATTCGTCTCTTGTGCCATAGCTGAACTAAATATACTAACACTAAGGTCAATAAGTCAGTCAAAGAGACGTTAAACAGATCTCACATACTGTATTTATTTTACAATTTAATACTATAGCGAGAAATGTACACCGACTCTCTTAAAATATATTCACTTGTTCCACTAATATCAAACTAGCGGAGTCTTACCAATGGAGCTGAGTTGAGGCTGTCTTGACTTCTAGGCTACATTACGCCGCCGATAATTGGTAGCAATTCTCGACCCCGTCTTCGACTAAGAACAACTGTTAAATATTAGAGTCATTCGACCTCTATCATGAGTCTCAAACTTAGCTTATATACTTCCTATCTCCCTCACTTCACTTTATTTCTACCTGCCTGTTATTTAAATACTCACGTTTCACTTTTGGTTGGGGGAAAGTTGTTTATTTATAGCAATCAATCTTAATTAAAAGTCTCCAAGATTAGTGAAGGCAAAACCGCGAATAGCTTAATGCCACAAGTCTGCCATACCTTATCAACCTTATTAGCTATAAAGAGGTGGGGAGCAATCTCTCAGCAACCCATGACTAGATGTTATTGAGTGACAGATTTGGAGACCATGCAGGCCAGGGCAACAAATAAATACTCTGTGTATCGAGGAAGGTCAGAGCACGACGTGCAACATAAGATCTTGCATTATCTTATTGGAATAGGGCATTTGGCAGGCCTCGAATGTAGGGCATAACCACTGGAAGAAAAATGTCAGAAATGTACTGATCTGCGTTTAAATTACAGTCTATCCGAACTAGAGATACGCGTGTCATGTACTCAGCGATTAGCAAAAACATCATACCAGGTGCAATGCTCCTATGAGGATATAACTAATGTAAGCAGGCGACGAGCAGCCTCCTCTGAACCTCCAGATATGTATACTGCCATCAGAGTACTGCACACAGAACTAGAACTCGTCTGAAAAGACCCTTGTATCTAGTTTTGTCGTAAGACGCATCATACTCGCCGTCTTTCTCTATGCTGGATTGCCAAGGGAATCCGAAGTAATGTTTGTCTTGCTACAAACGTTGTCGTACCCTACGAACGGTTACTGAGTGCACTACAAACTTACACACTTACTGACAAATTTCATGGTTTTGCAGGGCCGACATCACAATAAGTCTATCTTTGTAATGGGAGGGCGTGTAAATCATGCATGCTGTTCAGTATGACCTTTAGCAACCCATTAATTCCATATTCTTATGACAATGCTTAGATTAGGACCATTGCAACAGGGAAATTTCGTGGAACGATAATCCACACTGTCAATAGGCAAACATCATGCTGTAGCGAATTCCGACACTTTCTGGAAAACATTCATTCTTCTTATTCGATGAATAACACGATATTTTGAACAAGCTCCGAAATTACAAAGCGCTTTCCAAATGAGAAGTCCTCAATAACAATTTTTCTTTATGTAGTACTTCAAATGTAGTTTCTCCCTCCTGCTTTGCCTAAATGCTCTGGAATACTAATCATTTACATATACTAACGTCATCTTCTTTTCATGTGATTATGACGTCAGTCAGATCATTTCTTCCAGGAGTTTCAATTTTATTGGGTAGCAGTATATATATATATATATATATATATATATATATATATATATATATATATATATATATATATATATTAATTACGCAGTAGAATGCATGTATTATTTTATTAACATAATCATTATTACTAAGGTGTTTCGGAACCTGAAATTTTTCAAAAAAAGGCAGATTGAGATTTTTTTTATTTTCGAATTGTATAGATTTTCACCTTTCAAAAAATATCTTATTTTAATTTCTACGATGATTAGAAGCTTCAAAAATTTCGTTATAAATCATCATTGAAATGGGGATAATCCCATTCAATTAGCGAACAATGTAAGCAACGCACTTCATTTTTGGTTGATTGATAAATTTGTGAAGAAAATATGAGCAGCAAAAAGTTTTAAGATGGAAGTCTTTGTCAGGAAAAAACAAATTGTCAGAGGTAATAATTGACCATTTGCAAACATAGAACAGTTGTTTGCAAACATAGAACATGCAGAGAAATTTTTCTACATTTTAGGATAAGCGACACTGCGTATGGGCAATATTTTTACACAAACCGACAACGGATGAAAAGCCTCAGCTCATATTTCCCCCTCAGATTCAGGAATATGGTGTTACTTTATAAAAGCAATAATGATTGTGGAAATTTACCATCATTTATGCAATTTACCTATTGCTGTTGTGGAGGCTAAGACACCTATTTTCGGAGATTCATCAAATTCAGAACAATTAAAAAAATGTTTGCTTGGCGGTAATCAAAACTCAAATGAGAATGTTTATATAGTGATAGAGTCTAGATTACTAAAAAATCATTTGGACAAATATAATTCTTCTCTTTAGGGTAGATATGATGATATATTTTTTCTTTAATATAGGAAATGTTTTAAAATGGAAATTTTTGAGAAAATTGAGCATAGAGCACGGTTATAATACGATACAGGCTATGAAACTCCCCGATAGAAGAGATCACTAAAATTAATTTACAACAAACAAATGTTGTTAAAAAAGGGCTAAAACTGAAAAGAGAGAATGATGAAAGTTTAAGAAATGAGGGTAATTTAAAGTATGGAGCAGGTGTGCCTTGACAGTTAAATACTTTTACATTAAAACTCGTTTATCTCAAAATGTGAATTTTTCATGCGCGATGTACCTTTTCTTAGAAACTACTGTTCATAAGTATGTAATTTGTGTTCATAATACTTAATTACTGTTCATAATACTTACTATTATATACTAAAATAAGCTTTTCTTAAAAAATTAAAAAATGAATTTTTTAACTAATTTATTTGTACAAAAGAAGAGTCAAAAATCAGTGTGCATGACAAAATATTTTGTAAAAAATTGAGAAATTCAAAATTATCTTCAAGCTCATTCCACTATACTATGAATGATATATTTTATTTGCGTAAGGAACTTCAAACTTTTATCTGTAACAGATTTGGAGAAAAGGCATACGAAAAATGATCAATTGAACATAGTCGGTGTTGGAGGTTACTTTCTTTTTAGTTACACAAAGAGAATTGTATTTTTTTTTTAAATTTAGGAATTATTTGATCTTTAACTACATTCCTAGTATCTACATTTATATTTTCCGGTTATTCATTGATGATTCGAAGAAGCCTTACTAATAAAACAAAAAAAATTACAATTACTTGCTTTTACTTATTAAATATAATGTTTTAAATATTTCGAGAATCACAAAAGTCTTCCTTTGAATCATTATACTGCAGCTTTAATTTGGCTTATTATTTCTTCTCTCATAAATCTTTGGAACCTTTGCTTATGTAAACATGCAAGAGATTAAGGATTTGTTATTCCATTTAGTTTCAATACCATTGTGTTAATGTCGCATCACATTGTTGTATGAATTATGTTTTTTTTTCAGTAAACTCAATTATACTGTGGTATTACTTAGAACAATAAAGGAAACTTACTCTTTTATTTTAAATATAAAACTCCGCTGTAATACTGCAGTTAATCTGTTTGCTCTTATGATGACAGCATTAAATGTTCTTTGAAGGAGAATGGTATAATGTTTAAGAAAAAATATTAAAGCAAATTTAAAGTGTTCCATAATGGTTACAAAGCAATATCTTTAAATAATTTTGTATAAGTATCCTTCTGATGAATGCTTTTAAATTGAATAAAATTAAACTGACATGTTTTTACTACTTACCAGAATCCTTAAATATATATTTTTTGAAAATCTGAATGGAGGGATTTATGGGAAAGCACACTAAATTATATTTCTGAAATGGAACATTTAAGTGATGAAAAGGACCAATAAATTTACTTTTTCTCCCAAATAAAATGCCTGATGCTACTGTGGTGTTGAGTGATTATCATTAAAATTAAATTAACTACTTAAGTACAAGATATATAGTTAACTCTGAGAAACTACACTTACAAATCCTTGGGGTTGGACAAAAATATGGAAACACCTTTTAAAAAACATGTTTCTTTGCTTAATATGGTGTAGGAAACCCGTTGGCATCCAAAACAGCTTGCAGTCTTCTCGGAATGGATAAATACAGTTCCTGTATGTGTGCCAAGAGAATATTATACCATTCTTCCTGCAAAATGGTGGCAAGTTCAGATAACGATGTTGGCGGTGGATAACGAGAACGCACTTTCCGTTCCAATGTAGACTACAAAGGTTCGATAACATTCAGGTCTGGTGACTGTGGTGGCCAGGGGAGATGGGACAAATCCTCCTCGTGCTCAGAAAACCAGTCCTGGACAATGTGAGCTGTGTGAACAGGGGCTTTGTCGTCTTGGAAGACACCATCACCATCGGGGAACAAAGTTTGTACCATGGGATAAACTTGATCTGCCAAAATGTTCACATAAGTCTTGGCAGTCATGTGCCCTGACACAGTTATCATGGGGCCAGCAGAGAACCACGATATGGCTGCCCAAACCATAACAGAACCCCCGCCATGTTTCACTCTTGGCAACAAGCAGTCTGTATTATAGGCTTGAGATGGCGTTCTCCAGACGTAAACTCGGCCAGAAGTGGGAAACAATGTGAAAGAAGACTCGTCAGACTATATTACACGCTTCCACTGCCCTATAGTCCAGGCTTTATGACTTAAACACCACCTTTTCCTGTTACGGGCATTAGCATCACTGATGAGTGGCTTCTCAATTGCAGCACGGCCAGAAATTCCCTGTTTATGAAGCTCCCTTCTAATTGTTTTGGTACTCACAGGGTTCTGTAACACAACATTCATTTCAGCAGTAACTTTTGCAGCTGTGGTCTTCTTATTTTTCGTCACAATTGCCCTTAATAATCGTCTGTCACAATCACTCAGCACACACTTTCGTCTGCGCTGTGATTTAGCAGATGATGTTTTTCCGCTTTTCAAATATGCGGAATAAATCTTCGATACAGTACCTCTTGAAACACTAAACACCTTGGCTACCTTGCTTACGGAAGCACCTACCATACGTGCTCCAACAATTTGCCCACGTTCGAAGTCTGTTAACTCTGACATTATGCAATGACAACCTCACATAACAGTACTCCGACAACAACTGAACTGTTTAGCACATTTACGAAGTTGTATAGGTGGCGTTAGTAGTCAAAAACGCCAGCGCCACCTACATATTTCATTAAAATCAATCTTTCTTTTCAAACATGCATTTTACAAGGTGTTTCCATATTTTTGTCCACCCCCTGTATCTGTCAGATTAAGGAAATGTTTCAGTAGAATTTCCTTAAACTTAATGGACATATTTTAATAAACGTTTTATGAATATACAATTATAACAGTGAAAGAAATATAATATTCCCAAGTCATTTTTTTCTGCATTATTATCAGTAAAATTTATACAACAAGAATGTCCAAAATCTTCATTGTGATATTGAACTGAAAATGAATGTAATATGGCCTATGATCAACTGTCACAGTCGGATAGATCATACAGCTCGTCGACATACAAGACAGCAAGAAGTTGAGAATTTCTGGGGCAATCGATCCTGCCACTACAACTGAAGGAAGATTGTGAGATACAATTTATCTTTCAAATGTATCCCATATATACTTTATAGGGTTAAGGACGGGAATTCTGACTGGCCTGTCAGTGCGGTGAATAACTTCACTTTCCAGGTAATCGCCGTCCAGCTGAGTCACAGATGTGGACGAGTACTGCCGTCATTTAACATGAATGCAGGACCAACTGCACCCTTAAAAATCAACGTAGGGCTCTAAGATCACATCTCTATCCATCATAGTAGTCAGACATTTGTGAAATACATTCAGAGGTGTACGGCCGTAAACATAATACCTACACAAACTATTACATTTTCACAACCGTAATGTACCATTTTCCTTATAATAGTTTTATGGTATCCAATCATAGGCTCTTTCCAGGTATAGGAACGCTTATAATTAGTGTTCCAACTGAATATACACTCTTGCGTGCAGTTATCTCTCTTGACAATTAGGCTCGAGGAGAGCTACACGGACTACAAGTACGAAATATTGAAGATTTGTCCAAAGCGCGAAACACGCTGCCACAATTCTGGACATTATACGAATAGTAATGCAATCTCGACTTTATTCTGTAACAACCGGCACCATTAGCAGCCGGCTGTATGCTTTTTGATTATTTGTGCAGAGATCATTAGGAATATTGCTCCTGATATCACAGGAACTTCCCCAGAGATCGCAATGTTGTACCGAAAGAGCGGAATGGAGACATGCAGAATCTCAGCGGGTCTTCTTTCATGATAAGACCTACTTTTGTCTTTGTGCAGATTTAGTCACACCAGTATACGGAGGCAAGGTAATGAGGATCACAGTAAGCAATTTGTTGTCACTCATCCGTCATACAGACAATTGAGCATAATGGTACGAGGTGTGATTTCGTGCGGTGTTATTCACCGTTGGGCTTCCTCAGAGGTACTTAGTTGATCCAAAGGTATGTTTGTGAGGACATTCGATTGGGGCTATTCCTTTTGGTAACAACCCTTCTAGTTCTCTATTTCAGTAAGACAAATCTCATTTTCATACTGCTCCATCTCAAGAGCTTAACTTATAGCCATAGAGACTATGCCATGACCAGCAGTATGGCCTTATATGTCGACAACGGAAACTTAGAGGATGTTACAGTTTCTTCTGCTAAGATTCCATCTCAACCCCAAAAGTTTCAAGAACTACATGACAAAGTTCAAGGATGAGTTGAGTCAAGATACCATAAAAACGTCTACTACTTCATATCCCCACATGCGCCAGAATGCATTAGAAATAAATATGGACCAGCAGCCTATTGAGAGTTGTAATGATTTTGTATTTTAATTAATAAATTTTGTCATACCCTCAATCAGTTTTTAATTATTTCTACTTATTGGTGAGTACTAATTTACTTTCAAATATCATATCAATTTGACTATTTCTTCCAAATGTAACTTCTGTTTTATAACGATGAGATTCCAATAATTTTTCCCATCTAAGAAATATGTAACATATGATAAGTATTTACCAATTTCCACGGAATTATCTTGCATAATATAAGTGGTACGTAAATGAAATATTT
>BMAW01125778.1:310185-321825 GCA_019974015.1 Nephila pilipes | reverse complement strand
ATATATATATATATATATATATATATATATATATATATATATATATACTAATACTCATAAATTCGTGGGATTCTTCCAAATATCATGGAATTTCCTCTTTCCAGATGAAGTGCAGTAACTTGACATGGAATCGAATAAAAAAATCGTTGGAAATTCCCTGATGAAATATTCAGTTATTCTGCTTCTTCAGCCATCATAATTGTGAAAATGTTGAAAGTGCACGATTTTATACACTGGCTAACTCTTTCCTCATATCCCATATATGTTCGACAGGTTTCATGGCTGGATTTCTAGTTGCCAAATCATTTACTGGAATAGTACAATTTGATTCTCTAGCCAATTGCGAGGAGATAAAGCACATAATCTTCCTGGAAATGTTCATGTTTGTTAGAGTACATGAATTCCGTGAATGTGTATCAAACATAACCATATCCAGTCAATGATTGGTTCAGTTTGAAAGGAGAACAGAGTGTATGCCATGTAAAAGCAATCCCCACTATTATAGAGTCAACAACAGATACCAAAATGTTATGTTAAGAAATTCGGTCTATGGAATTGTAGGGTATACGCTAAAGTTGAACCTTATCAACAATTCTAACCAATTAGAATCGTTACTTATCAGATCAAGCAAAGTTTCTCCTGTCATCCTGTAACCATCCGATATAACGCCGGTGCCAGAGTTTTTTCCAAAATATTTTCTTTCTACGTCCCTGTGAGGAGAGGTACTGCATTTGACGGAGAAGTTGCTGCGATTCACACAGCCCTATTCCAGTGAAACTGCCACCTGGATAAGTTCACAAGATCTGTTGTCCTCTGCAATTCAATGGCTGCGTTGCTAGCCATCATATCTGATGAATATACCTTAACGCAGAACATTTTGAACTGGTAAAATCTTTGTAGGCCAGTGTAAAAAAATTCATGTATGGAAATTGCTTTTATAAGATTTGAATCTTTTTTAATCGTATTATTTTAGTATTGGACTGTTCTTCCTTTTTTGATTTATTTTATTTAAGGGATTTCCTTTTTTTCATAAATGTCTCTTTTTTCATGATTTAATCGTATGCGTTATGAAATAATTTATGGTGTTTCCATTTTTCTGTAGGTGAATGTTGGGCCTGAAAAGTGAGTTCAAACCTGCAAATCTGCCATAAGCCAGACATAAAAATTATAAATATGTGGAAGAAATGTGTAAATAGATTGTGTAAAATAGTGCTGCCTCAACTCAACTCAGCTTGCGCTTCGTGTTTGAAATATTTGCAGAATGCAAATATGTAAGAAACGCCCCACCTATAAAGGAAATAATAGGTCTATAAAGGCAGCTATAAAGGAAAACATTTCTTCTTGGGGTTGTAGTATGTTGATGCTCACGGTCATGGAACTTTTTAATTATTCTATTACTTATATTAATGTCCACAAGGTGTCTTTTCGAACTAAATCGAGGATGTTCTACAACTTTCAAATCACTTTTTTCCTTACCTCGTTTCGTTTTCTAGATAGAAATTCTAAATCTGCAGTATCCCATCAGGGGGCGCCGTAGGCGGTTTCATTCAGTAGTACATGACTACTTTACTATACATAGTTACTACTTTTATGAATATAGCAGCAGCCATTCCAGAGTTAAAAGGGGGACAAGGGACTTTAGTGGACCCCCGTGCACACGCACACACACACACACATATAACAGTGTGTGTGTGTGTGTGTATAGATTTTATAATATTTTACTGATACATAAAAGATGATGAATATGTTGAAAGTCAAATTACCAAATTGATTGTTGATGCTTTTCAGAATAAGTACTATACGCTGAATTTTTTTTAAAGACCAAACACTCTATTGTAACTCTTTGGGATTACATCTTATGTCTGATACCTTTAGAGTAAATTCATCATATATCAGTTACGAAGGCATTTAAGCTAACGTTGATTTAGTAATGAGGGTAATTTGATGTGAATTCCAATTAGTGCATAAAACGAATGAATTAACTCAAAATTATAAGTCTTGGATAGAAATATTTTGAATAAACACAAAATGGCTTCCATTTGATTCAAATATTTATTCACATTTGAAACATATTGCATCGAAAACTAGACTAAACAAGAAAAATACTTACACATAATACTACAAATACTTTGAACACACTTTTCACAAATACAACACTAATACATACTAAACGTAATAATCTACAAAATTAAAGATTTACTATTTATGTATAGTGAATGAAAATTTCGTATTAGTAACAAGAAAACGAGGCATTTTTTACTTGCAATAACAAAGCAGTTTTTTTACCTTAGTGAATTGGAAGTTGGCAATCCAATATTTATAATATCTTCTAGACGATGAATATTTATTTCTCTTCTTTCACAGAAGAAAATTTAGAAGCTTCAGTGTATATATTAAGTTAAATCTGTATTTTATGTTTAGTACTTAAATAAATGTATACTTTGATTGGTATAGTTAGCTATAATATCCTTGCCGATTTAAAAGTATTGTTTTATATATCTAGACTGAATCCTTAATTTTTCTACTTTCTTAGTTTAGTTTTTCAGTGTGAATTTATGTACATCAATATTTATAAAATTCGAGACATTACCAGCAATTTGAATAGTATTAAAACAACAATTACCCTCTTGATATTTTTTCATTACATATTTATATGTTATAGTAAAAACAAGATTAATTGGAAAAAATGTGAATAAATAGAAATGAGTAAAAATATGTTTTTAAAATTGCAAATAACATATCATAAATTTGAATAAAACACCCCTGTTTTTTTCGAAATGTAAAATCTTTCGAATTTAGAAACAGGTTTTTCTACTGGAGATTACAGAATAATTTGTTTTTTGGAATTCAAACTGTAAAATATCAAACATATTTCTTCTATTGTGGAAGAGGATTTTATAAATATAGGAAAATATTTTACATTGGTATTTAGGGCAGGTTTACTTAATTACTTAGGAAACCAGAATATTAATGAATGTGAATGATAATACCAGTGAATTAACTTACGGAATTTAATTCACTTAATTACTTAGCAAACCACAGGTTGTGAAAATAGCAAATAATGCAATATGTTGTAGTTGAAAAAGTAGCTGCATGAAAGTAGCATGAAATAAGCAATAAAGAATTGAAAATATGAAAGAAGACAAATTTTTATGAGAAAAAGAAAAATTGAAATTCAGTTTACGGGGTGTGAAACATTTTTTTGATTGGGGTATTTTGTTTGGAATTTGGGATTTAAAATTTAATTGAACCTTTTAAAGATTATAAATTTTTCGCTTAGAAATTTTCATTCACACGAATGTGAATACAATTCAAAATATTCCTGTTTTCTGATATTTTTGAATATTTATACAATAGCTTTCATACAAGAGCTAAAATAAAGTGTTTTGTAATGCGTCTAAAATGCTTAATGATACATTATTTTTAAAAAATATTACAGACTTATTTCTTGCCTACTTGTGTAACTCAAATAATGAATCTATGTATTTAGAAACTGTGTCTGAATTATCAACTTCAAGGTTTTCTATTTTCTCTCTTCATGGAATATAAATATTAAATCCTTTAGAATTAATAAGAATATATTTTGTTAGAATCATGGAATAAATTCTTAATAATTGTGTAAAAATATAAGCTCCTCTTCTGATTTGCTTCAGAATTATTACAAAATTCGATTAATGGAGAAATTTACTTGTATCCGCTTTCTATTTGAAACTTTTCATTAGCAATCTATTTTCTACTTTTGAAATAAATTTCTCTATTCGATATATCTTCTTTTTTTCCATGCTTACATTATTATATGAAAATATGCAGTTAAATATTTATTTTTTCGAATGAAATCTAAGATACAGAGAGAAAATATTATTTCACTGTAGCTATGATAAAAAGAACATTCATTTAGAATATTACAATCAAATAAGGAAGAAAGAAATGGTCAATTAATAATTGGAATAGTATTTGTCCCCATGTGATCAAATGAATCTTTCGTTTTTCATTATGATATGTCATTGCAAATATCCAAGATAAAAAAAAATATATGTGTCTTATCAGGTGAAGAAAAAGGTTCGTTTGTTTTATCAAATTAGATTCAGCATTTAAACATTATTATTTTTATAATTCGGTATTTTATGAAATGAAATAAAATTTCACGTAGTCATCGCGGGTTTTGTTTCGACATTTCTAAAACTACGATAGCAATATTTTTATAAATCATTAAATGAATCAGAAGGGAATGTTACAAATTCTGAATGTGGGCATATTTGACAGCCATATTTATATTTATTATTCTTAAATTTAATTTTAATTTGTTATCTTAGCGAAATATTGCAGTTCTGCTGCTCTCTGTAAAACGAAACATAATTCTCATTGACACAAACCTTCCTTTGTCTAACGAAATACATACTCAACATTCTATAATATGTAAAATAAATGGTATGGATGATTTTCTTCTTATTATTTTTCCCTAATTTTTATTTTTATTGTGGGTATCAATTGTTTTCTAGGATGAAACTTATGAGCAACTCTCAGTGACACATAATTTCATGACAATATTTTTAAGTTGTTTAGAATAAATACAAGAAAAACATGATTAAAAAATCTTAGTTATTATTTCTCATATTCATTTCGAATCTCTCTGTATATACTCTCTGCATAAAATTGATGAAGCTTAAAATGGCACAAACAAATTTCCTTGTTATAAAGTTTTCTTATGATTGATATGTGCTTCGTAAGAAAAAAATCATATTCTATGATCCAATGCAACAATAATTTGAAGTGCAAGTATTATTTTAATACATCAATTAAATAAATTCCTACATGTATTAGCTTAAAAATAAAGATCACCACCATGTTACACAAATAAGTAATATACTAACAAGAAGTAAAAAATTTATTTGCTACTGTCCTCAAGAATGCAATATGTTTTTCTTTACACCAAATTTAACCGATATAACTATATATATATATAATAATAATAATAACTAATATTTTTGAGTAAACTGAAAAATTAAGATATTTCCTTAAAATTCTGAAATAATAAAAATGTTTAAGCATTTTATGATAAAAGAGACATGTTCTGCTTCTGAATTCATAAAGTTCCCTTGTTTTAGAGTTCTTTGAATGTAGATATATTTAGAAATTAATTTCATTACTAAATCCTACGGATTATTAGAATGGTGTCTAAAATACAGAGAATTTTCTATAACGTGGATTAAGAAAATTTATTTGGATACTAATTTTTCTGAGAGAAATTAAAGATATAATAATTATAATTTTTAATTTTTCAATTTTGATAAAAAAACATATGTTTCGAATTTATAATCATACTTTTAAATACTGTTTTATTATTTTTAATTAGTTTACATTTTTTTTTCTTTTATCGCAAGTTTTAAGCTTTTTATAAAATAAATTTTGTAATTGTATTCTTTTTCTTCAATATATGGCATTACTTTATTTGGTTTTAATGGCAATTAAATAATATTGTAGGTCAGTGATAAAATTTTGTTGTTGTAAGGTATTTGTCTAATTAAGTTTTGAATCTTTTAAAATCTGATTAATTAAATTTTGTGGGTTGTTCTTTCTTTTCTTTTCTTGTTTAATACAGGTGTTTTTCTAAATTTATCTTTTATTTACTAATGAATTTATTTGTATAATTTTATTATACATATTATCTTACGGTAGTTCCATGGTTTTCACATAACATTTTACTGTAGGTTGATGTTGGGCTTGTAAAACTAGGTAAACCTTGTATATTTGTTATAAGCCAGATTCAGAACTCACATTCAAAGTTATTGATCATTTTATTTTTCTGGCTTACTTCTCCCATTTGTAAGAATAGAATTTATTCCATGCCTAGATTTATACTTTTCCTTATTTTGTCGTTTATATTTTTACTTTCTCTCTTGTTTTCTTTCTGTTATTCTCTCTTTCTTATTAGTTTCGTTATGAAAATTTCTGTTTTTTGTATTTTTTAACTGTTAAGAATTCGTTCATTTTTCTCCTATAATCTAGACCAAAATTGTACGTAGGTAGTCCTCGTAATTTTAAGGAATTATATTATTTTATATGAATTTGTGCCTAACAAATGCATAAAAAATACCATTAATGCAAAATTTTGCTTACATCAAACAAAAATTATAGATTTTGGCATTCTGAATTAGCTCTTAAAATGCTACGTTTCTGTATATATGTTTTGTCTAGAGTAATAATTGAAATAATGTTTTTGCAGATTACTTTATAGGGATTAACCTGAAGATAAAATTCATGAAAATTATTCCATAAAAGTTCCTATATAAATTTACTTACTGTCGCGAAAAAATGTATAATTCTCGCGATTCGTAAGTCTGATGAAAATATATATGTATGTTTCCCTTCTTTAATTAAACCACATATTGAGAAATATATTTTAAACAAATTTATGCTATGAATGTATTGAACCAACACAGTTCCATGAAATTAGAAAGAAAGTAGTAAACACTTTTTCATTGGTTTGTCATTGAAAAGAGTGTCGATGAATTAATGAAGATAAATAGATTTTGTGTATTTCAACAAGATTATATATCCTAACTCTTTTTTATATTTGAAACTTTCAGAGGCTTACAAAGGTTAAGTTAAATTCTGTCTGGGCATATTTTACAAAAGTATATCAACAAAATGATTTAAATGCTCTCTAAATTAATAATTTTTATCCATAACAACCAGAGAGAGAGAGAACGTTTTACTATTATATTAATGCAGCTAATTTAACATAAAGTCTTAAAATTAATAAATGCTTTTCAATAGTTGTTTTCATAAAACATCAGACAGAGTATATTTTCATCTGTCTCCTCGACTATAAAAGTTAATAGTTAAAAATACTTCTTTACAAAGCATTGGCTTTTTTTAAAGTTATGCCAATGTTAAAAATCTTTGACAAGATGAATTCGTCACAGCCTTATAATTTTTTTTTTCAATGCATTTAATAACAATGCAGAATTCATTTATAAACTTGCCATGATCACCAGTGGGCAAATTTAGAAACTGGTCACTAAGATACTAGGTACGCGTGGTTTCTCTGAAGCAGTAGAAGTGGTGGGCCTGAATTCTTCAACTAGACGTTGTCCATCACGTTTAAATTTAGAGGTATCTTCCGGAATGCTCAACCTAGATCTCCTGAGGCTAGAACTCGGACTGTGGCATGGACTTTTCATCACATTACTCAGGTCTGGCATCACAGTTGCAATCACCGTAGCGATGGTGTTGGCGAAACCCAAAGCAGGACTCTCTTTGCTGACTGGCAGACTATAATGAAGAATAATGATAAGATGTATGATTAATACTAGTAAGTTTTTGTAATAGGTACTTCTTTATTATGAAGGAAGGAAAGAGAAACATATTAGTATTCAAAGGAAATTAATTTAATAATACCTGTGGGAACCATCAAAAAATGACATCAAAGTTAACATGAAGTGCTTGGAAAAATCGCGCATAAAGAAATACTCTTATACACGACAATAGTGATTTTTTACAATAATTTATTAATATTAAAATCGCCTTCGCAGGTGACATTCCAATATTTTGAAATGTGATAGTCTGTCACACTCTAAATCTTGATTGTTATATACTAATAGATATTTTGGCTATATTATTAAAGTGGACTAAATTAAATTGAGTTCAAGCTATAATTTAAATAAATTTATTTTTAAGTAATCCCTTTTAGTCGTAATATATATTCTGAAAAGCAGATAAATGTTTTAACAGATAATATATTGCTCTATAATTGTAGTAGACCTTGTTTATAAACTGGATCGTAAGAACTAAATTTCATTATTACCTGGGTCTCTGAACTTGTAGTTTCTCTTTCGTGTTGGCTGTGTATGAAGACCAGGTAGAAGTCCTGGTCCTTAAGCACTGCTGAGCCTTCCACTTCACCCACTCCTGTATAGAGCTGTACAGTGCAGGCACTCTACCCAGGAGCAAGACAATTGCACCGTCGAGGTTCTAAAGCAGAGAAAGAAGAACCATTCTATTGTTGATTATATGTATAAATATTATGTTTATTTCATTAATTAAATGATGAAAATTATTACTTTCCAGGTAATGGAATTCTGAACAATAAATAAAAGAGTGTACTTTTTGTACGAAGGAAGGAAAGCATATTTCAAATAGAAATCTTAAAACGCATCCGAAGTAAGTCAGAGAAGATTTAAATTCTTTTAATTTGAATAATTATGAAGCTCTAAAAATGTCGTAAAATGTTAGGTAAAATATTTTTAAGTTGATAATTATCTTTTTATTACTTGAGATAACATGGTACTTCAATTCCAAGTGCATAAAATAATTTTGAAGTTTTCTATTGAAAAAATTTCTATTTGAAGCAAACATGTATTACATACTCAACTAGAGCAAAAGAATATTTTCTTTATTCTAACTTCACATGTCCAGATCAGAAAAATTTGATTCATATTTCTTTGGTGAAGAAATTTTCTTTCAAATGAGCTTTCGAATGCAGAGTACATAAGGTTATTCTTTTAATGAAACTTTCATTACAACGGAGTTCCATTAATACTATTCTCAATCATTATGTAACAACGAGCCTTAAGGCTATAATCATCATAGCAATTAAAAGATTTTTAGCTATGATTTTCAGGTACCTAAGTTAGAATTTAGGTAAAGTAGGGAGTATATACAAACTTTAGTATATGATTGAATTGCATCACACTTCTATGTTCGAAGTCATGATTTCCAATTGAGTGGAAAGTGTTAATTGAACTAGACATTTGTGTACCAAGAGTTAGGTACTTAAATATAAACAAAAAATTCTGTATCTGAATTTATCTTATTAATTTTGAGGATGGTCTTTAAATAAATTAATATCGTACATTCAATATTATTAGATTTATTTTCCTTTAGGACTGTAACTTAATTATTTGTTATATTTTATATGATATAACAAGTTTTTAAAATAAATATGTATCACAGTTATCGAATGTCAAGCATAATTGACACTTTTTAAGACTCTGATTAATAAACTAGAGTACCATCAAGTGGATATTCTTAAAATTTGACATCTTAATTTTTTTTTCAGGGTATTTAAATACATTTATGAAACTTAAATTTCATAACTTTCAGATTTTTTTTGCAGAATTAATGAAGTTGAACGGGAGTGAACTGTTTAACGAAAATCTTTGGTTTAAAGAAGAAATAAAAAGAAGCTGTTTCTCGCTCCTCTGATTATCTGATTTCACATTTAAAAGCAAATCCAATTTTTTAAGAATTTGAATTAATTGGAAGAAAAGAATCACATAAAAATTAGTAGAATGTGTCTTACCAACCAAAACTCCCGAGTAAAATGTGTTTTTAATGAGTGAAGTAATTTGTCGATATAATCTGTTCTCGAAATATTTCATTTAATTGCTTCGCTCACAAATTTTGCCTTATTGAAAAAAGTCCCCTTTTCCAATTATGTTCTATATATTATTTAGATGAAAATATTTAACTCCTTTTGTTGTCAATACATTCGTATATAAATTAATAGTTATCATCACCGTAATTCTAATTTTTTATAAAATAAAGTAATGCGATAGACTAGTAATGCGGTAAGTGTGTTATTTAAGAATAAAAAAATTCTGCACAAAACATTCCAAAAAGTACTAACCTGAATCATATGGGCCACATCTTTTTGGTTGCTCTCCCGGACGTTGTGACCGTTGATCTCCAAAATTTGGTCCCCTTGAGAGATGCGGCGTCCATGTCTGGCGGCGATGCTTCCCGGCTGCTGCAACAAACATTCACACTATAGTCCGATAGCAAAGATGTGACGTTCTACTTTTAACATATTACTTATTTCTAAAGCATAATACTTAATTTTTAATCGGTATTAAACTCTTGTTTTTAAGATTACCTTTCAATAACTAAACATTTAGCTGTTCTATCATCATAACTCAAGGTAAAAGTGAAAGCATTGTCTAGAACGAAGGATTTGAAAAGTTGAACAAATAACTGAGGTAAAATCCTAAGTTACAGGGTCTGCTTGGCACGATTTTCAAAATCCCCCCGAAGTAGTGCCAAACACGGGATTTTCCAATAGTGTGTTTTTGGAACGACAATTTTTGTAAGCTTTGCAGTTGTGATGAAAATACGTAAAAATGCTTTGCATATATATATATATATAAAAGAAAACTACTTCAATAGAAATGAGTAAAATTCATTGAACTTCTTATGAAGAGACGTCTGCATTCATCGTCCGGAAACTTTTACCAAAGAAATCTAGCGATATTCAACTCATTGATTGATACCGATATCATTCGAATTTCAAATGAGTTTTTATGCTGGATTTTTTTTCTTTCGGGAAAAACAAATTTTTCAAACCGATTCATTTCCAACGCTTTCAACGGACGCTTGACTGCTGAGCACCTTTACTAAACAAATCTCATGGCATTCAGCTCACTGATTTCAAACCGATTTCATTTGCATTCCTAAAACTTTTTATGCTGATTTTCTTCTACCTTTAGAACATTTTGTAAGCATTGTAAATGTTAATAATACATGTAAAAATGGATTTATAAAAAAATAGAGAAAACCACTGATAAGAACGGGAAAAAAATCTTTGGTCTTATATTGATTTTGAAGCAACGTTTGCATTCATCGGTAGAAAAACATTTGCTGAAAACATTTCCCAAACATATAACACAGCACTGCTTTCAAATGGAATTCATTCGAATTCTTAAATTTTTTTTTAAATGCTAAATTTCTTCTTCCTTTCGGCAAAACCAAGTTTTTTTTAAAATGATTAATTTTGAACCCGTTAATTGTTCGACTCAATTTCAAAATTCATGGTACTCAACAATCGGGCCAGCCTAGCGTGAAAAAAGGGAGTAAAGTAAATTTGCATTGCTTTTTACATTTTAGGGGTTCTAGAAAATAAGTAACCCGGAGAAAAGCTATCTTGGCAATCTATCAGAAAAAAAAATACAAAATTCCACACCGACAAGCAGCTTCCATAAAATAAAATACAGGCCAAACAGATAATAATAACATTTATTTTTTTTTATAAAAAGATCAGTTTTACAATTTTTTATCACAAATTCGGCGATTGCTGCAATTCAAGCTCACGAAATTTAAATGCAATCCCTGAAGGCAATGTTGTTACCTTCTTCGTCTCATTTACATATGAATTATGATATTTCAATAATTTGTAATAAGCATTGTAGAGTAAAGGAATAACATTTAGCTTATCCAAGTTGCATATTATTCTTTTGTGGGAGCACTTAATCCTCATTTTATTAATGAATTAATAGTTATACGAAATTTATACTTCAGATTGTTTTATCCGTGTAAATATACATTTTTTATAATTAGTTACCCAATGTGCAAAGTACTAAGTTCGAGCAAATGGAGCTAATATAATTATAGCTATTTTTTTTTTACTCTTTTTGTTTTGTATAGTCATCAGAAATGTGCATGAAAAAGTTTAAATAACGATGAATAAAATTGCAACGTCGTTGGATAATGATAAGAATTTTTCTCTTTAATCAATGAAAATGGCTTTTAAAATATTTTTTGATAATAAAAATGTTTGACAATATTTAGTTTCGAAATAATTAAATCATAGAAATATATTTTGATTAATTAAAAGCAAGTATACATACATACATATATATATAT
>BMAW01125778.1:299923-310085 GCA_019974015.1 Nephila pilipes | reverse complement strand
ATATATATATATATATATATATATATATATATATATATATATACATAACTTGTATTATTTCAAAATTTAGCTTTTCAAATAAGAGTTATTCTACTTATGTTTCCATTACGAGCATGTTTATAAGAAATATATATTTGAAATTTGAAATTAAGCATTTTAATAAAATTAAAAAAAACGAATTCGATTTATTTTCTCAGATTTACAGTATAGAATGTAAAAAAACTAAAATAATATTCAACATTTTTAAACAAACTTCTGATTAAGCAGTGGCTCATAATAAATTTCAATTGACTCTCGCTCTACTGTGCGGTGTTTCAACACTTGAGGTTTAAATTAACTCGAAAAATTTCTAGATTTTTTCGGTAATGCTACTTATGGTTAATATTAATTTACCACATTTCCATTAAAATAGTGTCCAGTTTTCATGCCGATTTCTAAGTAACTGTAATTTCAATTAAGTTTACGTCAAAGGTTCTGAAAGATTTAATTTAAAACTTCTGTCTGGAAGCTATTTGTCGAAATGTACAAGATTTGTTATTTCGGTAATTAATCTGGTTACTTTCTGGTAACTAGAGATTGACGGTTAAAATTCAATTTAGGAAATATAATTTGTTTGGCAAAATTATTCTGAGATATATAGGAGTTTATTTATATTAAAACCGACGAAATTCGTTTTGAAATTTAAATCAAACTAATACGACCATGTTTGTAAATGCCATTCAAAAGCTGAATGGCACTTTTGATCCACAAAACTTCTCGTGAATATATGAAGTAAGAATGTCGCATGCATATGAACTCGGCAAGTATGTGTATGTATTGTCTGAGTCATAAATTGTTTTCTTAATCTTTAAATCCATCTTTATGAGAAATTTACTCAGAAAACAATCTGCAAAATGTATAATGCTTGTAGCTATGTGGAAGTGTACATTTTCTTAAAAGACAATCAAAAATTAAATGCTTAAGAAATGGATTTTCTTGATGGCTGAACGATTCAAAATGGACCAGCTTTTAAGTAAAATGAGTTTTGATTTAACATGGAACAAATATTTTGAGAATAAAGAAATTGAGTATGAAATTTTGATATAAATTTAAAGTTAAGACATACAATTAACTTTGATAATAATTTTTCTTATTTCTTTAGTATATTTGTATATAATATAGATATATTTAAATAATTTAGAAAAAATAGATGAACTTATTTTCTACTTTATTAATTTCCTGTTTTCCCGGCAATAAGCTCTTTGATGCATTTAAATACTATCATATCGTTAAGAGAATTTTTAGAAATGAAACTAACTAGTTGATTCTAAAAATTGAAAATTTTGCATATCTTCCTCTACTAACATATTTAAATGAATATATTCACGTTTCGAACGAACCAGTTTTGTTTTTGTACCAGATGTGACGTCATACGTTTCCACATGTATCAGGGTTGTAAGTGTTCTGTTCTTGGTTATTTTCAATGTACTTGAAGAGAGATAACATGCATTGCAAAGCTTATGCTATTGTTTAGGTGCAATTGCATTCATTACATCTTGAAATAGTTTCCTGACATCCCAGAAAGCTGTAGTACTTTGGAGTATCCAAAAAATGTTGATATTTTGAAATTTATAATTATTTTTGAATCCACTTGGTTAAATTCCTCCAATTAAAAAAATTCCCTAAATAAGAAAATAGTATTTAAATGCAATAAAAATTTATTACGTAATAATAAGCAAATATATTCTTCGTTGTTTCTGAAATAAAATTGAATGTTTTCATTTAAATTTATGGTAATACAGTCATGTAGCATGATAAAATAATTAAGGTGGAGATATTAATAAAAACTACAATTCACTTTAAGTGAAACTTTTAACTGTATAAAAATAATTCATTCAACTTGAGCAGTTTCCTTATTTGAAACAGGCTGAAAAAGATTTGAAAATATTTTTCTCCAAATAAATTAAATTTCTTATCTGAGAGACATATTCTTTAAACAAAATACAACAATACATACCACATATGTCACAAAGACACCCCGCCCATTCCTGTAAATAAACAATACATATATCAATAAATTTTAAAAAAATAAATTAAATGAATTTAAAAAAGAAATATTCATTTAAAATAGGTAAATGCAGATGCCTTAAACTAAATAATTTATTCCATTTCTAAAACACTACACGTGTTTTATACACAAGAACGGATTTATCTAAATGTCAACTTGAATTACTTTTACCAGCGTTTCTAACTATGAGATCTATTAATAAATAAAGTTTGTGTGTGTTTCAGAAAGTTATGAATTATTCTCATCCCAGACGAATTAGTATGGTAGTTGTAAATATGGCTCAAAGGCAAGGAAAGAATTATTCAGTCGATTTTGAAAAATATGTAGGGAACATCTTGGCGACAAATATGGTTGCCAAATGTACTGAAACATCAAAGTTGGATACTCTACTAGTTGCTCCGTGGCAAGTCTAAAAGCTTATAGAGCGATTATTGAGAGAATATATTTGTGAAAATATATGTTCTATAGTAGAATATAACATAGTCCTCAAGTGATAATGTGCTGACTTATTTTCAATTTTTATAGATGAGTTGATGCTATCTTTGATTTATATGTGAGCGGGTTCATCGTTTTCTGCTTATGGGCAAATTGGTGTACTTGCTAGTGAGTCTCAGATTGAAAAATAAACTCTATTTAATCTGAAAGAGCCTGCTTGTTGATTTCGAGGATATTTCCTTCATTTGAAAGCTAATAATATAAAAATAATTTTTTGCGCTAAAATACAATATGAAAGGTGAATTAACAAATACTCTAAGTTAATAATCAGTCCTGTCGTATTTGAAGCTTCTTTCACCCAATAAACTTTGAACACATATCACATCCAATATGTCAACGAGGTACGTCATACAAAATTATTGTCCAAGACTAATATTGGAAAGAAAGTTTGAGAGTCATTTATTTATTTAACTGATCAAAGCAAGTTGCTGATATATAATTTTTATATTAATACTATGGCTTGACATAACTAAGCGCATATTTGTTTACTTTATAAACATTACTCCCTCTGAAATGTAGAATATTATTATTTTTTCTCAAATGCGCTTAAAGTTAAGGAATTTCGAGCTTTTCTTATGTAAGAAAAATATTTTTGAAATACTAAATGAAAGCGTAAGTATTTTATCTGTGAAAGGAAAAATAGTTATATTTAACAGACATTAATTACTTAAAATATTTTTATTTTTAATATTAAGAAATTTAAACCATTGCTATATATATTTAGCAACTATTTTATGCAATTTCTCTTGAAACCAGTAATAGATGAAGAATTGGAAAAACGCATCAATAGAAATATATGGTTAAATTCTTAACGCATTGGGGAAAATATTGAAAACAACTATAGATGGACAATAAATATTATAAAATAAATTTTTCTTAAAAAAAAGTAAACACTTATTTTAGAGGAAACTTTCGCCACAAAAATATTAACAAACTGAAAATGGAGATCCCTTTACCTAAAGAAAATTTAAATTTACTTTATTCGGCTGCTTCATAAATCGAATAATGTTGAATGAAATGCAATACCTTTCATCAAATTACATTCTTAAGGTAATTTAGGTATTTCCGGAAAGAAAAAAAAGGGTTCATTTTACGCCAAGTTTAAATAAGCCAAGTCTTAAATTAGAAGCAGTGATAATCATATTTTAACATTCAGATAGATGTCTACCTATATATTTATTTATGTAAAAAAATCACATTTAGAAATATAGTAATTCTATATGAGCAATAATAATCAATAGCTATATTTACATTTGTAAGTCAAGTACATCTTGCATGAAATTCATCGCATGCATCAAAAAATTTGCTGAGTAATTATGAACATAGTATTCTACACAAAGACTACAATTTTAACTTTAGAATATGAGATCAATAAATTTTTATAAGAATTAAATCTTATTACTAAAACATTCATTAATTTCTATGCAAATATTATGTTCTGCCTGAAACCTATTTTATATCTTGAAAAATGTCTACATTATGGATAAAGTATATTTTGAGAAATGTATATCAGAAATGCTCAGAACTCACATTTTAAGAAAAAGGTTTTAAACTATTTCTCTCTGGACCATAGAACGTTTGTATCAATTTAAAATTCGTTAATTTTTATATTATTCTCTAAATATTCATAAATAATACATCTATGGAACTGGCAAAAGTCCCTTTAATTTTAACAGAAATATCGAAGATTTGAAGCAATTCAGGTGAACTTCCACTATCGCTATACTTTTATTACTTTCCACTATCGCTCTTTGTATTAATAATCGTAAGAATATAGATATATTATAAAACCTCTGACAGTTAGCTTTCGTTTTCTTGGCTGGTTTTCAGGTATGTCTGAAAAATTCTTCGTAGTCATAATTGCTGTGTGTACACTTGGCGTAGTTCTAACTACGAAATCGTTTACAGTTGATATTGTTCTCAAAAAAATAGAATGACCTCAATTTTTTTTAAAAAAATGACAATGAAGAATATAGAGAGTTTTTTTCGTAATTTTATTTCTTAGATGTGTATTTTTAAAGATGTGACCCAAATATTAACTTAATGTTAAAAATTGTATGATACAGTCACTATATGTTAATATTAGGTTTTTTTTTGTTCTCTCATATCTCTTCTCCAGAAGTAAGTATCATATATTTTATATTTGGTTATCAATCAGTGTAGGTTGTCAATTTTAATAATCAATTCTTTTTCCAGCGAAAACCTGATAACAAAGAGGTTTTATGCAATTGAATTTTTTGAATTTTAAGAAATTTATTACGGTATATTATCATGCATAAACGACAATAAAAAATTTAGATAACTGCGTGTATTCTCTATGATTCTTACGCCATGGAAAAAAACAGCTATTAAGTGTGGTGATGATTCTATCTCCACCATATGTTACATATTTTATCTTACATCATTCTCAGAGAGAAAGACGACAGAGCTTCTGATATGTTCTAATGTATATATATTGTTATATATATATATATATATATTCCTCAATCTACATGCATCCTTAAATGCTTACTCAAATTGATAGGAAACTTTACTGACTACTGCCATGAATATATCGAAGAAAAATTTACAAAAAAGCCAATTATAAAGAGAGCGACCATTTAAAAAAGAGTCACAGTAATTTTTATGATCTTAACAATGCTTTTCCCTTTTGCTTATTTTAAAAGGCTTTGCAAAGTATAATGCATATAAGTTAATGTGGAAATTCTTGATTTACTTTCTACGAAAGGTAGAATGTAACAGAAACGTAGAGAAAGGTTGAACAGAAACGTAGAGATACTATTGGTTCCATATACTTTTTAGTAAAACAAAATGTTCATATCCCAAAAAAAAAAAAAAAAAAAAAAAGATTTCTGATAGAAAGGAACTAAAACGAGATTAATTTATGCTAATCCTCCCCTCAAACAAATTCTGAATTTTAATATTAATATGCTATGTAATCAACAAATGTTGTATAAAAATTGAATGAAACCAAATATAAAAGCATATGCAAAGAGAATCTAAGAAATGTACATTTCTTCGTGGAGCCCTTTAGCTAATGGTATAAGTTTTGTTCCTTCTCTTTCAACGTTTGTTTACCTTAATTTTCTTTTCACATTTTTTCACACACAGAATTACGTACCCCTGGAATACTTTTCACGCTATTTGACCAAGTTATGCACATAATCGAATTCTTTTTCTTCGGAATATTTCATAATGTAGAAGTAGTGATCTTTGTGAGTTGCCCAACTCCATCACTCTTACTCTTTGCTCATGTTTACTATCTTACGCTTTAATTTCTCATATATCATCTATTTCGTTTCTCACCATTGTTCACTTACAATCACCTTCTTCGAATCACGTTTATAAGGGAAAAAATACTAAATAAGTGTTCGTCAAAAATTGACCCGAAAAGAATTAAAATTCATTAAGACATAAATGATTATGTATTGAGGTAAATATTTGAACTTAACGATGGGCAATACTTTGAAATGTGAGTGGAGTGGAGATGATCAAAGCAGACTCGTGTCTCGAATTTTGGTTCATAACTCAAGGTCAAAAATCTGCCTACTGATGGCGAGTATCTGAAAAGAATAGCGAGTTGGAGTGTTTGTATATTAAGGTACCAATGAATACTTCGATATTTAAGGTTAAGCAGATAAATGTCTAGACTAAGTTCTTAAGAAAATATAACCCTTTTACAATAATTGATAGCTATATAGTAAAAGATATTCATTATTTGATTCTTACCGTAATAGCAATTATTAGAAATGTTAAGTCAGTATGATTAATTTTCAAAATATAAAATTAAATATATCAGTAACCCTCATAAATGCATCTGTTTGAAGGCTTAGGTTTACTTTTCATGCTTGCAATCAAAATTAAATTTGCTTATTTATTGTTGAAGTATATAATATCATCCCTATATATACTTGTCCGGAAAAATGTGTTTTACAGTGCAGAAAGTAAGCATAGTCCCCAATAGCAAATAACCATCGTTAACATTGTTTGTTTCAATAAAATTTTACGTAATTTTTTTTGAAAAATAAATAAGTGCTTAGTAGCCCAATGGTCAAAGCCGTAAACTAGCGGCTTTTATTGTTTTCGGCGCAACGTGGTATCATATCCGGTTCCCCCCTAAAAACCCTCCAGATAGCGCAGCTAATGCACTCTAAACCTGTCGAAGTTACAATTTACCCAGTTGGCGTGGAATGGAAGTGTAGAGAGAAGGGAACTAGCTCAGGTGTTATTCTAGACACTTCAACGAAGTTGAAATCTCAAGATCTGTTGCCTATATCCTTTCTATTGCTTTATAATCCGACATTTAAATTGATAAGTCAATGAAAAATTAAAAAAAAAAAAACATTTTATGGAAAAAATTACGAAGAAAGAATTTCAATATGTAAACTTATTCAATTCATCAGATAGGTATAAATTGTTAAAATATAAAATTGAATGAAAAAGAATGTTTTGAAGCGGTATACTTACGTTCTTTGCATGATACTGATACCAATGCTGTCTTTGATGCTGAATTTTCTCAATTCCACAGTAATGAACTTGGTGGGTGCTATACATAAAAAAATGATTGCAAGTTCAGCTTAAATTGAGTTTCTTAATTCTTAAATTTTACCGTAATAAAACGAAGAAACAATTTTATTAAACTTGTTTGTTTTACAGTTTAAAGAAGTAAAAGTATTTTTTTCCAAAAACTCATTTATTATGAAATTATACAGTTTATAACAAATATAATTATCAAGTTGGTACAACATAATATCCTTATAATCACACACACACTCATATATATATATATATATATATATATATATATATATATATAATTATTAATGTTAATTAGACAGAATTTAAAATAATACAAAATAAAATACAAATATAAATTTCAAATTATATTCACTATATAACCCAATTAAAAATATTAAAGCAAAAAAAAAAAAAAAAAAACTACAATTACAAAAATTAATTGGAAAAAATTAGCAAAATATTTATGAATATCCAAAAGAAACATGTTAAAAATACTATGTTTTATTAGAAACACAAATAATTATAATAAAAAAAACGTAAATTTACTGAAAAACATATTGTTCAAAATAATTTTAATGAAACAGATATAAACTATTAATTAATATTTAGAACCAGCTTAAAATTAAATGAAAGAAAGAAAACCTCATAAGAAAATAAATACTTAAAAACAATAATGTAGGTAAAGTAATTTAAGTGCTGTCCTAGAATTTGGACTCAGAAAAGTATATTCGAATTAATTTGATGGATCCAACAATCACAACTTCATTAATTTTATTATCATTATTGGTAAAGACCAGGAAATATCAAAAATTTATAAACGAACAAAAATTTATATTATATAACTGAGACCTAGACGCAAATTTATTCTAAGCAAGATAACTTAAGCATAAGCTTCAAAATAATCTATACTCATTAATTGGTATTTGAAATTTTTTTTTAAACTAAGAAGTGAAACTTTTACCTTTACAATGAATTTATTAGATATGATTCCTTCCAATATGTTGCAAAATTATACTAGTTATAATCATAACACTATTGACTGAACAAAACTACAAATATTTACTAATAAATATTTATCAAACCAAATTTAAATTTCTTAAAAACCTACACCTATAATTAAATTTAAATTATATGTAATTAAATAAACGAACTAAATTACAATTAAATAAACGAACTAAATTACAATTAAATAAACGAACTAAAATTAATAAATACAAAACTACTAAAAATCGCAACATTTCAGTTTATTTTTTAAATAATTGCACACACACACATATATATAATATATGTATATATAATAATAATAATTATTATTATAATTATTTTAGCGTGTTTCTAAATAAACATTATTTGATATTAAAAAGAATACAAACAAGTGCGGGTTTTTCTTCGATTTTATTTCAATAAAGAAAGCACATGTACCTTAATTTATTATTTAACGTAACTATCTCCACTATTAAAGCATTTACCGCATAGTGAAACCAGCTTCTATATTCCTTCCTCACAGAAATGTGCCACCTTAAAGGTTAACCTCTACATTACTATCATTTTGACATCATTGTCGCCATGCTGCTAATGTTATTGTAAAAGTAGGAACTAGTGGTAGCCACTGGACGCCAGATCAGCGCTATTGCATCTGGGATCACTTCATTCGCTGCCATATGATGATATAAGAATTCGTGTGTGACGAGCCGCATATGGACGTGCATTGTTATGCTGTCAAACAATTCCTTTGCTAAGCACGCTATGCTTTTTTTTACTACACGACACAGTGTAATTAAGGTGTCACTATACATCTAGGAATTCATTGCTTCTCCCTGAGGTGAAAAATTCAAAAACAATACCTCCTGCCTATCCCAAAACACATTGAACATGATTTTGTGTCATGAAATCGCATGAGGAAGATTCAGTTGCTTCGGGTGTTTTTGAATGAGTCCATTCTATGGATTGCTGTTTTGCTTTCGGTGTCATAACTCATATGTTCACAAACTTCATTAACCTACTGATAAATTGTATCAGCTTTCCCGCCTTTGGCTTGCTGAAACCTATTCTTGGCACATAATTTAAATCAATGGCATTTTAAATTGCTTGAAGCATTTTAAATTCACAAAAACAAAAGTAAACACGAACGAATGCTTCTTCTCTGGCTTCTGTGACTAACCATCAGATGTAGGTACTCAGTGACTTGGGTGTAATGGAGACAGTAACGCTGCTGTTTACCATATTTAAAAACGATACTTACTCAATAAATATCCCTAGTATATACATATTTGGATAATGTTCCTCGTAGTTTCAATGAGCTTAATTAACCCGTATCACCGATTTGCACAGATAAGTAAATTGTGAAACTAGAAATGATTTATATAATACTCAACAAATATCGCTTGATAGAAAAATATGTTACACCATTTTTGGTTTTCAATTAGATGTAGCTGATACTTTACTCGGGTCTAAAAAGAGTAAATTTCTATATACATCTTTTCAATTACGTAATTTGAAGCCACATTTTGTCTTGAGAAAGAACAGAAGCTTGATGAAATTTCATAATATAATGAAAATAATGGTGAAAGTAGTCTGAAGCCTTACTACATACTATAACTGACCAGTCTGCAATAAATGATTCTATTGTTCTCATTCATATAACTACTTATTATGATCAAAGCAAGCTGTACAGAAGACGCCTTTTTCAAAAGGATTGTAAAAAAAAAAGTTGGCGCACAAAAATGTTATAATGAAAAACAATATCACTGCAACAATTATGAAGAAACACTCATTTGCAGCAAGAGAGTAACAGAACATTTAAAACAGGAAGGCATGAAGAATGCGATCCAAAGAGAAATTATACACAAATAGCAAAATATATTTCATGAATAGTTTTTCATGATCAAGAGGATGTAAAAATGTTCTCTAAATACTGTTTGTTACTAAAAAAATATATCAATTTGTAAAAAGTATTATAACTTTATGAGAAAGTAAATTCTAATATTTCTCAAGCTTTTTTAAATATTTAAAACTGTTTACACAAACAAGAGAGAGGAGAGTTAGAATAGTAGCTAATGAAAGAAAGGGTGGGGAAAAGAATTATGGAAGATATAAAATGTG
>BMAW01125778.1:282901-292901 GCA_019974015.1 Nephila pilipes | reverse complement strand
TACATTTTCTATTGCATAAACCGATTTCGAAAATGGCTCTAAAGGGAATACAAAAGTCATGCGCTTTATTTTGTGAATGCTATGTGAAGCACAAAAATGTTAGCATATCTTTAAGTATCAAACAAACTTTATTGAGAGGACCGACTGATAACACACCCATCTTTCGCTCTAGAAATCGGCTTATGTTTCAGTACAGATCTTATTTTTTCTCAAAATCGTAACTATTCAAGGAAAACTTAATCTCAGATGTAAAGAAATAAATGTATTTACATATGCAATATTATACCTTACAATTTTGATATGATGTAGCATCCCTTAGATATATCACAAAAATCTTTCCAAGCAGAGCATGGAATTCTTATGCATAATAAATTACTAGAGGCTGCTGTATATGTTAATTTTCAAATCATATTTTTACATGTGTCTTTGTTAGATATAGGACACGTTACCAAAGTTGACAGATTTAAAGAGACGCAATGCTTTCTGGGAGAAGTTTTATTAGATGCTTATAAAAATAGTTTATATTCACATAATGTGAACACAAATAATGCATTTCTTAAAAAAATTCATTTTCAAATAAATTGTAAAAAACATTTTAATTTTTTCCAAATATTTATATATTTTAAAATTCCTACTACTTCTACAAATTTTAATATTTTAAAACAATTTTTTTTCTCAATTTTTAGAAGTCTTTTTCACAATGCTTTGCATGGATTGGCTTATCCTCTTGAGATCATTCTATAGGATATTTTTAGTTTACATGCAATGGAATAAATAGTTTACATTTATATATCCCAAAATCAGGCATCCCATTATATTGGACCGTTCAGTGCTGTCCTCTAATCAGCAAAATTTAAAATTATTTGGCGAGATCCATGTTCAAAAAGCATTTGAAAACGGCGGACAAGAAGAAATCAAAAATTGAAGGAATGTCAGTATATAAGTATGTGTTAAATTTAGTTTTATTATACTTTTATATATATTTTTGAATTAAGGATTGCTATAATATAATTTTAAATGTGCCGATATTTAAATTCTGTTATATATTTAAGCAGTAACATATGTTCTTAAGAGACTAAGACCTTAAGTCCATTATAATGGACTGGTCAAAAATTGTATTCTTCTAAATTTTTTTTAAAAAAAATGGCTGTATATACTGTTTTGTATTACGTTTTAGATGATTTATCTCACATTAGGGAAAATTACTCAAAGAATATAAAATGGATCTCAAGAGGTTATACTAGTTTTATATATAGTTTTACAAATCTTTTTTAATAAAACACAACTTAAAATTTTTTAAATAAACAACAGCTGTGTCTGATGATTTTTTCGCAACTTTAAAACATAGCCATATTTCTGTATTCATAATTCCATGCAAATAATTATCAAACAATTTAAACAAAACAGCAAAAAAAAAAAAAATTAAACCTCACATTGTTTACAAAAATTCGTAAAATTTCAAATACATGATCGTTACAAATAATAGAAAAAGCAAAAAATTTCAAAACTTTAAGTTAAGCTTAAGGTTTTGAAAACCAATGAAATGATTCAGCACATTATTAAAGAAAATTTAAGAAATTCCTTAAGTAATATAGTTAGAGATATGAAAGTAGGACACATATATAAAAACGTTATACAATTAAACTAAGATGATGAAATTGTTTTCTATTATTAGATCTTTCTTTTGGATTCTTTTCAGTCATAAATTGCCTTTCTGAAGGTCGGTTAACATTCAGATTTTTGATCCAGTCAAAAAAATTCCTTATCTGGATGGTTTGAAGCCGCTTTCTATTTTCAATTTTTACGTTTCCGATTCTTTGTTAAGACTTAATCTAAAGACTTTGTTGTCCTAAGAACAAAATTCTTATTATTTGAAAATTTTGAATACTTGATATTTGAACATGAAAAGCATTTGAGCTAAGAATAAAGAATTTCTCTTGCTGGCATTTCAATTACTGGTAAATATGTCTCATGTAATGAAGAGTGTCTATATCAGTCACTGTATGATGCCCTCTTTAGACATTAACTACATCTCTTAAGTTAAGGTGAATTGAGCAGTTTTAATGAGACTTTTTATTAATTTGAATAGATGATATATTCAAATGGATACAATAGTTTAATAGTATTCGATTGGAGATACCTGAAATCTAGTACTTGACTTCAAGGTGTAAGAAAGAAGATTGCTATTGTACTAGGTACGGTAGACTTGATCCGGTTGGGTTTTTTTTGTAAGTATTCATAAATTCGGTTTTTATATAGAGATCCAGAAGCTCCTAATTAAGCCTTTACAAGTCAATTTTAATCCTGAACTCTAAAAGATGACTTTCAAATGGACGTAGATACTTCCAACCAGTTGTTTTCCCCCTATAACTAAAATTCAGCTTATGAAAATTTATATAATTTTAATCGAAATGTTACTGATGGAACTTCGCAATTAGCACTGGCATTGTAGGAAACCATGATAATTCAATAATGGAGATATGAATTTTGATTCTTATGACTCACATCTTCAAAGCTTAATTTCCTTATATTAATAGTTAAAATAATGAGGACTGTGAATCCTATTAATTTATAAGTAATTATATAAGTTGATATAGGAAATGATGCTTAAATTAAGAGATTTCTTGTTTAGATGTCCGCCTAGACACTTGATAATGCTTCCCGTTTGTGAAAGGTATCACTGATAGTTCATTAGTAAATACTGAGAGCATAAATTATAATCTGAAATAACCTGAAAACTCAAGGCTATCATCGCAATTTATGAAAATGGAATTTCCTTACACAGGTCAGGGACTATCTTGCTTGTGTTTGTCTCATATTTCTCCTTTGAATTATTCAAAAAAATAATTTGAATATAAATTTACTTTTTATTTAAGTTTTTTAAAAGTTTTATAAAACATATGAAAACATACCTATCAGAAGAGAATTTTTTGCAAAGCATTATTTTTCAGTATTGTTGATTGAATGGCTAAACCTTTTGATATTTCTAAGGCAAAAAATATTTTTTTTTACATAATAGTAAAAAAAAAATTTTATCCACTAAAAGAATAAAACAGATAGGCTACTCTTGATCCCTAAGTATCTTTTCAAATTTTACGCATTTACAGCTCTTATTTTTATTATAAAAGCATAGTCAATAAATGTTTGAAAATATGTCAAGGTCTTTTAGGGCATTTTTACGAAACCGCACACTGTGTAACGTATGTAATAAACAGGCTGAACCGGAAATAATTTCGCTCAACTTTATAGATTCGAAAAACCCTTATTTTCCAGCGAGGGCAATAAATCAAATCAAATCCAATTTAACCACAAAATAATACATGTCTTTGACTTATATTTCATAATAAAAGAGGGTATAAAGGGAGAGTGTGTATAATATCGAGAGAGTAGCAAGTCTTGCCTCGATCCCGAACACGTACTCTCGTTGGTGGTGAAGAGGGCTTGTGGGTTCTCCCTCAAGATGATGAGGCGCACGGGTGACGGTGTCTCCTTCAAGCAACGTACAGCGTCGGCCAGGCTGGCCTCTCGGAAAGAGATGTCGTTCACCTGCAAAGAAAAAACACATCAATGGTTAAAGAGGAAAAAATATGGATAGGACTAACAATAGTTCAGAATAATATGATTATAACTAACCATACAGCAGAAATAAAAAGAATTGCAAACTAAAAGCCTCCTTAATGAACCCGCGATTAAGGTGATTTAAAACATACAAACATTTAGGCAGTTTCATTTCAAATGATAAATAAATGAATCAAAATTCCGAAAACATTTGAAGTTTCGAAAAAGGCTACAGTCCCAATATATCGGATCTAACTTGGGTTTTATATACAATGACTAATTGATTGATTGTTTAATAAAATTACTTTAAGAAGCAACGTGAGTGCTATTGGTCAACATATCTCATAATTTTGAACCCCTGTCGAATGACAAGAATTACACCTATCCTGACACTCCACTTTTCAAACTTCCACAACAATGCGAGGACTCGGAGCCTATGCGGATTCTTTAGCCCTTTTAAACGGTGGGTATTTTATGATATCAGAACTAAAACTCATGAGTCGATTGAAATAATGTAATGACTGCTTGTCTATCTGGGGCCATTATAAACAGTTGTACAAACAGGATACTGTTAATAACTTCCACACTTCTCATCTCGCAGCTGAAAATTTTACTATAAATGTTAATGGCTTAAAGAAACGTTACTGGATTAGTCATTTAATTAATATAGGTTAAATAATTTCAAAAAGTGAATGCTTCCCTTACCAAATCCAAAACTCCTTTTGCAAAACTAGGTAAAGCATAATTTAAAGCACTTAAGTTCCAGATTTCCTTCGAATCTTATCATTGGTTCCAGAAATATTGGAATACTTCACAAAAAAAACGATCTATGGTATTTCTCTCTGATAAAACTTTGTGGTCACTGTAGCCTAGTGGTCATGGTATCAGACTCAATGTCGGTGATTTTGAAGTCATGAGTTTAAGCCCTGATACCACAAAAAACCCGTCTTGAAGCCGGAACTGATGCACGTTAAATTTTTCATGGTTCGATGTCCTTCCGTTGGCGTGGTGTGGAAGTTAGGAGAGGGGTGTCTATCAGGTTTCGTCTTCGTCATTTGACCGAAGTTCAAAAATTAAAATGTTCGTTGCCGTTTGCCCTTGGCCGAGCTTTCGGCAATCGGATTTGCGATTCTGTGGGCCGTCTCTCATGACTTCAAAGTTTCTATTTATTTCAATTGTTAATCATCAATATTGCAGAGTACCAGAAATAAATCGGCTTTTATTAATACCGTTAGTGAAAATTTAGTAACGTATTCTGATTTTTACAACTTACACTGAGTTCGGACTCACGTCGGAGGGTGTTATAATGAAACTGCAGATTCATTTGTAAAGCTCGCTATCACTGATGGTGAGGGAATGAATGTACCTGCCCCTCGGTCTCAAATTGTTAAGATTTTAAAAAAAATAATCTTTTTTTTTATTGGGACGTTTAGTGGTCAACTTATAATACTAGTATTCGGGTTCAGCCCTACACTCAGAGACTAAATCTGAGTTTTTATACGAAATCTGTTTTTGTGACACGCTTAACTGGTTATAGTCCCTTTCTTATTTAAATTGTTTTAATTTGAAAAATACAAACTTATGTTCCTGTGGCTATGTTGGAGATGCTAACCACTACGTTTTATCTTGCGCTTTTACCAAGGATTCTCATTTAAAATGTGCTATTGTTGTAGAGATTATCTCTGCCACATTCTGCCATAATCAATTATGTAGTATGACAACAATGTAGTATTGTTAGATGGAAAAAATATAAAATAATTAGAATCTATTAAATGTTTCATACGAACAATATATTGTTTTTTTATATATATATTTTATTATGATGCTCCAAATACAAAAAAATAACTCTAACATAGCTATAAAAATTCCTAGACTCTTTGTAGTGGGGAGACAGTGGCCATCCTCGTCGCATGGTTGTTGTGTGTTTCAATACAATACACATGTGAATCAAAGAAAAAGATCAGAAAATTTTGAAAATGCTTGCCACTGTAAAACGGAGGCTGAAAAACTACCCGTCTTAAGACTGAGGAGTATTATATTAGGAATGGGAATGACTCGTTTCCTTTAGTATTGTCCAGTGATCATTTCCCCCTTTCCTTAGAAGTATACCAGTATGACACCCTTTACATCCCATAAAATCGCCGTAATAGCTTTTTTGGCTACCTTCGACTTCTTTGGAACAGATTCATAGAAAGCAATTCGTTAATTTCCGATGCTTAATGGTGAATCCGTGTCGCATCGACGTGGCAGCTATCAAAACTAACTAATGAATCGGTATCACAACTGCTTTGGTGTTATTTAACAGATGGCAGACAATGTTAACACTAGCTTCCCTTAGCAATGCCTTCAATTGCCAAAATATGCACTTTTCGAACCCCTCGTAGTATCCCATGTAATAATGAATCATCAAAAGGCATGTTAATCAGCATTAAATAAAATAGAAATAATCATTAGCAATATGGAGAATGAAATCAACAGATTATTCAGACGTAATGGGTGATGAAAATATTCTGTCATTCAGTCTTTTTGACTAATCCCTTCTTATATTTCTTAGTGAATAAAAAATTCAACGAATCTGGGAATTTTGAATGATCATAATAACGAAAGGAAGATAGTGAAGGTATACAGCTTAGCGTGAGGATGGAAAGGTCCAGTAACACGAAATTTAGGAAGCCGCAGCTATAGGTAATAACGGTGTTTATCTTAAAGTAATTTTTATCGAGATTTCCTTTAGATTTTTTAAGAATTCAATCTTGAAGCAAGTTTTGGTGTTCTATCTGGAACGAAACATCATAGGATTAGGATCTTGTACTATCTGACAGATCCAAGATTTTAATAAAAACTGATTTTGTTTCAGGTATATACACTACTTCACTCGATTTTAAACGAATTTTGAAAATATTCCCAAAAATCATATATTTCTACCTTTTTAAATGTATTCTTAAATTGTTTCATCAAGAAATCTATCGATCGAAACAACGTGGTATTCATTGAGAAAGTGTACCACTTTTTTGAGCATTTTTTTGCTGCCAGGATTATTTTAATCCTCTTCGCTTAGCTCTGGTGTCTAAAACGTGTAAAGAATGTATGCTACAATAAGTTCTAAATATAGTTCAGTTAAATGTTTCGTATAAGATAACAAATAGTATTTATCAAACAAAAACAGAATAATATTTAGTGCACACTACGTCTTTTGAGTAATTCGAAGGAGGTCTACAAACATTTAAGCAATAATCAAAGAGCAGCATAATTTATATCTCTCTTCGAGTGAGTTGACGAAATTTTAAGATATTAAGATCAATATTTTCATAGAACAATGGTTAAAAACAGCGATGCTTATTAACGAATATCATTTGTTAAAGCACAGGGGGCAGATAGGCGATTTTAAGAACATTTGGTGGTTCTAAAACAGTTTGCTTAGCTAGTTTTATACTTGTAATAAAAACTAATAACATAAGGGCTTGTATAAAGAAAAAGGTTGCCAAGATTAAATGACAGTCGAACTATCAAAAAATGCCAAATTAGGAGCGTATCTTTACTTCATTTTTATCAAATTAAACTGTGTAAATAAACATGAATTTAAAATGACTATAATGTAAAGTTATAAAATAAGATTATTCCGAAAATTTTGAAAAAGTGCACTGAAAAACAACAGCTAAGTATACCTTCTATATTTACAACCTATGCGAATTACGACTATTTGCACTTTCGATTTCAAAACTGGGTCTGATGGGGAATGATGAATGATTTATGTGACTTTGAGAATAATTTAATTTTATTATATGACATTTCTGTATCTCAGGGGAAGCGGAAATAACTATTCCACAGAAATAATATTTTTACGCATGTAGGAATGCAAAATTTCATTAAATTACTATTTGTACATTACGTTATTTTAAATTATATTTTTCTTTACTTAATGTAAAACAGAGAACATATTATGTATTTTATATATTACACATAAAAAACATACAGACCTAGATTAAAATGTCACAATCAATGTTTACTTTTTATAGTTCATTTGATTGAAAACAGCTTTGAGAAAAATAGTCTCAAACCATTGCGACTTAAGACTACTTATTCTGTAGAGAACTCCGTCGTAAGTCGCAGAAAACTGTACATCATTCAGGGAAAATAATAATAAACATAAAGACACTTCAGTTTTTTTTTTTTTTTTTTTTTAAATTTTTCATTAGTAAGAATCAAAATCTAATATTAAATAATGTGAAAAATTTTAAACATCACGATAGAAGAACGCTTAAAATGAAATGTGTTGCGTTTTTAAAGTTTTCTGTGATTTATATGCTTTAGCCCGAGTAGTTTTAAATACTTAAATTTTTACTTGGTGTTTTGATAAAAAAAAAAGTAAAATTTCATTTTACGAGTCTGCTCTCGAACAATCTAAGTTAGGAGATTGGAGGCTTTTATTTAATCACTATGCGATTTAATCAATAAATATATTTATCTTTAAAATATAAATGTAATAAATCATAAGAAATTCTGAATTCCTTTTATAAAAATAATAAACCTTAGGTAAGAAAGAAAAAGCTTTAAACATTTCAAAATCGATGTCAAATAAATTTGTTAAAATAAATAATGCGACAAATTTTGAAAAAAATAAAAAAATAAAAATTTCATAAAGTTCCAAAATTTTAAATGTTACTCTTTGATCAGAATAATTGAAATAGCAAAAGGGAGGAGAAAGAAGGTAATTTTTTTTTAAAAAAATACCATACTTTAGATTTATCATTTAAGGATTTAATGCGTTTGTTATCAGAGTTCCATTGTAGCAAAAGGGACATTTTAAATACTTTAACAATCATGCAACAATGTTTTCACTATTGCATTCCATACAAAATTGCAACAAAAGCCACAGATTCTTAAAATTACATTGTTTTGTTGAACAATGTTCACTTTAGTGTTTTAATAAGCTAAGTGAAGTTGCGATTTAATTACTGCGACAGCGTTTTTGAAAGTTTTGAGGTAAATACTAATTAACAAAATACTGACAATGAGGAAAACCTTTCTTGGTGCTTTTTCTCTCCTGCTCCTTTGGATTGCCAACATGTTGCAAATGATATATTTTTGTGACGTGACTTATATGTGTTATTCCGTCGGATACATATTACTGTTGGAGCACTGCAAAATCACACAGCAAAGTGATGCTTTCACCAAAGTGGACGCTTGTGTCGCCACTGAGGACATTGAAGCAGTTTACCGCGGCAACGAAATTGACTACTGAAAATACGTAATTTCTGCTAGCACTCTATGTGATTTTCAAATCTTTTTGAAGATGCCAGTAGTTACAATAATATATTCAGATCAAATCATTTTCCAATTTACGTTTAAAGTCGCAAGTACTAAAAGAAACTTCGGAAACCTTTAATAGATTCTTTGCAGCAGAACAACCCATTTGTGGATGCAATTGAATCAGGTCTCATTTTATGAGAAATATTTCTGTTTCACAAATTTTGTTCACATTTTAACAAGAAGAAATTAATCACTTGACTAATATGGAAAACTCTGTGCAGAAGGAATCTGAACACAACACGGCCCTTTTTGCAAACAACCCTTTTTGCTGGATCAATCTTGTCCATTGTTTTCCAACAAGAGATTCCATAGTTTCATTAAAATTATTTAAAAAAGTAAAAAATTCATGGCATATATAGTAACAGTTATTTCAAGAATGGCTTCTTCAAAATACTTTGCAATACAAAGTATTTCGTGAAAACATCAACTTCAGAAATACCCAGAAAAGAAATATCAAATACAACAAGAAATTCAAATTTGGTTTTTTAGAAACACTTGAAATTGCCTCTAAAAAGAAAAAAAGGAACATCGTATAAGATAAAAGGAATTTCATGATTAGCTTCATCAAAACGCATTCAACTTCAGTATTGTTAAAAAGAGAAAGAAAAAAAGAAAAACACATACTCAACATAAAGTATTAAAAACTACTTCATCAAACGAGTCGGGAAAAAAAAACTTCTTTAACAACAACAGGATTTTCAAGAACAATTTCATGAAAACGCGGTGAAGCCCTTTCAAGAGAAAATTTTGAAATACTTTAATAATATTCCGCATACTTTACATTTTTATATAAAACTGGGAATTCTCAACTTTAATGAAATTGCAGGGATAGTGGCTCTTTTTTCCACAGACAGTGACTCTTCATCAAAGAAATAATGACTCTTTATCGAATAGAAAGTGACTTTTCATCAAAGAGATGGTGACTTTTCATCGAAGAGATAGTGACTCTTTTTTCTACAGGCAGTGACTCTTCATCAAAGAAATAATGACTCTTTATTTCTATATGAAGAGAAAGTGACTTTTCATCAAAGAGATGGTGACTTTTCATCGAAGAGATAGTTACTTTTCATCTAATAGATAGTGACTCTTTATCGAAGAGATAGTGTATCAAAGAGATAGAGACTCTGTATCA
>BMAW01125778.1:193853-264442 GCA_019974015.1 Nephila pilipes | reverse complement strand
CAACTCAGCTACGTTGGTAAGACTCTGTTACTTTGATATTATTGAAAAAAGTAAATATACTTAAGGTTTTATTTTGAGGAGAATCAGTATAATATTTGTTGTAATTTTAGTAAGTTGTCCAATAAATACAGTGTGTATGAACTATCTAACGTCTCTTTGACTGACTTATTGAATTTTAGGGATAGTACATTGAATTTAGCTACGGTACAAGAGGCGAATAGGAATAGTATGTCGTCACAAAGTGATCACCCTATTTTTAAACTTTGTTGTAAGAAATCAAAGTATTAAATTTTGGTTACTTTCGTTTGTAGAAGATTTAAGGAGAAACCATAAGTCAAGAAAGTATCAAAACAATATCACAAATATTATACCAGAAGATTATTGGTTCAAACTTCAGTTCTTTAAATTTAATGGTCCAATTTAAGTAATAAGATCATATTTAGAAAATACTATGAGTAGTATTGTTTATTTTGTCTCATTCTTTAGATAATAATCAATAAAATAAAAAGTTTATAAAAACACCTCTACGTATACTAAAACCAGAAGAAAGTATTTCGTATTAGGATGAGATCGTACTTTGATCAACAGTCTCATTTAACATTATAGGAAATTTTTAAGGTAAATATCACACCACGTGATATTTAACTTAAAAATTACCCACGTGATTAAACCACGTGATATTTACCTTATAAGATATCTGTATACACACAAAAATGTGTATACAGATATCTTTTTTTTCTCTAATTTTCTTGTGAATATATTATGTTTCTATGTATACACAGAATTGAATGAAACAGTATTGAGAAGAACAACGTTGATAAATGTTAGAAGTAATTCAATTTCTTTAAATTTTACATTAATTGCATAAACAAAACTACTTATTTTTAAACTTCATACTTAGACGTTTTTATCTGTAATTTTTACTAATACCGCTATAATAATTCTATACACAATTGTATCTACATTAACTACATGAAAAATCCTTTTTAAAACTTTTTAAGCAATAAAACAAATAATATGAAAAAATAAAGAGAATACATTTCTTTTTTGATTCAAGAAATCATTTGTGATAGCAAACATGAATAAGAAATGCATGAACTTCTTACTTCTTACTTTTTTATCAACTTATTTGATAAAAAATAATCATTTGTGCAGAAAAATAAAATCTTTTTGTGTAGAATGTAAAATCATTTTGTGTAGAATGTAAAATCATTTTGTGTAGAAAATAAAGCAACAGTTACATCAGAAGCGACTAATAATAATTATATTTATTTTTTAATGTTTAACTGTAATAAGTAATTAAAGGTCCTTTAAAAGTACATATTTATGTAAAATGTAATTATTTAGTTTTCAACAAGAAATGGTTGAATTAAAAAAAATAATAAATTTCTTAAAATATATATAAATTGATCCTAAATACTTTAGAAACCTTACATTCACCCTTAGCATTCACATATATCGCCCGCATTTGTTACTAATATAATATATCTTAATCTTTGTATTTCCACTTTCTCTTTTTTAGATAGCAACGTAGAAGACATTTCAAGATTACTTTCATAAAATTGACTCTTGAAATTGTATTAGATATGTTCCAAATATATTTTTAAGAAACATCAGGAGCAATACTTTTATCTCTTTTTAGTCTTTTTCGTCAATACTTTTGTGTTCACAATCGATTATAAATATTGTATGACTGTAAGCATAAAATTGTTCAGAAATACGTTTTATTCAGCTATTTCAACTATAAGCTCACAAAACTCTTACTGTATAACATAATAATTATATATTTATACTCTGGAACTGATGCATTGTGTGACATGATCATGGTAAAAGAACTCAATGCTTTATTTATTTAAATCTGTACTGAATTATGGAAAAAATAAATTAAGGAAAAGAAAAAGCTTATTCTTTAGAATAATAAAATGAAATTGGAGTAAACTTAAAGGCTTTTAGTACATGATTAATAACATAACTTACCAAATATGAATCACTTCCTCCAGCTATACTAATACCCAATTCGTTTTTCTTGTCTTTTTTCAGCACGATAGTTGTTTCGACGAATTCTTGGATATTGCTTAGAGCTGGAAAAAAAAAATGAAAAATATTTAGATACTGGTTATGTTTTCTTTATAGTTAATTACTTTTATAATATTAGTAAGTGAAATCATGCGTTATTGCATAGTTGATGTTTATGTTGTATTTAAAAATTCATTAAAATGTGTTCATTGTAAACACATATATTTCAACAAAACAATATATACAAATTTTTTATATCATAATAATATTTGTAATTAAATTAATCATTTTTTAAAATTTTCAGTATAAATTAATTCATTTTCAGATAGTTAAGGTATATATAGGTTTTAGTTTGCATTTGTTAACAGTTCATTAGAGAAAAACGAGGACTAATGATGAATGGACTTAGTAATTCCAAGTTACTGCCAATTGAAGAAGACAACTCCTGATCTTGAACTCATTTTCTAAACTTCCTCCCCACATCATGTGAGATCTTTAAATCTCTGTTACATTTGAATGATATAATTTATTTTAATATTTTTTACTCAAGTTAGAAATTCGTTCACTGGAATCGGAAAAAAGATACAACATTTCACTGTTGCTCAATAGATAACTTTCAGAAAAAGTACAATGATATTTTGCTCCTGGTCACACATTACTAATACAGATTTTTCCAGTTTTAATTATTCATGTTTATACAAAATTGAAATCAGCTTAGAAATTTGCTTACGAAATGAGTGTTGAAATATCTTAGAACGAAATGTTTAAATCAGAATCTTAATGAGAATAAACAAATATACTTTTATCTAATTATAGATTGTATATTTTTAAGCACATTGACATTCATCTATGACTTGTTCAATGCTACATAAAGTTATCTGCCGTTGTTACTAAACTTTATATGAAACCAGTAAAACAAGTTTTTAAGAATGATGAAATAAAAAAAAAATCACTAATGAAAGGAATATCTTTGAATCTATGAGAAAATCTAATAAATTTTTACATTCATTTTTTTAAAATTCTCGATTTTGAAAAAGATGTTTATAAAAAGTAAATATTTTTAATTGGTACCCTTTTTCTCAAACATTGTGTTCTTTCACCTAAATTATTATAATAAAATTAATTTCTAATAGCATAAACATGACATTTTATTAAAAAAAGATTTCAAATACTAGTATATTTAATAGAGGCAATTCATTATACTTATAAAATTTTCCCATGTATAATGATTAACACAAAGAAATATTTTTTTACGCTTAAAATCATCAGAAAATTTGTAAATAGCTTTCCAAATAAAGATTTGTACGAATCGATTAATATCTAAACTCTACAGTAGCACCTTAATTATTTTGTATGACTGAATTAAAATACTCTAGAATTATTCAAAGAATCTAGTATCAAAATTTTAAAAATATGTAAATCATAATAGAATTTAATACAGATTTTTAGAGAGAAAAAAACATTATATCATCAAATGTTGTTCCATGTATGATAGTTTTAATCCGCCAATAATGAGTGAAGTTCTTAAAAACTTCAGATACGAATATTTATGTCACAAAAAAGTTGATCAGATATCGAAATTATTTCAGTTTATTACTAAGTTTCTACTTAAAGAAGAAAATTATATTTTAGGACAGAATTTCGGAGTAAATGGTTTACAAACTCTCATTCGTTTGATGTTTCCCTTCACCTGCAGTAAGTTGCATATCAATATCTCTGGTCTCAAACTTACCGTGTCACACACGCAAAAACTTCCATATTTTTTTAAAGTATAGCTTAACTCACGAATTCTTCAAAAACGAGACGATTGTCATGTTTCAAGCAGCAATGATATGTCGTTTGTTTGTTTTGATGGATTACGATAGTTCAAACATTAGGAAATCCTTATTCTTTTAGAAGTCAACGAAAGGGTGATTCTTTAAACTTTTCTTCCCTTTGCATCGCTCAAGTTAAGGCATCAATTTTCATATGGTACTATAGCATCGGTTATGTAGAAAGGACAAGTAATTGTCATTGAAGTTATTTGTTTGGATGAAGAATTCTCAACAGTCAGAAACTCCATAATCCTACTCTGTCACCTCATGTGTCTCTCATTCAAAATTATTTCTCAATATTATTCAAAAAATATATTTATGAAGGATGACCTGAACTTAAAAAATGGGTTAAGGAAAATTTAAATAAAACAAAATAAGCATAATGAATTATATATTAGGTGTTTAAGATTGTTTTGCGGAGTATATAAGTACTTCTAATGGAAGAAAACATTTTAGGTAGGAGCAAGTAAACGTGTCCGCAATAGCTAAGTTGTACTGCTCGCGATTTCACCAGCGTATTGGTTCCATCGAATCACATGTTCAAGTTCTAATTCCACTGAAGACGTTAAATCTGTCCAGGTTCACTTTAAATGTGTCAAAGTTCAATGTCCTCTGTTAGAAGAAAGAGTAACTTTGAGGAGGGAGTTGTGTGTGCCTGTCTAGGTGTCGTCCTCGTCACTTGACCAAAGTTGAAAATTACGAAGTTCAAAAGCAATAGTCTTAATGTTGCTTCTAAGAGTGACGTCAAAATATAAATCAATCAATGTTAGAGAAAATTAACCATGTTATAAATATAAAATGGATTATGGATTACGTGTATCACTATCAAAAATTTGATAATTTCTTACAATGGATTTAAGAAAAACTAGTAAAAAAGCAATAAAATAATATTCCCAAATTAAATTTAATACTCAATTAAAAATAAATAAATCAATACTTAATTCATATAGTTATATTCATGTTTATTCGCGAATATCAGGAAAAAGTCATTAATTTAGAAACATTATCATTAAAATCAAGTTAATTTGTAATTAAGCAGTTTTTATTTTCGTATTAGGAAAAATCATAATTTTTCCGAATAAAAAGAAACTATTATGTAAATTATACATAATAATTCCTTTTTATTACGTTATTATGAAGAAAAATTTATATCTAAGGGAAAAATCCTTTTCGTCATTATGTTCATGCCAAGAAAATATAAACGATTTTCTTATTTTAAAAGAAATTCGCTTACCAAAAATGTTTTAATGCATTGTCTAGACAGTAACTAAAATAAAAAAAAAAACGTTGAACAACCATTAGTAATGATATATATTGATTCTCATTAAAAGTTTTAAAAATATGTTAAAAAAGAATTTTTTTTACTGTTCCTTATCACGAAATAATATGTTTCTTTAGCTATTTTTTTTTAAAATTAATTATGATATTTAATTGAATATAGTAAACACATTGAAAAGACGAAAAATTTGGAAAAAATAATTATATACAATCGAGCAAAACTTATTGCTAAATTATTTTCCAAATACAACATGAAGCAATCGAATTATGAATACAATCGAAACTAATTGCATGAAATATAATTATTAATTAAAGTATGAATAGTATATTTACGCACTAATATACTGAATCCTTCATTATTCAGAATACCAATTAATTATTAATATTATTCTACCGGATGAATTTTCAAAAAGAATTATTATAAAAAAATCAAGATACTTTATACGAATGCTTAAATTGGTATTAATTAAAGTTATTTGGAAAGTTTAAATTATCTTGTAGTATTTTTCTGTTTGATGAAAAGCGGCATTCTGTTCACAACTTTTATTTAGCATAAAACAATTATTTCTCGGCGAAATCCATTCAATTAATTTTTATAGTTAATGGAGTTCGTTTACAGATATATTTTAAAGGTAATATTGTTTTTCGAGATTCTTCATAAAGACTTTGATTCTTCCCATTAATGAATCTCGCATTTCTTTAAAAATTACATTTTCTTCTAAACAAGTTTAAGTAAACATTAACTAAACTATTTTGTAAATACCAAAGAAGCAATCTTATAAATGATGTTTTAAGAATAATTCACATAGAAGGTTTTAGATGTGTGTGTGTGTGTGAAAAAAAAAAGGAAAAACATATAAATTTGGGCAACGTTAAAAAAAATGAATACATAACGGGACAAATCAATAACAAATATCCAATACTAATGAAATGCTCTTTTTTTCCTTAAAATAAATAAAAAATACTAATGTATCATTTTAGGGTAAGTAAGAATATCACCTTTTGCAAAAATTCCGACATATATAAGCAGTGATGTAAAAATTATAATGTGTATAAATACTTAGAAAATTATAATTTAACATTATAAATTTCATCCATGTACATCAGACAATAATAATTATAATGAAGATCATAATAAAGTATTTATCCATAAATAGAAACCATAAGCAAAAGAAAGTAAACTAAAATACTTTAAGATTATTTGATATTCCTTCTTCACATCATGTATTAAACTTTTTATAATTCAAATGAACTTTATGAGTCTGAGTAGCATCTGTGCATACGATTCGTAGTTTCTTGTAAGAAGAAATTCTTAAGTATTTCATACATTATCTACAAAGTTCACTCTATAAACTCCATAACATAATATGTTAGGTTTTTCGAAGTGGTGAGAAAATTTCCAAGTTCTTGTATTTAAATTTATTAACTGTGGAATTAACAAGAATCGAAAATGTTTTTCGTATTTTAAAATGAAGTTTTTTATTTAGCATACACAATAGTTAAGAGGGTAATAGATCCTATACATAGTAATTTAATCAAAATATTCACTCTGATAATTCGTTGGAAAAACAAATAAAAAACAATGTTACAAATTATGTTTCTGTAAATGTAGAATTCTTAGAAATATCATTAAATGTTAAGTAGGAAATAAATCTCTTTTTATTTCAAGAAAAACATTTTTTACATCAAAGCATTTTCTTTGATGCTTATTCTTACTGCAATGACAATGTACGAGCATATTATTTTCCTGTGTTAATATAATGTATTTCCTTTAAAATAGTTTTATGATTAATTACTGAATAGAGAATTGCTTTCACGTTTAAAACCCCCTCCCCAAATGTCTAGTTTTTTCTCATTACTTGCACTATTCTTTACGTGTTTCCTTATTTTAGGAAGTAGCAAAAACTCTAAGAACACCAATAATTTTGTTTCAAAAATACCGATTTATCTTCATATAAAATGCTATTTTTTAATTTAACCCTGATAAACCTCCAAACTTTCTCTTCGATTTTTGTTATGTTCAACATGGAGTTTAACTTTTATCTTCTTTACTTTTTATTACGTATTTTTGTATTTACGTGATGTACTGTGACATTATTGCACATATGGGGGTATAATAGAAGGAATCATTCAGAAAAAGTCTGCATAATCTATTTAATAATTTTAGTGCAACGCTCATTAAATATATTCTCCAAACAACAATTTAGTGCTACATTAATATATCCATAATCAAATTAAATCGTTTATACATCACATTGTTCTCAGATTTCTAGTGAATGTTGTTATGACAATGGCTTGGTTGGAAGTTTAAAAATTAACTGTAAATTTTCAAATATATGCACCAATTTAGTTATACTCAATACAATAAAACCACTATAATATAATCAGTCTAGTGAAAATACATATCTTGGTTAGAAATATCTTTCCAGACAGCATTTGAAGTAATGATACAGGTTGTGCAATTATCTAATTAACATAATTATAAAAAGTAAAAAGTAATAAATGTCGTCTTAAATTTTGAATTGAAAAGAGAGTGCATTTATAGGAGTAACAGTTTAAATATATAGAATTGTTCGTTAAAGATGTAAGATTTTCGAATGAAGTTTATTTTATAGAGCTATTTTTACAAGCAATTTGAACATTTTTTTAAAATCTTTTTTTATCTTAACAAACAATGTATTTATCATATAACCTAAAGTACGTGAGAAAATAAACCTCTATAATTTGATAAAAGTCATAAAGGCACTAAAATGATTTTTTTTTTTGTTTTATCTGAGCAAAAAATGTGTTTTTTATGAAACATAAGTTCAGTCAAATAAAAAGGATACAATTTATTAAATTTCAAATAGGTGCTAAAGTAATGCTTTGAACTTATCCAGTTCCTATAAACACTAAGAGAATTTGTTATTTTAATTTATCTTATTTCATTTGAAACATTTAAGGTGCTAGGATATCTTTAAATTTTTTACATATAATCTTTAAAAATAAAAGATTCTTGAGTGTTAAAAAGTATTCGAATCTTACTTTTGTTCCATTTAAAAGAATAGAGAAAAAACCCGATTTAAAACGACTTCTTTTTAGCTCTTTCATATGCTAGGGGCACTTCTGATCCTTTCCCAATAATGAAATTTAAAGAGCAACATCTGATATTTATATTTAAGCTTGTTTTTTCATAATGTTTAATCTTCTTAAAGGGTATTGAGTAAATAAATATTTATTTAAGGAAATAACATTTTGCTGACTGAAGAGAAATATTTAAGTAAGCCGATAAACTTATTTTTTTCGGAAATTAAAATGATGCACTTTAGAACAGAAGCATTTTGATTTGAGTTCTGTATTTGTGTGTTGATTATTATTTTTCTACTACAAGACCTTCAAATAGTTAAGTTCATGCTCAATATAAAAGATATTTATCTATTTATAATAGTACTCTGTCTCTATGACTAACCTGTTTTTAAACTAGTATTATAAGTGTTTTAATTACCCTAGAAGGCAAGAAATGTTAATGAATACTACTAAAATTTTTGATTTTATAGAATATTTTAATTCAAAGTAAGAACTGCATTACAAGGAAGTCTATCTTCAATTTTTTTTATTAACTTAGCTCTAGAAGCAATACGAGGACTATTGGCCATGAACCTTGGTCAAGAAACGAGGACGATAACTGAGCTGACACCCCTCTCTCCGAACTTCCACACCACGCCAGGAGGTATTCGGGCCCCGACATATTTTTCGTGCATCAGCCCCGAATACACGGCGGGTCTTAAGTGGCCAAGGATCGAACCCGCGACTGCACGAAAACCGCCGGCCACGAATCCGAAACCATGACCACAAGGCATCCGCGGCCACGAAAGTCTTATCTTCAAATAACAATGTTATGAAATATACATATTCCAGTTTTAATTTATTCCTATAACTGGATTTCTTAACATTATAAATTTTCTTAACATATTTAATATTTTTAATATTTTAAGTATTGTTACATATTTTTATAAACCATTTTTCTTAACATTTTTATTTTAACTATTAATATATAATTAATATTCTTTATTTGGAAATAATGTCTGAAGTTTACATAATTATATATATTTTAATAATTCAAATATGTGTATATATATTTAACTATGAATTCATAATTTAAACTGAATAATAAGAAGTAACCTACCCTGTTTTTTTATGAAATAGCTTTAGAATCTTTCAAAAAAATTCCTAAAAGTTCATTCAAAGAGGATTTTTGAAAAAACATATTATTATGTTTGATGTAACCGCTTCTGTGTCTTTTTAGTGTTTTCAAATGTGATTTCCGTAAAATGGTTTTTGAGTAAAATACTCTCTTTGATCTTATTCACTCAAGCTTTTAAAAAATATTTATTGGGCTGTTTAGAGAATCACAGGTAAAAATGTAATTACGAGTTATAAGGAATTGGAGAATCCGATAAAAATAAATTCTTTTTTTCGATAAAAAGAATATTCTTCTAAAATAAAGAAACGATTTGAAAAGCAATCAACTGGGTATTTGGAATTGATTTGTACTCTGCTGTAGTTACTTTTTGAAGTTGAAGTTATATTTCTTAGTATATATATACACTGAAGAACAGTTGGTATCTTTTTAGATGACTTTTGTGTAAATGTAAAGGGGAGAGGATTATCAGTATAATGCATGGAATATTTAATTGATAAGAAACGAGTACTAACGTTTATAAAATCAATTTTTTACGAGGTATTTTATAACACACACTAGACTTGATATTTTGGTAAAATTGAATCTCAAAATGATTATTTAAGGCGATTGTTATCAAAAATGAGCCAAGTTCCCATGCTCTAAATTTTCATGCACAGCTTGAACATACGATTAAGTGAATGTAAAGGTTATTGGCGCAAGAGCCAGGTGTGGCTATGCTGCGCCAAACAAGATTTAACTGTAGTCTAGGCGTGAACAAATTGTAAAAAAAAAAAACAATTCGTTGACAAGAAGGAGGATCGAAAATAGAGAAGAATCGCTAGGGTAACCCCGGGGGGCGTCACTCATGTTTACCAAAAACACCAAACCACATAGGAAAGAAAAAGATCAGTAGGGTGTCTCAGGGTTATTGATGACCGTACTTACTTGAAGAAGGCAAGTCCCTGAGGTCCCCTGATATCACCCCAGGGGCAGGGTGCCCGGCTATACCCCCAGACGCTGAGTATCCATTTTAGTCGCCTCTTAATGACATGCCTGAGCTACAGTGGGACTATTCTGTCATTCCCGGTCACCACACGGGTCTCTTGAACATACGAAGTGAATACACTTAAAATCAGATAGACAGAGTGTAATTCATTTAAGTATCTGAATATTAAATTTAAGCAACTTATAAATCTTAAAATATAACTGTTATGAAGTAACTTTTATGATAAAATTCCTGTAAAAATTTATACGTTTAGAATATTACTATTCATAAAAGGTTTGTTTACTAAGTTGGGGTAAAAAAAAAGTATTATTATTTTTATTACCAAAAAAAGCAAATATCCCATGGAATGGAAACACAGAAATTCACAAAAATTAAGCCTTTCAACTTAATAGAGAACTTTAAACTGAGAATATAAAATATTCTTATAAATTTGAAAAAATTCTCAATGAATCAAAAATTCATCGTAAATAATAACTCAGAAATTATATACATGTGTCTCAGAGCCACGATGATTATCATTACATAAACTTATATATTTCTCAACTTAATACTTTTACCAACATTAATAATAACTATGCATATTTTTTAAAGATTCCAAACGCCCAGCATTCCTAAAACAAGTTCATTAGTTAGCATTCATGACATACTTTACACTATGATGTCAAAACAAAGTTATTTTCGAACACGTTGTACTTTAGAATACTTTCTTTGGTCCTTTTTTAGAATAATTTAAGATACAATTAATTAAAAAACGGAATTTTTCCCCACACTCAAGGTTTATCATATACTTTCAAGTATATAATATAAAAAATTAGTCATATTCAAAAACTCTAAATATAAGTAGTGAATTTTAATTATTAACCCCATTCACACACACATACAAGTAACATGTAAGACTCTAGAATCGGTAACTCAAGCTTATAATTTCTACAAAAGAGGTTCATATCTGGTGTTCGCTGAAATCTAGAATTCTAAATCTAGATCTGAAATCTAGATCTAAATATTAAAAATTAGTTTAAAACTCATTATTTTCACAGATATATAAAGAAATAATCATAATTTAAAGTCTTAAGTCCGAAAGTGTTGAGTACGTTTGGTGTAAAAAAAGTGTTTCACCGAACAGATAACCGAAATTGCCAGTGCGATTGCTGTTGTTCTTTTTTGGTCGGTAGACAGCAGTAATGCTTTGTAATAAGTTTAGGTCGACTCTGCATAAAAATAAAGCTGGAAATCACTAATCTATAGTATACTAAATAAAAATTTGAGCACAGTTATATGCACTTTTAACAAACCTTAAACTAATATTATATAGTAAAATGGATTGAGGTGATTACAATTCACTATCTCATTGTCCTTTTGATTTATTTACAGCGTATCCATATAGCTATAACTCCAATTTTTTTTTGAACAAGATAATATATGCCATATAATTTTTATTTGGATGCGTGCTTATAATTTTTATTGAGGGGAATATAAGCATCAGAAAAATTATTTTTATGAAAGACAATTCTATGATTATAAAAACAGTACATTTTATGTGATATGTGTGATAGAAATAGCAATAAACGTATGTTTATTTTTTTAATAGAGCCAAGTAAAATTATATACATTATAAAAAATGTATACATTATATTTTTATCAATATTATAAAAATTTGGAATGCATCCTGAATGATAAAAAATACGTTATATACTCTAGGTGTTATACGAAAATTCACAATGCTACTTACTGAAACCTTGTTCAATCGTGTTTTTATTCAATTTCCTTTGAAAAAATTATGAAACCAATTATAGATTGGAATTAATCATATTGTTTTCAAAGTTATTTTGATAATACATCTGGTAATAAATTTAAAGAAATATTTAGCTATCGAAAAAGGTTAAGATTTCACTGTTTATTCAAAAAAAAAAAACATTATGAATGCATATTTAGCTTAACATATTTTTGGCACGTTAATTATTTATTATTCTTATTGAAAGAATATTTTGATTGAAATGAAAAGATATTCCAGCAAAAGTATTCAATCAATATTCATTGTTGAGTTGTTTTTTTTTAAACTACAAAAAAATGTTTCAATATTACTTTATCACATTCCCTAAGGAATGCCTGAAAACTACAATTTATATGTCAGTTGTATTTCAGATATTAAAGTGTCCTTTGAATCCCCGTATATAACTTATATTGCTTTCTTCTTTGATGTAAAAAAAATCGATCAATCACCTATAGTTTGGATTATTTTTATTTCTATCATTTGTATTTTATTTCGATGAAAAAAGAACGCGAGAAACTTAAAAGAAATTCAATTGTGTTATATTTATGATATCGGAACAGACGAAAATTTTTTCTTTGTACTTTAAAACTACTTCAGTGACAAATAGATTAGATCATATTTTGTCTGGAAGAAATATTTTTTGACATTTTGGTTGTGAGCGATTCTTGAGAAAGTAATATCGATACTCATTTTCCAGTGATAGAGTGATACACATAACTATAAAAACAAGAATTATCTTATTATATCTGGAACTGAATACTTTATTTCTTTGACACTTAATACTTACAATAACTTCAGCGTTCCCAATTTGTTTTTGTACAAAAATATTGAGAGGAAAATTTATAATATAAGACCTGACAAAAAATGAGTGATCTCTTTGAAACATATAAAGGAAGAAAGTGAAGGAGTGGAGAAGGGAGTAGCACTAGCCAATTCGGTGACAGCAATGCAAATAGCATTACATTCAATTCTCTATCAGTTTAAAGAGTGTAAATTAATATAAGCAGTGGGAGAATTTTTAACAAATCAAAACAGTCTGTATTTTAAAGAATTTTTTTTTATTTAGAGAATTTTGAATTGATAGTGCAGAATCACCTTTAGATAGCTTCTCCACCTATAACATAAATATGTATAGTTCTCGTTGACAATTCCTCTTTCCGATGGAATTTAGAAAACTCTCCGTCATTCAGTTACGTTATTGGAAAGTTTACCATATAAAGTCGATGCTAATCTTACATTTCAATTTTTAACATAAATAAACATCCTACGGATTCTTGAGAGAGGAAATTAGGATATTTATCTTATTTTGTTTTTATGTTGGGTGAGATATTTTATCTTGAAAAATCATAGTCTTCTCTAAGTTTAATAATATTTTATTTCAATTGGTTCATCTATCATACAAGTAATCCTGTTGAAGCAGCTGCAAAAATTAGAGTGCAAAACAACACATATTACAAAACTAGAAGAAACAAAAGGTGAGAAAAAGAAAAAGGCCAAATGCCAGCGTCTGCAATATAAACCCAATATTCCGGGGAAGCCCCGAAATTCTGCTTAGGTTGTAATTAACAGACGCACCGCATGCCCAATTTCCCAAAGCGAAAGTGATAGTTGCATCTAATTGCCACATGAACAGTTGGTAAGATTTGGTTCGGTGTTATAAATAGAGCGTGTGTCGAAATAGAGAAAGAATATATATATATATATAAACTCGTTGTTATATTTTCAAACATCAACTCATGTTAACTCATATCAACATAGCACACAATTGGTACCTTAAATGTGTCAATAATTTCATCATTATCAAGCCTTAATACAATTTTTTATATTAAGCAATTGAAGAAAAATATTTCCTGAAAAGTTCACCCAAATCTTAAATCCTTATAACTTTTACATTTAGATGGGATACAAATCTACGCATCCATTACTTATCTGGATTTTTCGATAAAATTTAATTCAGAACTAAGGGTAAAATAAAAAAAAAAAATACAGGTATTCAGTTCGAAGTGTTTTGACACAATAATAGAAATTTTATTTTTGTAAACATAAAGGTATTTTTCAAATTGTAATTAAAACAATTTAAGCCTTGAATTTAACTATAATTGGTGTTTTTTGAGGCTATGACAAAGAGTATGTATACGACTTTCAAGCTATTAGTTATTTTCAAAAACAATCAGAATTGTTCTAAGTAATAAGCATATTTTCTTAGCAATACCTGTAATTTTAATACAACAACTGTAACATTAATATTATTAGCTGCCAGATACTGTAATATGTAGAGCAATGTTCTATTGTTTCTTTATATGATGAAAAAAAAATCTTAAGAATTGATTTGATTGAATCTGACTACAACAAAAAATGATATTTGTCAATAATGGACCACATTAAATATTTTTAAAATATTCTAATTTTAGGAGTATTGTGAAAACCAAAACTTAGCTTCTATAAAAATATTGTACTTATTTTCTAATTCTCTATCTTCATCATTTATCTTTATATTTAGTGATTCAATTATCACTTTTACTGTATCTTCTTATGAGGATTTTTTTTTTATTCTTTTCTCATAGTTTTTATGTCTCTCTCATTAACTTTGTTTTGTCATTTTTATCTCACAATCATTTTTACTCTTATTTTCCTAACTGACTCTTTCACAAATTCTTTAATTCTCAATGTCTTTTGCAATTGTTTTAATTATACTTCAATCATTATCTCTATATTAATTCGTAGTATAATAACTCAGCACTTTTTCTTGTTTCCCTCATTTAACAACCATCTTTTTCTGGTCCATTTATATCATATATATTTAACTAATTATATTAAATTTTGTTATAAAATTTAATTTTATCTATTTATTTCAATTCTCAAATGCTTCTTTTACTATTCCCATCTCTTTTCTATCACTTTTGAGTTATCATCAGACATGTTTCAGACATGCTTTGTATTATCACCAAACATGTTTATTTTGTTTCAGACATCATACTAAGTCATTCTTACATATATCCTATCTAATTGAAATTCTGTAAATTTGTTTCTATCTCTGAATCGACCTATACATTATAATGGTAACTGTGGTTACGAATTGGGGAATCTACAGTGCTTGCATCACTAAGGGGGAATGCAATTCAGGTATCACTCCAAAGGCGCTGTATAATTACATTTCTAAAATTAAGGCTTAACTTAACTTAATTGAAGTATAGATTCGCAATATTCCATTGATATATCCTCAATTCTGTTGGTAAATTTCAAGCTTGAATAAGGAGATACGGCAACTATGAGTTTCAGTATGCTGAATGCTATTTATAGATTTGGTTGGAATAACATTCACAGAAAGCGAAACTAATACATTTAAAGATTGTTTCATTTATTTGTTCTGGTAAATTTAACATGTATCTGTAATTCTTACAGCTCAGAATAAAAGTTTAGATTCTACAATATAGATCGTTATATGTAAATAATAGAAATTATTTTCAGTTTAGTTTGTATTAGCGTCTATATATAAATACAAGATAGTAATTGACGACAACCTTGTTTATTTTGATTTGCACTCACGTTATAGTAGGACTCTCCCTCCTACCTTTTCCTTCAATTAATCCTTAAGGACTTTCACATGATGTTGTTTGAACTGAAAATTCTCTCCCTACGAATGAAACGTGACTTAAGTAGATTAGAATAGAATTATTAAAAGTAGCTAACAGGATTGAGGATATACATATATAAGAAAAGAAGTGTTCAATATGTATAGTTGGTGGTACAGATAGTGAGCTGGTTATCGTTGTGAGATGTTTATGTCATTCCTGCCCTGAGTAAGGAACTTTAGGAATGAACATAGAAAGAATCTTCAAATGGTTAGTGAGTCGAGCCTCATTATAATGCAGTACTAAGGACTCGATCTCGTTTTCTCAGTACATAAAAGTAATTAGTTATTACTAAGTGTTACATTCTGGCGAGGGTAGGTAGAGGAAAATCCACAAGCTTGATTAAATATTTACCTTGTGTTTTGAGTATATGTAAGTAATAACACATATAATTAATTCCTCAGTGCATATAAATAAATAGTTACCATACTAAGAGTTAAATTCCGGCAAAGGTAGACAGGAAAGAATCCAAGATTAATTGAATATTTATCTTGCGTTTTGATTACACCCACCAATATTCTAATAAACTTGAGTTGAGTTACTGACTTATTAGAATTTTGTAGCAACTTTGTTGATTAGATATTTTCTAAATAATATTAATAATGACAGGATTAGGAAATAATACCGGGACGTTGAGAAGTGAGGAGGACTGCTCTTGAACATGTGCTTCTTTCTTCTAAATTCTATCCACGTAATGCAAAGACATTGAGACAAAGTTCCATTTAACATTTTAAGAGTTATTTTATTCTGAAAAAATATTTATTCAGTGAAGTTAGAATTAAACTCAAGGCACCTCTTCCCTCCCGAAAAAAAATAATCTTTCAACTTCTACCACTTGGCTACGATGGCCATATATTTATTTATTTTTGCATAATCTAGAATACATGTATGTTGTATCACATGTTCTATGTTATATAAATAGCTGTACGTTCCGAATATAAGTTCCTAGATAAACTTTTGAAATTGTATGATAAATACTAGGTAACATATTAAGAAGCTATTCTATTATTCTAAGGTGATGAAAATCCCTAAGAATTGGTAACAAATTTAAGTACTTTTTTGGTACATCTTTAAAGACAGTTCCATGTGTGTGTGGATTTCTCAAAACTATTAATTAAAACAGACAGTGACGTATCCAGGGTGTGTGGAAAGAGACATATGCTGCCCCCAAGAGTGTTTCTCAAAATTAAAATATTTCTGGACAATTTTTTTGTTATACCATTTTTGACAATCTAAATTTTGAGCGTAAGAACTTTTTTTCCCTCATACTTAATATTTTTTCATCACGATGAGGAAAAAAAAAAGATTTAAACTAAGCCGATTCCTGAGAAAAGAATAGAGGAGTCTTTGTTGTCTCTGAAAGAGTGCCTCTGGTCCAGTGCTTTTAGATGAAGATGGGGGAAAGACTGCATCCCTTAAAGATTGCAAACTTTATTCTCATATTATATATATCTTAATTATTTTTTCTTAAATAATCTTAATTTTCTTACATTTTTATTTCTTTATAAAACTGTATCAGTATTTGAAGAGTTATATATAGGAGAAATAAGATTGATATAGCATATTATTTAATTTTTACCAAATAGTAATTCTAAACTAAAAATGACAATATACACCCTTCACCCAAATTATTTTATAGGTACGCCACCAAGCATTGTATAGATTTATGCTGTGAACGGTTTCTGAAATATCTGAAAAGAAAAACTCCCATTTGAATTTAAGAAAAGAGAAATGTTTTTAAGTATCACATTTGAAATTTAGACACACGCATACACCCCCCCCCCATATATATATATATATATATATAACAATATATATATATATTTCCTTGTAATAGAAGCAACTACTAAGAAGAATTTTTTTTTTCCAGAAATAATTATTAAAACAGCTTCAGTATAAGAAAACACTGTAATTATTCATAACGTAAGATCTCTCTCTAAAATGTCCTTTATACTTTTTTTTATATAAGTTTTAGTTTCAGATACATTCAATTTGTAATTTACGTGATTCATTGCTATCGATGAATTTTAGTTTGATTCGAACTAGAGCCATGCTTTACTGCTTAAGTATAAATGACAATATCTATGACTGAGTCGTCACACTCTAAATCTACACCCTACAATCGGAGGATCATTTGAACTAGAATAATGTTTTAGTGCAGGCCTGTCCAACGCACATCCCCCCAGGTGTCAGCCTACGAACCGGGGAGCTGGGTCATCGAATACAGATTTAAAATCTATTGTACATGAAAGTAACAAAAACATATTCCACCATTAGTCTTTCGTATCTTACCCTACTGCTATGGGAATATCTAGCTACCTCACTCAACTTTTATCACAATTTTTCTTTAATCTTGTTCAGAAACAATTACAAAAACTCGTTTTAAAAAGCGCACGAAGGACCTGACGCGATTGAGCGATACACAATGTATAACTAAACGTAGGGAGTGAATGAGACACTCGAAACCTGCGAAATTGCAGCAGCCAGTCTGTCTGAAGAAAGCGAAAAATATTTGATACAGAAGTTCGAGAAGACTAACTGTATTCCTGTTCCTGACAAACTGACTGCTCGGTGTCTTTTAATCTCTAATAATTTAGCGCTTGCGTTATGTTGTAACTACATGGTAGTTTTAAAACTGTATTTCGTGTAAATATATTTAATTCAATAAAATATAATTTCCCCTATTTTATAGCAGAATGTTCACGATTTCTCTAATGAGGTACTAGAGGATTAATCACTTCCCACAACTCGAAAGGTAAAAGTTGTAGTAGTTTTTAACGCAAGAATTTGAATCGGCATTGAACCCATCACTTTCACGCTCGCGCGCACGCGCATATATATATATATATATATATATACATATATATAATGTAGCCCGGCTTTATAAAATGTGTGTCCAAAGCAGCCCGAAAAGTCTTTTGGATTGGACCTGCCTGCTTTAGTGCTTAAGTATAAATAATAATACTTATATCTTTCTGCTCTAACTTCTACATTCCACAACTGATGAACTTTTAAGACCAGTTTAATTCAATACTGAAAATGTTTATTAATGTGCGTGATGATCCTTGGTGAAGTCGGAACTCAAATGCTCTACATTCCTTCATGTTTGGTCATGTTATTTAACCGTAGAAATCTACATTGAAATCTAAGGTACTATTATTTTTTTTAAAAAGAAATACATAAAACATAATTAGCTTTTAAAAATATTTTAAGACCACATTTCAGATTTTAGCAATATTTACCAAACGTTTTAAAAATATATTGAATTTCAATAATTTTTTTTAAAAAAATCAAGTATTAAAATTTATTAAAAAATTCAACCATCAAAAGAAATTGATTAAACACAAATGTATAAGGCTGTTAATAGATACTTAAATGTGTCAAGAAATAAAGCAATAGTCGCATTTGTGGTTATATATGGTAGATAAGATATAAAAGCGACTTTTTAATAAAGGTATACGATATTTATATATTTTGCTTAACAAACATGACAAGTTATTAAAAGCTTAAATAACCATTTGGCCTAATTTTGTTCATTATATGTTAATTTATTTAGTCATTAGCTCTCCTAACAGCAAATGGTCTAGTAAAGATGGCTCACACATAGTGAAATTGTCACACCAAGAGCGCAAAACTTTGTTATAAGCTGGAAAAGCTCTCGCTTCAGTTTTCTTTCCCAGTATTCACAGTATATTGTGAACTCGTAAATAGAGTTTCTTCGTGACCGACATACCATAAATATATTATACTACTTTGGGCGAAGTTAGGGCAGTAAATCGGTCTAAAATATTTCCAAATGAAATCTCTAGTTTTCTTATTCTCTAGAATAATATAAAACTGCACATAGTTAGTGAATTTTAATAAAAAGCAAAACACTTTACTGAGCATCACTTGAAACTCTTTTCTATAGTTTTGACTAAGTACGTAAATATTGCAATTTGTTATAATTTTTCAAAGAGAAAAAAATTCCTTAAATGAAGTAGAATTTATGCATAAGGAGTTCTGAGTGCATTCGGCTTTATTTTATTATGTAAGAAAAAAAATCTTCCTATACATTAGAAACAATGAGTGGATCTTAAAAGAGGATATACAGAAAAAACATTGGAGTTATTTTGGTAATATGTATTTCAGAAAAAACGCTTTTTTTTAAAAAAAAATATTTAATTCATCCTCGTATTTAATTTGCATTTAATTGACACTAAAAGAAAATAGATCACCTTAATGGAAGTACATTGCAATTTACCGACAAAGTACAGTTTCTTGCGTAGGAAGAAAATAATTATATGAAGTAAGAATAATGAAACGGCTAAGTATAATAGGTGGCATGTTAGCTAGCAATTCAGTGACATAGCAATCTATATTGCCACTTCAAAACACAAGCTTTTATTAAAAATTGATTTTCCATACTTGCCACACGTAATTAGTCCGACATGTAGCAGGTGCCTTTAAACGAAAATAATTTCCTGATCGTAAGATAAATTTGAGTATACGAGTAGAAACATTATACATCAAAAGTAAAAATACAAAAATAATAGCCTTTATTGTTTCGTGGTTACTTAAACGAATTAAGTTAAGTTTCCGTGAAAAGTACAATGAAATGGAAGGTCCGACATTACATTTTTACTCCTCGCACTTTACTCTTATAAAGGAACATATATTCTTATTCTAGCATTAACAGCTCATTTTAAAGAGGCAGTTTCCCACGCCTCAATTAATGCTTTATTTCCTACATTTATTTTATGTAGTACTTTTTGTCATGAATTTGTGCACTCTGTATTTCGAGAGATATGGGTGACTGATAAGTTCTTTTCAAAATTTTAATTCTTTTCTTTCTTTTTGGGGAGCTTTGTGCATACTAAGAAACTCTAATGGAATATATTACGCTCTAATAATAAACATTCCTCTTACTAAGTAGATGAAATTAAAAAGCACAGAAAGAAAGAGTTCCTCATGTTTCTAATAAGTTCCAGAATTACATAGATGAATAACTTTTTTTTCAGTTCATTGAAAGTATAAATTTTAATATAATAGAAATGTATATTTTGTTATCCCAAAAACCTATATAGGAAACTACTACTTCATGTACCAAATGCACCAGCAAAAGATATTATGAACCTCCAATATTTTGTAGGCGTAGAAAATTTTAACGACATAAAGGTTGTGAGAACAAAATATTTGCAACGGTATATTACTTTACGAATGATCCTTAGTATATTATTTTCCATTGATAAGTTGCCAGTTTGTTGAAAAAGGATAATAAGGAAAAAACATTGCGAATATTAAGATGAAAAAAAAATATTGAATCACCCAAATGCAAAATACGTTGTCGAATTATAAACTACTGATACATGCCCCTTTATATTTTATAACCCACACTAATACAAGCGTTCGTGACTGTTAAATAGTCAAATTGCTTATTTTCAGAAAATACAGATGTAAAATTTGTCTTAAGCAATCTTGGTTATGCTAAAGTGAACAAATATAAATAAATATTTCCGGTAATCCATATTAATTTTGCAGAGAATTTTTATTCACTTTTGACGAGATTTTTGCATCTCCTTGTTTTTTATTTCAGTTATCTCAATTATTATTTTCGTATTCTTAGATAAACTTTTTCTAAGGTCAGATTTCTACCTTTTACTCATATTTCTAATCTTCTAAGCAATTAATGATACGGTGAGCATAACAAGTATACTAAAAGTGCATAAAATGAATTAACATGTTAATGCTAAATTTTAATAATTAAGAAATGTTATACTTGTGGTATAAAACTGTATAGTTAATAAAAAACTTCCAAAAGTTTGTTAATTACATTGAGCAATACTGTTGTTATATTTTGACCGAGGTTCAAAATTAAGAGGTCCGTCGCAAACTGCCCTCGTGTTGCTTTTAGTACGCTATTAACAAAACCAACTAACATGTTGTTATATGTAGTATTTCAGAATTGGTAACAGAAATGTATCGCAAAATGGATTGTTTATTTCTTAAAACAATGTATTTCTAGAAAATTTGTTAAATACACAACTTTTTCCCTGTTTTTCTAGACGAAACATAATTCTAAAAATAAAACTGGAGAAACTAATTCTCAATTAATAGCAGAAATTTAATGAAAGAATTATTGTATGTTACAGTTTACTATTATTTAAAAAATAATTGGTCGAAAATAACTAGTAAACTGTATGAGTAATAAAATAATTATATTTAATTTTACAAAATTTTTTGATTAAGCTTGTGGAGATTGTCTGCCTAGAATCTGCTCTTGTGCCACATAATAACACATTAATCAAAATCTACTGAACTTCAATTGAAGACTAACAACAATAAAACAGATTCTTTATTTATTATCACTTAAGATTATCTAAAATCTTTCACTCTAGAAACTCAACCTAACTCACGATCTTAATTTATTTATGATTTGAAAATGAAATCTATCTTATCAGTTCATTCGTTCTTAATTTCACAATTTTCAGCAACTACGTAGAGTGATAATGCTATTGGAACTTCTTTTTTTCAATCCATATAACTAACACAAGAATCTCAATGATAATTCTCTGTGTTTTTATCTTCTATTCCCATTAATTGCATATCCTTTATATATCACTATTTTTAAATCAATTCACTTCATTTCAATCTTAAGGCAATTTGCTTAATCAATTTTCATTTGGGTTAGGAAGGCATTGCAATTTTATGTAATTCACTTCGATAAAAGTCATCGAGATTAGTAAAGAGAAAATCGTAATTAGCCTAATATCGTAAATCAGATAAAAGTACTTTGATGATTACGTTACGGCATGAGAGCTTCTGGTTTCACAAAAGGTTTCATGAATACCCAAACTTTTTGAGCAGTTCTTATGGCAGTTCATTGCAGTTTCGTAAAAAACACTCCATTTGAATTTTTTTGTTTTCAACTATCAAACAAAATGTATTAAACCATCAATTTTACTGATTGATTACTTATTTACATCGCACTTAGAAGCAGCATGAAGATTATTGGACTTCATAATAGTGAGTCTCCATCAAGAGACGAAGACAACATCTGAAGTTTGGAATATTGGAGAATGGATTCCACTCTCCAAACTTCCATATCATTCCAACATAAAAGCACTGAATCTCGACAGATTTAAAGGGTCTTTCAATACGACGCATTTTTTGAGAAAAAACGCTTTTTCTAGACGCGAACCCATGACTCGACCGAAAAAACGATTCAAGACATCAAATATTTATTCATAATTCATATTTTTTTAAGAAAACTAAGCAAATTCTACAGAAATTTATTTAATAATCACATAATATTTTTACTATCCCGTTCACTCCCAGCGTATCACATGCGATAAGCTTGCGTTTGCTCTCCTGTGCCCAGCGTATCACATTAGATACGCTCCGAGAATGCTTGCTGTAGACCAACGTATCAATAGAGATAAGCTTGATGAGAACGTTTTTTTTTTTTTTTTTTTTTGATTTTTTTAATGTTACTATGTGGCGTTACATTACCGAGAAATCTATATAGATAGGTTATTTGGAGTGTTGACCTTAGTGATATGGGCTTGGATTTCACTTTTGGTTATCAGGAGGGGGGTAATTGTTAAAAACATGTGTTGCGGCGCGGCTCTTAAAATGTAATGACATGATTTAAAGGCTTTCGGCTTGCTTTTTTCCTTCTTGCTTGCTTCTTAGAAGTTAGAATGAGAATTTATGGATCTTTATGGGGGTTATTGCTTTAGGTAGCAGATGCTCTCGGCTGTTCGTTTCATTTGGTCGGTTTTTATTTGTAGCGACAGTCATGACGAAAAGAAAGCACTTATCTGATACTGAGATTTGCGAATTAATGAATGAAGCTGACAGTGATGTTAGGGAAATAATCCAAATCTGTACATGGGCATTAAACGAAAAAAAAGGACGAAAAAGATGTGAATTTGCTCAAAATTTTGCGTGAAGCGTCAAAAGTTGACAAAATATGTGTGCAAGGCATGTGACGTTGGACTATGATTGAAGATTTTTTTTTTATAAAAATACCATACAGCAAATTCAGATTCATTTTTTATATCTTAATATTCCATGTAATGGTACATCATTACACCATGAAGTTTATGTAACAAACATAAGTATATTTTGTATTTTCTTAAGATATGATTTTTATGTAATAATTTTAAGCATAAAATGTAAATTTTCGATGAAAACTTTTTTTTCTTTCACATATATTAAGTGTAATGCATTTTAAATAATGTATGTAAAAACCAAAATATTCTAATGAATAGCCGATTTTGGAAGAATTTTTTTCGTGAATTTTGCTTAATATCTAAAATCATCTAGGCACAGCATGACCCTCTGTGGTAAGAAGCCGCTGGTCTAGGGAAGCACTTCTTTTTTCTCCCTCCGGTAGCGAAAGGGTTATTATATTCAGTAATAAAGCAAGCGATACCAATTCTTTCGATGTGATACATAATTGAGTCTTATGCCAAAATACGCATTCCTGCGGACTATAAAAGCATTGTCATTCACAAAAATTCCTACCATCTCAAGTAAATACAAAAGATACGCTCATTTTTTGCTGACTTTAAATTTGAAATGCTTGGAAGGAAAGATATATAAAAATATTCTATCATTTTTTTTTCGTAGATTCCAGCTGCTGCAAATCGTTCTTCTATATGTGTCGACAGGACCTTTAAATGTGATAAAGAAAACTGCAGAATTTTTTTTTCATTCGATTATCATGAATAGAAATCTGACAAAAGTTGTTCGACTGTGCAAGGTGAGGTAACAAAGTGTTCAGCAAATTGAATAAAATTTCCATTTGAATATTATATGCATTTTTGAAATATTCAGAGAAGACTAGTAAAACTAAAAAAAAGGAAGCAAAAAAAAAATTAATATTGTATTTTTGAACAAAGAAAAGTTCAAAAATACTTCTTTGTTGAATTCAGGGAATCGAATGATTTTATGATCGTGGTTTTGAGCACAATTCTGTAATAAGAATATCTCCAATCTTACAAAATTAAAGAAATTCTGAGCTTCACTATAATTATTACGCAATTTATAGCTCATAACTTCAATACAAATTTTTGTTATCAATCTGCCATTATTTAAATGTACATTTAAATATTGCTGTCATTTGTCTTAATACATTGTAGAAATATTGATATACATGACTAAAAATAATAAGCAAAATACTAGAATATTTAAAGAAATACTAATATTTTTTATCAAATGTCTTAACTATCAAACATCTAAATATTTTAATAATTTTAAAGTTATTAGGTAACGACTTAGAATTAAAATTAAATTACATAGTTTGGTTGATTGTATAAGATTTCTGAGTTTGGGAGTCCTCATAGGAATTGGGAGTCCCCTCACTATGTCAAACCCAAAGCGAAGAAGCTTACAGTTCTTCAATTAAAACACTCCCCTTTGAAGGTTAGGTGAATCAACAGTTTTCGCTCTGTCTAATTAAGCGCATTGCTACGATTAACCGGTTGCTGAAAGTGGCAGTCGTTTTCCCAGAATAGCTTCTGAAAATGTCATGCTTTTCAGACAGTGAAACGGATAGTTTGATCGCTTTTTAAAGATACATCTCATAAGAAATATTTGAGGTAAATTAATGAAATATTTACAGCAATTATAACTATCTCTTTTAAACAATGCATTAAGTGATAAATATTAGGATTATTAGTTTGTAAAATATTAAATTAAAATATCTAAATAAATTCACTCAATTAAAAACTTTATGAAACGTTATATTTATCTAAGACGTTTTTTGTGTGTGATACATTTTAAGCAATAGAATTATTGATCTTATATATATATTTATCAACAAAAAACTTATTTATCATCACAATTATCTAGCTTTTGCTTTTGAGAAATATCAGTAACAGACTACCGCCAAATCACACAAGAAAAATTTGATCAACGATAATTATATCGTATAACATTTTCCATGCAAAACATTTCACGGTACTTGTAGTGTCATTTGGACGCTGTCTGACTAATTAAATTTTGTCAATATGTATCGTTTGTGACACAAACATCCCAGGATAATATACGCTGATGAACTCAACTCGTCAGAGCGCTTTGGAGAAAAGTTTCGCTACGCCAATAGTCAGGCTGCAACAATTTTAGTCGAACTATGTACAGTGGACGAGCTGAATTCATCTGCGCACATTTTAGTTCGCTATTTGAATTCAAGCTGAGCTCGTTCATAATCAACAAAGGGTTAAAAGTAAGCTCAGAGCATGGAGTAAAATGAAATTTAAAGAAATATAATACCGGAGTAAAATCAATGCACTTTAGCAAAATATGAAAAAAAAAAAATTTGATTTTTTTTCCCAACCAAAATGCATTTTGTCAGGATATGCGTCACCACCAGAAGAAAACAACAATGGTTACACATAGTAGAAGTTTTTCTCAGAAAAATGCTCCTGCGTGTCAATCTGTGCGTCCATTATATAGATGTATCAAAATAACTTCTTGTCTTTGACATGAAAAGGAATCCCAATGAGAAATGATTGATTTTATATGATACATTTTATTGCCTGTGTTCAAATTTCATTGATTTTGTCAGTATTCACGAATTTTTGATTTAATTTATTTTAATATATCACAATATGGAATGGATAGAGATATTGTATCGGATTCAGATTTAGCAGCCGAATCGACTGTATCGCTAAATCGAATATTGACTGTATCGTTGCCCTTCACACCCATGGGGTATAATATCCAACATGAAGTCAACTGAATAGTTTAAGACTTTGATTTATCAATAGTTTAATGTATGAAGGATCTATCGGTGCGTGTTTAAATACGCTCATGGTCTTGTAAATAAGATAAAATTCTCATCATGTTGACTTGACAAAGTCTAGTAAATAGCAGAAATCACTGCAGTCAATCAGAACATCATTAAGGGAATTATAAATTAAAAAAGAGGTACCGAGTTGTTACGATGACTTAGAAACACCAGTGTAAATGTGGATAAAAAGAGATAGTTTTCCGCAAAATTCCAACCTTTTTGCAGAATTTTTTAAGTACAATAATATTCTCCACGAACCAATTCCTTTAGATTTCCACACTAAAAATAACCTACTTAATAAATCGTTCCATGTCTCTGAACTAAGTAGAGCTATAAAAACTTTTAGAGCAGACCAGATCCCTGCTACAGTACTAAAAGGATTAAATTAGAGAGAAAAATCAGTTGTTCTCAAATATTTTCAACAATTATTTGATAGCTCAAAAGTCCCACAATCATGGAAACATGCCATCATTCTTCCAGTTCCCAATCGATGCGAAGATAAAACCAAAATCTCATCTTACAGACAAATAGCTTTAATTTCGGTTTTCTCAAAAATATTAGAAAGAAACCAACTCGTCGTATAACTCATTATCTGACAATTAATCAAAAACTTCATCCTAAACATTATGGTTTTGTTCCTTTTAAGGGCAGTAGAACTGCAACTTACCTTATTTATAAAGCGATAGTTGATGCGAAATTAGGAAAGAAACACTTCGCGGGAATTAGCCTTGATGTAAAAATTGCTTATGAATATAGATGTATATATAAAATGGCCTGCTTTACAAATGTCTACAAATAGGTATAAAGGGGAAAATAGCTCTTTGGATTCATGAATTTCTCTCGCATAGGTCTTTTCAAATTTGATGGAGGAACGTTCTCTCTCTACAGAAAAAAACTCTTTTCATGGGTCTCCCCTAGGGCAGTGTCTTATCCCCAATTTTATTTATCATCTACATGCACGATTTTTTTGAAACATTGGAATCTGAAGTGGAATGTTCTATTTATGCTGATGATATTTTTATTTTCTGTTCCCATCAATCACTTGATATGATATGTCGTAAACTACAAAATAACTTGGAAAGAATTAATCAGTGGTGCAAGTATTGGAAATTAAATTTAATTCCTGACAAACGTTCTATAGTAGAACTTTCAAACAAAAGAATTCATACATTTCCTAAAGTATTATTGGCTGGTTACCCTCTCTCATGGCAAACCTCTATCAAATGTTTAGGAGCATATTTCTTCAAATGGAAACAAAATGCAACTATCATGAATCAAATGAAAAATAAAGCTCTAAAAAAGATTAACGCCCTTAAAGGTATGTCATACAAACATCATGGTTCCTACACTTGCCACATCATAAGTAAACGGCCAGATCATGAACTAAAACCTATCAATATTATTCAAACCAAAGATCTCAGAATCGCTGTAGCTTTTCCTCAATGGACTCCAAATATCGTTCTTTTGAAATTGGCTGGACAAGAACAGCTCACCAAAAAAATTAGACTGCTAACACAAAAGATTTTTATTGTTCAAATATCTAATGGGAAATATTCTCCTATGCATCTGAATCACCAGGGTTCAATAAATCTAGCAATAATGGAAGATGACAAAAATTATGTTGATCATATCCTTAGAAATTTGAATACAGCTAGAGAAAAGATAACCGCAAACCCTAGACTAATCCATTTTATTGATCTTCCATGTTCGATTTACACGAATAAATTCTGCTTTCAAAACAAAAATCTCCCAATCCCTATTACTAATAGCTCTTTTAATGAATTACTAGAACATAGATTCCGGAAATTTTTCATAACAGCTACAGATGCATCTAAAAACCCAAACATTATTTCCATAGCAAGTGTAACACGAACTACTTATTTTTCTTCTGAAATAAATCCAATGAACTCCATCTTCATGGCTGAAGCGCTATCAATTTGCCAAGCTTTGGATGAATTAACAGAAATGCATAATAAACTGCTTATTTCATTCGATAGTTATATATATTCAGTTTTATCTGCATTACAATATTTCTCTATCAAATCCCTTAAGGTGATTAAAAGATTGGCCAATAAGATTCTTATTCTTTCTCATTATAATACGCAGTTAATATTTCTTTGTATTCTGGGTTACTCAAAAATTTAATGCTGGTTTTAACACTCAAAATGCTGGTGCATCGACTCATCTTTTTGCTTCTAAAAAACTTTCTACTAGTTCAATTTTTACGAAATTTTGTCCCCATATTCCCTGGATACCTCTCCATAGAATGATAATTCCATATTTTCAAAGAAGCCATTATTTTTCAAGATTCGGACTTGAAGAGCGCTCCGCGCTTTAGGCGCCTGTAGAAACTCAACGTCAATGGACTTGTCCTTTTGCACGCTTGACCAGTTACTTGATTTCACACTTGATCTATTCTGACGATTGATTTATTCTATTTCTATATATTCTAATTCTTATTTATGTTATATTACACTATATATTTGAATTTTAATTCTTATTTATGTTATATTATACTATTTATATTTGATTTATTTAAATTCTTAATTTTTATTTTAATTATTATTTAATCTTATTTTTATTATAATATACTATTAATGTTTGATTTATTGTAATTCTATACATCTATGTATAATATTTATTTGTATTATATTAATTATTATTTATACTACTTAATTATATTATTTTTTAATTTATTAGTTATATTACTTTTTAATTTATTAGTTATATTACTTTTTAATTTATTATTTAATTATTACTAATTTAATTAACGCCGAAGAAAGCATTGTGAATGATGATACGCTTAGAAATTTCCTTCGCGCGATCGTCGCAGTTTATCCGCCTGGTCACACAGACATCCCTCTATCATAAGTTTAATGCTTTTCTTCAAGTTTTTTTTAATTTTAATATATTATTTTTATGTCTTCCGCAAATGCTGATTTACCGCGGGTTTTTTTTTTTTGTCTATCGGTCATAATTTCATCATTTTTCTTACTCCTTTTCAACATTTCGCAGTTATGTTATTTATAAGTTTATTTATTAGGAAAAAAAATCTTACATTTTTTTAAATATATTTTATATAATCTTAAATATATTTATCTAAGTTTTATTGTTTTAAGTAAAATTAAGATCCAGCCTATTTATTATTTTAATGTTAGCCACAAAACGCTGATTTAATACTTTTTTTTTGTTTTGGATAAAATTTCACCGTTTTTTTTTTTTTGAATATTTTTACCGCTTCTGCTGTTGTTTTTTTCTATATTTCACAGTTAACATGATTTTTTGTCCAATGGTCAAAACGCCATCTTGATTCCGACTTAGACTTTGAGAATTCCGCATTTGGCGCAATTTTAAAAACGCACCAAGTAGTACGCTAAACTATGGCTTTACCAGAATAACAATTTTTCGTAAACTTTAATTATTGAATTATTACAAATATTACACTTAACTATTATTCAATTACACGCTTAAATGAAGAACTCGATTATTATTCTTAAGAATATTTTAATTTATGCTTATTACATATATTTTTATCAATTCACATTAATATAATATTTTTTCCTATGTATGTATCAATTTTTCCTCCGACATTTTTACTAACATATTCAGATACCTCATAATGCTAAGGTAAAGGACTTCACCAATAATCAGAATAATTCTTACTGTAAGCAATCATACTTTCCACATGCACAACGCTTCTTATTAACTCTCTATTCCCATCTGAGGAACTCCTTGTTATCTCTACTTCCAAAGTTAATATCGAACTCCCCAGTGCGTCCTTAATAAGCGATCAGGAATCCTGAACAAGTTTTGATAGGATTTAGGAATCCCATCCAGAGCAAAGGTGAAAATCCATTTACTGGTATTTCCAGAGATCTGAATTTGAGGCTGCTTCGAGCACCGAAAGGGGGTGCGCCAAAGCTTCGTATCGTCTGCGTCCGAGTGCTTATGGAATGAGGTATTTCAACGACGTCTGGAGTTTCGAGTGTGCGTTGATTGGAATGATTGAAATTGGCATCGGGTATAGAGGGTGCTCGAATAAAAAGTATGGAATGGGATAGGATTTGGAGTTCGTGATTATAGGGCTGAAGTAAAATTAGCTCTGAGCTATTTGGTGATTTATATTATTGATTTAATTCAGGGTAGAGTGCATGCAATAATGCTATTAATACAAATATAGTGATGAAAAACTAAAGGGTACTTTTGAAGTTCAGTTAAGATGATTAGCAAAAATTAATAAATTCCCAAACATGAAGGTTAGAAAGAAAAATATGTAGGAGTATTAAATATTATTAAAGATATTCTGACCTAAATATAGGGATGCATGAATATTTTTTTTTTAATTTGATGATTTTTCTTTTATAAAATCAATGGATTTAAACTAATTATAAATTTCAATGATGTTACTTAAATATTTAATAATTCATAGAATAATTATTTTTCCACAGTGCTCACATATTATTTATATATGTCAAATAAAACTAAGGTTGTAAGTACATTAGATTGATAAAAACATGAAGATAAAAAGATTACTAAAACCATTCGTTGTTAGCCCCAGCGTCAGCTAATCATTTACAAATGTGGCTTTGAATAGCACTTAAAAACTTTTATATCTGAACAAATTTTTTGCAGTGCAAAATTTTAGAAACAGTAAAAAATGACTTAGTTTTCAGTATAAATATTTACAAAAAGGCAATATAAAAGGTGGAGAGGTAATGGAATAGATACAAATATTTTTGAATTTTTATTAACCTTTGCTCTGACTTTAACCATGTCTTTGAAATTTATGAAGACTTCATCTACGATATTTAGAATAATGTAAATCTTACGAAGGATTCAAAACACAAAAGAAACCCTTTTTTTATTTATTTTACGAAATCCTTGTATAAAATATTTATATTGGAACAAAAAATAAAAGTTTCTCTCATTAAAGTAACTTAATGTCATATTGAAGAAATATTTACAATAAATTTTAAATTTAAGATGTTTGAGATTTTGCATATCATGAATTATGTAGATTTTAGAGTAGTTTTATAATGTTTTGGTATTGTCCTAAAAATACCAAGGGTATTATTTTAACCAAATGATTGTTGTTTGAAATGTATATGTTAGTAGAAGATGTAAATAAGAATAGCCTGAATTTTTGATTATTCATACGAAACAGCATGTTTTTAAAATAAATGATTCATTGGCAATTGTGCGAAACAAAAAATATTTTTGAACAATTTTTGCATTATTTTTGTATATTTATATGCGCTGCACTCTTAATTTATACTCTTAAGGTGAACCTGAAACTCAAAATGTAAAAATCTTTCATTTCAATTCAAACATCATGAAATTCAGAGAGAAAACTTTTTAATGTGAAAGTAAATACAAATAATCTTTTAAAATATTGATAACTCACAGAGGTTTTAAAAAAAATTATAATTTTTCGATACATATTTAAATTTTTTGCTCTGATTTAAATTATAGTCTCATAAAATATGTACTTATGTATAAGAATTAAATAAAGAATTATAATTATATATTTTTAATTGAATTAGTTATAAAGAAACAAAAAAAATCTGAGCTCCATAGCATGATTTTTCTGTGAAAATAATGAAAAACTCCTGTAGGAAATTTTTAAATGGATATTCAAAATACTGAAAATCCATACATGATGCAAAGGAAATTAATGTGGTATTACTTTATATGGTTCTTAAACAGGAATTAAATGATAAGGAGCATTTTGAAAATAACAAAAAATGCATTTAGAAATTTGAAGGTATTAAAAATAGAAACAAAACAAAAAGAATTGTAAGCATTAGCTGTCTAAAAAAGTCCAAATTGAGTACATTTTCATGATAAGGTTATACATTTGCTTATAATATCGTTACTATAAAAAAATATCAAAATCCATTTACGTCCTACGTTGCCTTAAATTCTTAAAATAATTCATATTTTCTTTAGTGCCTGAGACGCACAATATTACATAAAAAACCAAAAAGATCCTGTTTTATGATTTCTTTGCTAAGTTTTAGAAATAATGTATTGCACAAAACTATTTAATGAATACAACTTTTCCAACAAGAGAGCATCATATCAAGATCAATTATTACATGTTCCTGTGTAATTCGGAAAAGTAATTGATTTTTAAAATGTCATTCCAACATTAGATGATTAATTTTTAAAGAGATACGTCACACTACTTATGACTTACTAATCAAATACAAATTATAAAGAAACATTTACACAATTAAATTGTTTCTAAAGTCATTTCTAAGTAATAAATATGTTGTTGATACTAATGAATTCCAAAATGATTTCTAAATATTTTTAGAAGGCCAAGGAGATCTAGTGATCCTTAAATTAGTTTGAGCATTTTGGATGAATTTGATTATAACTGTGAGCTTACGCATCACATTTTATTTACTCAAAATTATTTTAATGCTTTGTTTCATTATGCTTATTTCATTAAAATTTCACATATCGGCTTTTCATTTAACTTGATATAAAATTAATTGAATTCATATTGCCTAAATGTTATCTTATTTTTGCAAACAACCATTATATTCCAAATGTGATCCTTTTTTACAACATTTTACTTAATTTAATAGAGTATTTGCAGAAATTCTATTAGTTTTATATATTTTATTTAATAATTTTATTTATTGATTACTTGGTTTAATTTCTTTCATAAAATCATGTATGATACTATACAGAAAAATGTCTAAATTTTTCTACTATAAAAATACGTATTAGAGGATTGAAAAAAAACTTCCCACAAATTTGAGTGAGTGATATTTGTAATTATAGAAGAGATGTTACTATTATAAAATTATTACTATACTGTCATATATATAGAAATAGTTCAATGACTACAAATATAAATTAGTTCCTTTCTTTTATGTAGTTACACAGCTCCCATCAGGTCACGAATAGATACCGGTACAAGGTGTGCTGGTTGGAGATCCGTATACTTCAGTCGTTGTTCACATAAATTTACACTCGAGAAGAAGAAAACAAAGGATCTTAGAAGTCATATTAAAATTCATTATTAATATATGTTATCATACTAAAAATACATTGAACATTTTCTTTTCAACACAAACGTCGAACAATTTGTCATATTTTTATTCCAACATTTTTAATACTAACTAATGTATAATTTACGGTTGTGAATTTCTCAAACTGAAATAAACATACTTATATCAAAAATGAGACATATTATATGAATTAACAATAATTTATTCTTCAAGTTTTTTTGTTGTTGATTTATATGTAACTACCACTATGACACTCTTATGCAGCTGCCCTTTAAAAATTCATTTAAATTCAACATGAATGTAAAGTGTAGTGATACATTTTATCTCAGTTTAAAGTTCATAGGTCTGGTTTGATTTGGAGTGTAGGTCTTGAAATGATCATTGTAATTATCTTGTAATTACTTCAAATCTCATTAGTGACATTTAAGTGGTAATTCAGGCAATCAGTGTTTGAACGCTAAGCGAAAAATTATTTAAATTGTTAGCTGTTTAATCGTCTTTTGGTTAAACATTTATTTGTGATTACATGTTTTAGATCATACCACAGTTTAAATTTAAAGAGATTATGTAGAAAACAGTTGTTAAGCATTATTTTTAACATTAAATCACGTTATTTTGTAAACTTATATGAAGTAAATCGTAATTTAGTTTCTTATTTAAAAATTTAATAAATAAAATCTTAGTTATTCATTATCAATATAGGTGAAATTTTATAACTTTATGTATACGTAAAAACACATAAAGTAAAACAATAATAGGAAGAATACTTATAACATGAATGCAAAATTTAAAAAAAAAAATGTTTATTACGAACTTTAACTTAACATCCACATTCATTAATTGAATTAACATTACACTAGAAGCAATCCAAGGATTATTGAATATGGTCCTTTTAATTTTAAGCCAAAATCCATTGACGAAGTCGATAACTGAGAGAGAGGATACATTTCCCTTTAACTTTCTCACCAACAATGAGAGAATATCATGACTGGATTCTCTCTTTAATGTGTTGTAGAGTCCACTACTTTGAGCAGGAACAGTAGTAAAATCGGTTCAAATCGGGAATAGGGTACAACCTAGGAGATTGGCGACTTTTGAGAGCGATAATTGGCAATTTAGGTCATGGTAACCCTAAGCATATTCAATGCTTGAATCACGCTCGTTTGGCAACCTATCTAGGAAGTCGCCAATTTCCTAGGGGACACTCTATTCCCGATTTGAACCATAAAATCATTAGACAAAAATATAACGACAAACTTCCCTTAAACAAAGTAGTTCATTAAAATTATAACTAATCGGCTATCATAGTTGATTGTGCGAATTAACTTTTAATAAAAACTAATGTAAACACTCATCTAAAATTGTTTACAAATATTTATTGTTTTAATCGCAAAGTGTTTCCATTGAAAATTCCAGAGAATATTTGAAAAGTATTTCAAACTGATTTTAATGTAACAAAAGTCTTTTTACTTTTGTCTTCACTCACATGAATACCAATTTATTGTGAGATAAGCAGTAATAAAATGTCTTCAACTTCCTTAATTTTTATAAGACGAACAAAATTCTGAGTTGCCACTCTAGATCCCCACCACATCAACAAATAAAATTCAAGAGCTAAGTGGTTCAGTTTACATTAGAAACGCTGCGACACACACACACAAATATGTGTGTGTGCGTGTAAGTAATCATTCAGACATATTGTTTTTAATAATCCAAAAGAGTTTTTAAACATATTATTTATTACCCAAAATTGCACTCTTAAGTTGATAAATGGAATAAAATAAGGAAGGAAAATTACTTTTTACATTTAAATGATAACTGTTTTTGTTGAACGATGAAAGTTATGCTGCATTATTTCCGATTCTATTTTTTTCCGATTAATTCAATTACATTAGTCTCTTATACATCTCCAATATAAAAACCTCATTTTATTTTTAATTCAGTTTCCATCGCTGTACGTTTTTATAACGAAGAATGAATGCATGTAGTAAAACCATATTTAATCTATCTTTATGCCTTAATACAAATAAAACTGTGGTAAATGCATAACTTCAGTCTCTTATTGAAACAAAAAAAAATCATAAGCTGACTAGCAGAAAAAATCAAAATGCTTTCAAGGACACAAAAAGTTTGAAAAAAAAAATAGATTCTCCAGCTTACCATGTTGAATGATAGCAAGTTCTTAACTCAGCATTATGTTAGATCGTTAAATAGCCTACAGCATTTCCGAGAAAATTGATATAATATGATTTGATATCGCTTCTACGAACATGTTTGATGAGGAAGAAAATAAAAAAAAAACATACTTATAGTTTTTCACTGTCTTTTTAACTGATTAAATATTAATTTAAATTTAATGAATTGGTTTTATCATGATGGAACATGTATTTACCAAAACAGGAAAAATGTTTAGATGAAATATAATTAATTACAAGGCATTAATATTTATGTATATATTTAAAAGATAATGCTTATAAAATCAATTTTGCGACACAGTCGTAATGAATAGAATAACAATGTGAGACTTCTAATGGAGATTTTTTATTCAAGAATACTTATAATATATATTTTTAAAGAATGAAACAATACTTCATAATAATATTTAATTTATTTGAATTTTTTCAGAGTTTGTAATTTAAAATTCTTTTATCTAAAATTGAAATAATTATTTCAACTGACTTAAATAATTATTTTACTGTGTTTCTCTTAGCCAATGTAAAGGAATCTTAACTGTCACATAATTAATCCAGAACTTACACAAAACATAAAAAAGACATTGGAATTTATACCTAGGCATAAAAAAAGTTAATAATTTTAGTGAAATTATTTTACAGTAAATGTATATCACATCCAGTAAATATCTTTATACATAGATATAAAGTCTACTGCATGGTGGAACTTCTGATAATACTTTAGACAAATTCTAATTGAATTTTTTTAAGTTGGGCCATAATGATAATACATCCCAATTATTGTACAGATACATAAAAGATACCATATAGTGTCTATAGAAATAAAAATATATTAATCTTGTGTTACAGCTTATGCTGTAGATCCAAATATATGAAAAACAACTTATCAATCAAACAAAGTTGAGTTTTTCGATTTAGAATTATATGTATAACTGATCCGAAATTACAAGTAATATCATGCCAAAAGATATGCATTTTAGTTCACTATTATTAAAATATTATATTGGAATAGTAAGCTACATATTTTTATAAATAAAAATATAACTTTGAGGTTTATTACCTCTCTCTCGATAGTTAATTAATTGCAGAGAGAAAATTAATGCAATAAAAAAGTTCAGAAAAGTATCTATTATTAAACTTAACGTTATTACATTATTTTGCTATAGGATATATATATATACATACAACATACATACATGTATATATATATATATATAAATACATACAACATACATATATGTATATATATATATATATAACTTATGTGTAACAACATTTTTGAACATTTTTAAATCTTCACATGCTTCTTATGGATATTACTAACATTTTATACTGTTTGTATATATTCATTCATAAACATTAAATGTTTTGTATATTTTTTAATATCTATATTTCTAAGTACATTTTAGATGAAATTTTTCTTATCAAACGTGTTATGTAAAAAATATTTTTTTAGAATTTATTCTTAACTAAAGAATTATAACAATGTTTACAATGAATATGTTTAAATTGTAAAAAATTTAAGCTTCTGCTACATTCTCAGTGACGTGAGGTTTTTGTGAGGAAATACTTTTTATCTCTTAAATTTAAATGTTCGTCAAGTTAAAGGATGAAATGAAATTCTCGCTTTATTTTAAAATTAGAGATTTTAGAAAGCCCCACGTTCTTCCGATTCATAATTCATTTAAATACTCATCCCATATTCATGTAGCATATTCTGTTTTTCTACTCTCTTGATTTATGGCAAAATGCATTTGCATTGCTTAGGACATTGCACTGAGGGAGGGATGGTTCCTAATAATAGTTGAAACCTGCCAACTAATCCTATGAAAGCAATGTTTGATTAGTTAGGTATCTAATTTTGAATTCAATTTCTTAAAGTAGATGTTTTTGTTTTTGTTAATTTAATAAATGTGATATTCTGGAATTGTTAAACTATGACAGGTTTTTGTAATGCATACACAAATATATATATATATATATATATATATATATATATATATATATATATATATATGTACATGTTTACGTATTTACATGTAAAATAAGTATTTTGCCAACTTACATATATTTATGAAGTTTTACATTGACACAGAAGCAAATAAATTCAACAGCTGAAAGCACAAACAACGTTAACAAAGGTGTAAGGAATGAATTTGCAGTCAGTCTAAGAAACTGAGTGGTTTTTTACATAATGCAAATCTTTCAAAGGATACGAAGAAATCATGAGATTTGCCTTTGCAGGAGCATTGGTCAAATACTCATAAAACTATTCACAGTCTTACAAAACAAATTGGAGGTCAAAATAAACCAGATTTAAAAGGCCGATCTTTCTAGATTTCTGAAATAAAATGAAAAAATATATACATTATGTTTCTTTTCAAGCTTTAGAGTTACATTCCTTATTAAGGTGCGAATTTTTAGCATTAATATCTTGATCGACTTTAGTAGCCTATTTAAATATTCTCGGTTTTGATAATATTTCAGAAATTCCTACAAGCTGAAAGATTTTTTTTAATATGCTTAAAAACCAATTTTTTGGAATAAGAAAAAAATAAATTTAATAATTAAAAATACGTATATGACCAAAAATTGTTGATTGAAATTTTTTAAATGATCCCTGATTACTGAAAAACCATTATAAACTTAAATAAAAGGAAATTATTTTAAAATAATTATCTCACTTTTTCTGTGGCAAATGATTGTGTAGAGTGTGTAACATACATATATACATCCTTCTGAAAGTATTCTTCATATTTGCTAGCAATATTCCAGAAAATGAATTTCTTCAGTTGTACTTTATTTAATTGAACCACTTATTGTATATATTTTAAAGGATACTATGTGGGAAAATGAGAAATAGTTTCTTCTAAATCACATAACATATGAGGATAAGTTAATAAACTATACAGATATGGATTCAGAGTGATATAGAGAATAATATAATTAGTAGTAACATAAATGAAAAGAGAGATAATTGTTCTTTTCGTAATAATAAAGTTCCTTTCAGTAATAGCAATAATCTCCTTTCTCAAATATTGTATGAGTTGAAGTAAAGCCTTCAAGTGTAATTATATGCGAATTAAATTTTGTTTTAAGTTTAATTTGTTTTTGTTGTGTAATTTTCTAAATTTATTTTCATTTATTTGTATTCCATGTATATAATACTAATACACATGGAGTACAATAAGTGAAAAATTCAGAATTTTCTCTTGAATTTCTTACGGTCTTTATTTTTGTTTTTTGATTCTAAAAGATTTTTTCTGCTTTTTGTGATTTGTTTCACTTAAATTTTGGGATTTTAAATTTCACAGTTTTTTTTCAATTTATATTTTGGGTTTTATAAATATTTTTAGTAATATATTTTAAATGGGGATAACTATGCCTATAATTTTAAAATGACTAAGCTTAACAGTCTAAACCCTGTTAAAACATTCAAAATATTATAAATCATTTTTGCTTTCTCAAAAAAAGTTCCTCGCTCTTAATATTTTTTTTTATATCTTATAAATTTCAATTCCTTAATATTTTGTTTAATTTTCTACTTTATCTGTTATACATACGCACGCACGCACGCACACACACACATATATATACTGCTGTTTGTAGAAAATGCAACACCATGAAAGAATCATCAGAATCAAATGAAATTTAATGCAGAAACGACTTGTACTGATACAAATAAATGATGAAATTTTCAAAACAAAAGAAACAAATTAAGCGTCCGAAATCAGTATTTGGTGCAGCCACCATGCGCTGCAATAAGTGCTGCTATACGACGTGGCATGGAGTCAAACAGATGTTGAATATCTGCTTGAGGAAGAGAATTCCATATCGCTTGTATGCGCAACCAAAGTTCGTCTTTGGAAACTGCAGGACGCGGATCACGAGCGAGACGCCGACCAACCATATCCCACACGTGCTCAATAGGCGACATATCCGGTGAATAAGCAGGCCAAGGAAGAAGTTGCATGCGTTGTGCTGAACAGAAGTCTCGAACAGTCCGCGAAACATGTGGGCGTGCATTATCCTGCTGAAAGATAGCTCCAGGGATGCCTTGAAGGAAAGGAACGACTTCGGGCTGTAGCACTTCACGGACGTACCTGTTGCTATTGAGATTACCCTCAATTCGTATCAAATTGGATCGTCCATGATACGAAATCGCACCCCAAACCATAACTCCAGGTGTTCGACCACTATGTCGTTCAATAATACACTCAGGAAGGCAGCGTTGACCGGCATAACGTCTAACACGAACACGGCCATCATGGGTCCACAAATTGAAGCGTGATTCATCTGAAAAGACAACTTGGTGCCAATCAGCTCGCCTGTCTCTGTGCTCAAGAGCCCACTGCCGACGCAGCCGTCGATGATTCGCCGTGAGGGGAATCCTGTATAAAGGCACCCTTGCACGCAATCCACGGCGCAGCAGACGACGACGAATTGACGAAGCCGACAATTGTACACCTGTAGCAGTAGACCAACGTGCTGCCAGCTGCCTGGAGGAAGCTGTGCGATCATTCACCGCCATGCGGAGCAGGTGTCGATCATCGCGCTCTGACGTCACCTTCTGTCGTCCAGTGCCTGTTTTTCGAGTTGTTCGGTGCTCGTCGGTCCACTGCTTCCAAACTCGCATCACTGTGGAACTGTTCCGCTGCATACGAGCTGCTATTGCGCGATAGGAAAATCCTCCTTCTCGAAGGCCGATTATCCTCCCTCGTTCAGACTCCGTAAGTTGCTTGAATTTCTTATTCTTCCGTCGTGGAGGCATACTCAGGTCTCACTAAACGTTTGCCACTAACAAATAATCATAGACTTTTTTCAACGTCCCGCTACAGCACTTTATTTATACGCTTTCAGCATCAATTCAGAGGGCGCTGCGCGCGCCGCGCACGCGCGATGGCTCTGAAACTTTATTAATTTGCATAATATCCTATAATTGACATTTGCTGCGAATTTCATTTGATTCTGATGATTCCTTCATGGTGTTGCATTTTCTACAAACAGCAGTTTATATATATATGTGTGTGTATGTGTGTATGCGTGTTTTTGTGTCTCCATTGATAAGTCTTCAATTTGTAATAAATCAACAGTTTTTTTTTTTATTTCTTAAATATATACATATATACACATAAAACGCAATAAATTATATTTATTATTTTTATTTTTAATTCTTTAATTCTTTTATAATCCTTAGTATATCTAAATAAAAATAATTTTTCGACTAAGCTGAGAAAGTGAAAGGAAATAGTTTAAGGAAACAAATTACATTTCTTAAAAGTATCGCTGAAATTTCAGCATTCAATGAATAATTTTTTTTTTCATAAAGAAGGAACAGGAAGCAAAAAATTATGAAGATTAGAACATACATGGGGGGGGGGGGAAATTTGAGTTTTTAATAATATAGTTTTGTGATTTATTTTCTAACTTTTTGAATTTTAACAGCATAAATATTTATGTCTTCCGAAAAACTAACATGAAATTGAAACTTTTCTTTTAAAGAGCATTATAAAAATTTAAAATGTATTTCATTCATAATTGCGTAGTTTCATCATTTTTTTAAGCTTATGTTTTGACAGAAAGCTTTCCTTTCAAATTTAAATATGTTTCATTTTAGATACATTACTATCTTTTTCATCCAACACCCCAACTCAAAATCTTTTCCTTTCAGATTTAACAATTGCAATGCTTTTTTAGTTTTATTTGACGTTTGTATGTTGCAGATATGGAATTTTTTATCATTTTGTATCATCAAGTTAAATAAATTATTTTTTTTTAAAAAAAAAAAGAGTAAGTGTAACTGGTTGAAAGAATGAGTTTTATTTGCACGCATTACTATACTATACAAAGCTTAACGGCTCAGATATAAAACTTAAATTCTTATTTCGAACAAAGAGGAATTTGCATTAAAACTTACATTTTTTTTAAGGAAATTGGATTGGAAAAAATATTTTTCTTTATAATTCATTATTTTCTGAAATATAATATTTGAATCATTGGTATTAAAAGAAAGAAATTTAAACAAAAGTACTGTAAAATAAATTAATAATTCAAAAACTTATCAAAAATTCCTTTTATTAAGAATAAATTTTTCACGTATTTTTATATCTTGAACTGGTATTTAAGCTGATTATTAGAGATGGAAATTTTTTTAAAAAGTATATTAAGCAAACATAAATTAAACAACCCAAAAATACATACGTTACAAGAAAATTGACAACAAATTAAATACCTTCAATGCATTCAAAAATAATTAGATTAACCAGATAAGTTTTTCTTTCAAGAAATATATGGTTTTCGCCATATATTTATCTGTAATGTTAAAAAAGAAATGAAACTCTAAAAAATTTACAATCGTGCATGCACAAATTTGAAAATAACAGCTTTAACCTTCCAAAGTACGCTTTTCTTATAATTATTATAAAATTATTCAATTAAATTTGAGAAGTGAAGTAAACGATGGAATATCGAGAAATGGACAATAGTAAACTTTTCTGATATGGAAATTAAAAGAAATGATAAATTTTTAAATTGAATATTATATCAGCTAAATGTAGTTAAAATTAAGGCAAACGATAAATTTTTAAACTGAATATAATTAAGCTAAATGTAACTATAACTGAAGTAAACTATAAGAAATTGGAAAGTGATCTGGTACGCCAATTGTGATCCAGCTAAAACAATAGCCTCTTGGGTGGCTAAAAAAATGGCTGCCACACAGCTGTCCTATAATTCTAAATAATGTTATTTATTTTCAGTCTTTCCTTCATTCTAGATTACATAAATTTTAAAGTAATACATATATTTATCGATAGGTAAATAAAATACTTAATTTTTATATTTGTTTCACTTCAACCCAATAAAAAATTGGGGGAAATTTATTATGACGTATTTTTGAAAACTAAGTTCATTTCTGGTGAAAGAAGAAATAAAAAATATATGCAAAAACAAGATAAATTTATGAAAGTTGGTCAGGTATGATATTTTTGGGTTAACTAAAACAAAAGCCCCTTGTGTGGCTAGTAAATAGGAATTAAGTTTTTCACACACACCTATTTTTTAAAATAAAATAAATAAAATTCTGTACACAAACACACACACACATATATATATAAGTAGTATACAAATTCTTACTAGGAATTTAAATCATATACGTTTAAATTACTGCATCAGTTTTTTTTAAAAAAATACTTCAGTACTTTTGACTATGGCCAGCAGTTTTCTTACAAAATTATGATATTTCTTTCAAATGTTTTTGCTTACAATAAACATCTATTTATTAGCTATAATAAGTCAAATCTTAACAATCTAATTTTAATTAAATTTATTACTAAATTACGCTTGATTTAATTACTAATATTTATCCAACTTGTTATTCCAAAATTAAGTACTTTCGTCTTTCTTACAAACACCTTCATTACTAATTTATCTATTTAGATAAATGCTAATATTTCATTATGCAACGTATTATAAATTCAATTCGATGTGCAAAATAAATAAATAATAACCGTTTAAAAAGAACATTTGATAACTCTTTCTTATGTTTGAAGTTGATGATAAGCAAAGGAATTATCCATACATTGGATGTTGAATATATCAACAGATCATTACTTAAAATACATGAATAATAGTCTCCTTGAATAAAAAAAAATGTTAATGTAATTCTTTATCGCTCACAGTGCTTTGGGCTGAATCCGTTCCCAATAAAAGGATTTATTAATCAAATGGATTCCACTTTGGAAGATAAATTAACCGATATCAATCTTTTATTCGACATTTAGCAACCAGTAAGTTGGTGAAGAATGTTTCTTCAATTGTTAGGAACATAGGACAAAGCTTGTTGAGTGGAAGAACTTTGTAGACGGAAAGGAATTACTTGTGCCTCCTGTTAGACGCTAGAATAAGTAATAAGACCTTTAGAGTGGAAGACTTAGTAGCCCAATTTCCGGGTAATTTCCGGCATTTCTTCAGGAATGGGGGCCATTCTCACTTTGTTTCCGTTACAACTGCTCGTTGGTAATAGAATTAGAAACAGACTCAAATACTTTATCTGTTCACTGAAAATAAAATTGTTTTAAGTCTGAAACTTTCATTTTGTTAAATACTTTGGTCAAGTGATTTTCTCTTACTTCGCTTGATTTCTACATTTTACGGCTATTTAGGATAATTATGCACAGTTTATGTAGGATTTTTAAAATTGAATAATGACTTGGAAATCTTATAAAATGTTTAATTTAACAAAAGAAAATGTTATGATTAATTGTTAATATATCAAAACAAAATCTTATAATTAAATTTTAATGAAACAAAACAGTAAGTAATATGTAAAAGTAACAATAAACATCAAGAAAATATATGCTTATGATATAACTATGTTTATTTAAAAATGATACTTCGTATCCTTTTAGATACTCAAATTAAGCTAATAAGCTATAAATCAACAAACCTTTCTTAATTATATATATTTACTTTTCGTATATATATCCACATATAGAAATTTACTGTAAGCAAAATTATTGAAAGTCTAAAATAAAACCTATTAAAAAACAGAAACGAGTTTGTGTAATGCATATTTTTGTATGGATCAGTATTTAGGGTATAGGAAAGGATTTAATTTTTTTTTATCTGTAAATATAGTAAAATAATTTATCATGATTTAAAAATGGATTTCAATGTTTCTGGTTAATGAATATGAATAATGAAATACCTGTATACTTCTAAATATCTGTGCTTCATTTCTCAGTGCTATTCATACACTAAAAATTATATTCACTAAAGTAATAATTCAATAAGAGAAACAGTGAATTATTGATTTAAAAGTACTAACACATTCAGAATATTTCTTGTAATACTTATAGTTCATTATGTATTAGCTTTATACAGAATATTCATTTATCTTCACAAAATATTTAAGATATCAAATAAAGAAATTTGCATTGATATTTAAATTGTTTATCCAAGTCAATAACGGATTTAAAGATCGTATACTTTGGACAAATTAAAGATGTGATTTAAATACATTGGCAAAGTATACTTTCAAGTTTTTGTTAATGTAGAAGTTTAACTATAAGAAAATTTATCAGTATTTGAAAAAGGAGTATGTTGTTTATCTGAAAAAATGGAAATTATTATTTATATATATTAATATAAAAATATTCTTACTCCATTGAAATTGATCATCATATTTATAAGGATATACTTATTACCCGCAGTATTCTAAGAACAATAATGTTGTTTGAATACTATAAGATAATCAGGAAAATTCAGGTGATCTCAATTATGGAAGTTCAATTTATATTCCAAAATAAATTAAAATATTTCTTTTAAAAATTGTAGCTTTTATTACCTTATACCCACATGAGAGAAAGAGAACTATTTTAAAGATAACTAACACACAAATTTATGTCACTTTAATGTAATACAATTTTTTCTACAAAAATGTCCTGATGAAAGCTAAAATATCTCATAAACTTAAAGCATTAAGTTCATTTCCGTAGTATTTAAAAGTTACGAGGAAATGAAGAAATTCAAGTTTTCTGATCCTTCAGAATTTCTAAATAATTCTAAATCTTCATTTACATTGAACATTCAATACGTAATGAGTAAAATCATAACCATAAGCAATTGATATTGATCTGCAAAATGTGGTAGCCAATCACAATCACATTCATTTTACGATGAGAGCTTCGCTTACTTGAAGTAAAAAGACTTTGTACGTTTGAAATCCCCATGGTTATGGTAAGTTGGAGTTTTTCCATGAGAATAAATATCAAACTAAATACTTAAAATATCCGGATTGTTAAGTACACCCATTGCATGTAAATTTGAATAACACATATTTGCTCATCACTCTATCATATCTGCCTGAAGTGAATGAGTGGAGATTATCAAAGTAATGTTCGTACTACAACAATTCAAAAGAACTCTTGAACCAGCTATTGGATATATTCATAAATAAATAATAATTCTGATGCAGAAATTCAGAATTTCACAAACTGTATTAATTAAATGAATTAAATAGAGTTGTAGTGTGAGTTATTAGGAATTCTTAGTAATATAAGTAACTATTTCTATCTGTAGGTTTATAATTAAGAAAATATTTGGTTATAATGAGAATTCTGAATTAATTTTTTTTTCATCCATGTTAATAAACCAATGTATAAAAGCATTTCCTTACCATGCAGCTTTTACATTAACTTATTCATATTTAAAATTGAAATTTATATACCTTTTGATCAGATCCGGTAATAAATTTTCACTTCTCCATCACTTACTGTTTAACTAAATTAATAATATACATAATTAGGTTAAATTTTTTATTCTAATGAAGCAGAATATCATTTCCATATATTATGTCTTGTCAGACATATGGAAAATAACTGTTAGTTATTTAAACTTTAATTATGTTTTTTGTGTGAGTATAATTTTTATAAGTTATCGCACTTATTTTTTTGCCATCGTTTTTTAAATTATGATTTAGTGATTCAAAGTCACAATGTTTTTGAATTTTCGAAAAACGCATTTATGTTAAGAAACGAATAGAATGATCCATGTGTTAAAATTAAAATAACATTTTTTTATTTATTTCTGTGTTATTTATTTATTTGCATTGTTTTTAACCTTTAAATAGTATTGGTTTAAAAATGATGTAGAGATTCTATTTTTTTAAATTATTTCATATTTGTTTTATAGTGTTATGTTACAAATATAACCCATACATTTTTATTTAAAATATCTTGAATAATAATTGTTAATACATTGAAATCATTAGAGGGAGAGGGAGAGAACTTATTAACATAAATCTTAGTAGATATTATTATATAAATGCATTGTACTAAATCGAAAAGTGATGTCTATTTACATGCAATACATATAGATTACACAGAAATATAAATGGGTTATAAGAAAGAATCATACTAAATTTAACATGTATTTTTTCACTAAAGATATAGAATCAACAATGAAAGACTTGATTTTTTTAGAAATCTACGTAATGGAAATATTTCCCAAATATATTTTTAAAATGCCCTAGCAAATAATTGAGCAACATAAATTTCCTCCGAATTTCTAGTTATTTAATTAAATGGATTTCAAGACAATAAGAATCAGTAATTAAATTATTTAGTGGAGAATTTATGCACAAAAATGATTCTGTAAATAATAATAAGCACAAAAATTGTCCAGTTAAATTGTAAAATACATATACTATTTCTATATCAAAATAAAATAATGTCTTATTCCATATTGTTATGATCTACTAGATACCATTATGAAACTTATACAGTTAACTTCGAACGGAATATTAATGTATGAATAATAAATAAAGTTACTAAAACTAAAAATTTTTCTGCTACCTGTTTAGAAAATACACAAATTTGATTGCAGCTATTACGATCAAAGCCTAACTGTTACTCTCTTTTTGCTACTTAGTTCAGCAAAATTTAGATTACAGTCATAGGATTAAGCTGAAATAAAATATTTTGTTAATTTTGAATTTGAGCAATTGAAAGTTCTTAGAAACAAGGAGGAAATTGTTTGAGGTATCTGATTTCAATAATTTTAATTATCATCAATAATACAAAATATAAATCACTTTCATTGAATTAGAAAATCTTATACAATAATTAATTAACTTTACTCCGTTTGTACTCACAGGCATATTTTTTATTTTTTTAATTTCATTTAATTTCCCCCTCGTTTCTCTTGTTCGAGTTTGGTGGTAACGGTGGATTTACAAATAGTTTGTTAACTAATTGATTAGGAATTACACAAAAAAGCAACCAAGAAATCATAAATATAGTCCGAAAGAAATCTGATGGTGACAAAATGTTTTAATATATTTTTTTCAAACATATAAATAAAATAATAATGCTAATAAAAATAGAATTTTTTTTTTATTTTTAATATATTTTTCCATATGAAAGTATAATTATTGTTTATTTTTTGAAATAAATAAATAAATATAAACTTAAAATTACGCTTTAACAACACAGATAAATAACTGTTTTTATGTAATTAATATGCAAATATATTTTTACAGCCTTATATGATGTCAATTTTGTTTTTAATATGAACATCATATCCTTATAACTAAATGGTTATAAATATTTCCTGAATAACGGGACAGTGATTAAATGATATACAAGCAAACACATTTATGAGCTGAATGTGTAGGAAGCCATAGAATAATGTCCGTAGTGATGGTCATGAATGTCATCTCGCACTTAGATTTATATCTCAAAAGAAGGAGAATGCATTGGGTGTTAATAATCATTCCTGAGTGATTTACTGTTCATTGCAACCAATGAAGGAGACAACAATATTCTTATCAGAAACTTTTGATTTTTGTCCTTTAATGCATTTCTTTCGGTAGGTAAAAGTGTATTTGTGTTAATAAAGTAAATGTAATTCTAAGCTGACTGCAATTTTATTTTTTTAATAATGAGATTTTAATCATAGTTTATGTAAAAATTGTATTATTATGAAATTAAATTAAACAAAAGTTATCTTTTTCTATAGGTTTAAAAATGAATGAGAAAAAGTGCAATATATGAATGACATGAAGTGTAGATAATATTATGTAATCAGAGATATTTACTAGTTTGCCCAATTATAGCTAAGCAAAAAACTAAAAAACTTTTTTTTCTCTGATAGGTAGCATTACCATATTTGATTTTAATGACTTTTAATATATATATATTAATATTAATTTTTTGTTTCTATAAGATATTTGTCTATGTAAGTTTTAAATCCTTATTAATCTGATTGTTTAAATAAAGGATTGCCCCCCCTCTTCCCTTAATTTAAGACAGGGTTTCTCTATTTCTATACATTATTGGTTTCTAAATTTATTTCGTTTATGGATTTTGATACATATTTTACCTTATGTATGTTCAAAATTTTAATATAACATTTTTATATATGTAAATGTTGGGCCAATAAAACCAGTTAAAACCTGCAAACTTGTCATAAGCCAGATAAAAAAAATTTACAAATATTATAGTTCATTCACACTTTTTATTTATTTCTGCCATTTTTGATAATTTTTAGCATGCCTTGTTTTCAGATTTTGCTTATTTTGGGGTTTATCGTTTTCTTTTTCCATTCAACTACCTTCTCTTTCTTATTAGTTTGGTGATGTTTCTAGTTTGTTCTTTTTATTTTATTTCTATTAAAACTATATATATACTGTTTACTTGAATACTCTAAAAATTATACATATTATGCAGCCTTCGCAATTTCAAGATTTGCTAATTAGTTAACTTAGTTCAATTAATTTTTAAAATTATTTCCAATATTTCATTTTTTTTTTATAAAATATTATTTTAACATTACACACACACACAAATATATATATATATATATATATATATATATAATGTTAGTTTTGTTAATATAAATAAGAAATAAATATTAATTTAAACCGTTATTATACTACATTAATGAAGCAAAAAAAAATTAAAAATTTTAATGTAATTAAAACTAATAAAATATGACTAAAATAAAATTTAATGTTATTACAAAATTTAATATCTTTAAGTGATTGTCGGACGAATGTTTAAAAATACAAGAATATTAATTAACATGTAAATTCTAATTAATATACGCAACTATAATAACATAAAAATAAAACAGGAAACATAATAAACGCAATTTTTACAATGGTCTTAATAGACGAAGCCATTACTAAACCTACAAGATATAAGTGAAGAAAAGTATGAAGGAAATAGAAATAAAGCAATTCTAAATGCTGCGTCAAGCATTTGGACTAAGAAATGCGAGTTTAAACTAATATCATGACTCTAACCATCCCATCTAAGCAATTTCTTTTTAACAAAATAGTTTATAAAACCAATTACAAGCAAAACTCCCAGTTCAGAAAATTAATTATATCTCAGAAATAAAAGAAAGAATAAAGAAAGGCTGTAAATCATTAAAAGTATTTCTCACAAGGCCCTAAAGCATTTCTCATATTTGTATGACAACTACAAATCTTTAACATATTTTTATCAATATTATATCAATCAATATTAACTTGTCTCAAGCGTTTTCATATAAGAATTATGTACTTTCTTTGATATTTAAGAATTTTTTTCTTGGGAAATTTTCTTTTTGAATATGATTCATCAAAATTATAATTAAATGAAAATAAACGCGTCTAATTAAAAATAACAAACAGTGAGGAAATATAAATCTTTGAAAATTCAAAATATATACGTTTATTATTATTAGAATTTCAATATATATATATATATATATATATATATATATATATAAATAAAGTACAGAGTGTATTCTTAATGCACAGCTTAATTATGTTGCCGTAATTATGGTCAAGTTTATCTCTAATTTTGGGCTATTAGCTGGAGAATCATAGCCAATATAATAGAAAAATTGTTTAATAAAAACTTCTTTGAGATTATTTGAACATTTATTACATATATTATTCTGTTTTAAAACAGTTCTCACTGAAAACGCTTCGTAGAAAGTATCCAGTCATTTTAAAATTTTAATTTTTACTCTTTTTATATTTTACAGCATTAAAATGTAGGATAATCCATTGTAACAATTTACTTACTACACCACAATCATTCGTTTCTTTTTTTGTATGCTACCTCAGACACCACAATTTCTCCGAATACACATTTAAAATTTCTATTGCACAATAATTTTAAGTTCGGTAGATGATAAGAAAACTTTTAATGGCACATTTTCTAGAGTTAACGAGCTCATTACCTAGATCATTTATTCAATATCTCGAAGGATCTACTGGATGTTTAAAAATAACAGATCATGCAATTAGATTTTATTGAATGATCATTTAAAAAATGATCTTTTTAAAAATTACTTAGAATGATAATTTTAACCGTTGCCATTTTGTAACATAATTACATTAACCTCTTCATAAGAGACTAGGAGAGATCAAACGAATTTTTCTAAGAAATAACTGTTTTCTTTCTTTAGGAAATATTTCAGTGGAAATAAAAAATATATTAATCCTAGGATGAAATAAATTGTATTCAAAATCTTTGAAATTTCTGTGAACATTATCTCTCCAACCATTTCTCCTTATTATGTATTAGCAATACATACATAATACAAAGCGATTAATTAGGTAATTACTTGTGACGCTAAGTTACGTAACTGTTTCGCAATGCATTCTTTTTTAAAACAAGTCAAGGGAGTAAATAAATACTGGTTGAAACAGTAATTGAGTAACGTTTATGTGAATCAAAAGACATAAATTAAAGCATTTTCGTTTTTAACATCCATTGAATTTCCAGACTAATTTCAGAGGCCGCAAGTAATGCTTTGAGTTAATTTTAATTAGTTTTATCGAACATTGAGGATTAATTCAAATACGTCAGAATTACTATAACACACTTCAGTGCAAGAGTTAATTAATTTAGTGCTATTAAAAGCTACATGTATTCACTTAGTTATACTAATGATAAAAAAAATTTCAGCTATAATCGTCTTTGTATAAGAATATGAAATATGACACAGTCCTTTTCGAAGTATAAATAGAAACTAGAGAGCTACATTTTTGGTTGAAATTCAGAAAATAATGTTTATATATACGAGGGCTATTCAGAAAGTAAAGAACGTTTTGGAATTAAAAAGAAACTGAGTACAAGAAAAAAAAATTATTATATACATCAGAAAGAGAGACTAAAATTCTACTTTTCTACATAGTCACCAAACAAATTGAGGCACTTATCACAGTGGTGGACAAGCTTTGAAATTCCTTCGATATAAAATTCTGCCGCCTGCGATCTCAGCCACTCAGTGATGCCCATCCGCAGCTCCTTGCCGTCTCACCCACGTCTCGTCACCAGTTACGATTCGATCCAGTAATGAATCACCATGTCTGCCGTAAGCCTTCAGAAATGTCAAAGCCCCCATTCGCTAACCTTTACGGTGGTCTATAAGCAGTTTCGGCACCCCTCTTGCACAAAATTTGAGGTGGCCTAGCTTTTGTGTGACAATTTCAAACAACAAAGTCCGTGAAACTTGAGGAAAACTAAGCGAAAGCTCCGTTATTGTGAAACGGCGGTTATCACGAATTTTTTCATCAACTTTAGTGACCAGTTCGTCAGTCACAATGCTAGGGCGTCCACTCTTCTCTTCATCGGGAACGTAAGTTCGACCATTTTTAAACTGAATGCACCATTTCCGGATTGAACTTCCATTCATTACGTTGTTTCCGTACACTTCACACACTTGACGATAAATTTCCATAGGTTTTAGGTTTTTTTGCCAACACAAACCGGATCACAGACCGCACCTCACAACTAACTGGAGGGATTTTCGATTGCAGCGCACATTTTGAATTTAAGTATCGAAAAAACGGGCAGCGTGGAAATGTTCCCGTTGTGATGGCTGGACGTCGACTGAGATGCCGAGCACGCAGACACCAAAATATACGTGATCGGCGAGCGCCTAGCGACTTTAGACGGAAACGTTCCTTACTTTCTGAATCTCCCTCGTATATATATATAACACATCGATGAATAACTCCCGAGACTAACCCAGAGATGGTGCTCGTAGTAAACCAGTAACCAGGTCTTTCTAGAGTACTAACCTTTTCTTGAAACGTGACAAAATTTTAAGTCGATCGGACCAGGAAAAAGGTTTTTTGAAGTGAAGTGAAAAAGGTTTTTTCCAAGTGGGTGCCGCGATTGCTTTCGATGGAACAAAAACAGCAACGAGTCGATGTTTCAGAAGCTGTTTATCGTCTATTTACTCAACAAAAATATTTCTTGCGGAAAAAAAAAAGAAAGAAGAAAAAAATTTTTGAAAAAAAAAGATTTGGAAAAGCGTTGAACGATTGTATCATCTAAAAGGTGATAACAAAAGGTATGTTGATGAATAAAAAAATTGCAAAAATGTTGTTTTAATGTTAGACTCGGGAGTTATTGATCGATGTATATATATATATATATATATATATATATAAATTCTTAAAATGATAACTTAAATTTAACACGCTTAAGGAATGGTTTTTTGAAACTTTAATGAAGGAAGTCATAGCCATCACGATATAATTTTGAATCGCTTATCTCTTTTCAGAGGAAAGAGCTTGAAACTTGAAGCCTATGCAAATATTTAACATTAATGTTTAGGGTTAAAAGACCAATTCGAACTTTGAGTTTCTAGTTCATATCTTTATGCATTGATAACGTAAATACTTTTTCAGTAAATAATGTATTTGTGACAAATAATGAAGAAAGATGCAGTCATATTCACGTAATACGTTTCATTCAACAAGATGAAAGGTGTACGATGCGTTTAAAAACGATTTCTTAAAACGAATACTTAAGTTTTGAGGTTCAATAATCTAATTCTTTTTCATATCCTCGAACAATGATTTTTTCGGATTCCCTTAATATTTTTTTTTGACATTCAGTACTTTATTATTTTTGAAAATTAGTTAAATTGTACAATTATTTATGAAGCTCTAAAGTATATAAAATCTGTTTTCGAGAATATATTTTATTGATATATTGATATTTTATTCGAGAATATATTGTATCATACATCTGTTCATTGTAACACTGCGGTTATTAATTCATGCATTAACTATACGATTTTTTTAAACATTTTTTTTCCATATAGAGTTATATTATTACATATAAACAACACCGATGATTGAATTTTTACAAGACAGAATACACATATATGATTGTTATCGATTTGAAAATCACTCCCAATTTAGAAATCACATTGTATTATATGTAAATCATTTCATAATATTTTATGAGGGCCTTGAAACAATACATTGGACAAGAAATCCAACATCGCACTTAACACAACATTTACGCACTTTGTTTTTATAAATAACATACTTTATTTTTTTTTCGTACAATGTTTTTTTCTGAATAGCGTCCTTTAGGAATTTTTCTTACATCTTCTGTTACTCATTTCTGTGTGTTCTCGCTGCACAGTGCTCATCGGCTATTTTTCGGGTCGGATATAGAGAGTAAACTAAAATAGAACCTTGTAAATTTTCTTTTAAAATTTAATATTGCATTTTTTCATTATTAATTTAATATATTCAGTATATTGTATGAGTTTTAACTAGAACAATTAACATTAGTAGAAACGGGAAAGTACCATTTCTGATTTCTAATTTATATTCTATAATTTTGTATATCCCAGCCAAGTTTATCAACACCCACAATTTCCTACTATAATATAAAATAACATTACGCTGTAGAATTATAACTTAATTGTCTCAGTTCTAGATCATCTTTGCAAACGTACCAAAGGTAAAAATTTCAAATCATTTGATAACATTTTAACAATGTTATTATCTTTCCAAACAAGGCCAAACATTCCATTTAATTCATCATTTCTATAATTGATAGCCCGACAAAATCCTTTCGCCGTTTCGGTACATGTTTTGTAGCACAATTATTTATCCTATTGCATTTCACTTTTCCAATCATAGGTGTAATTCCCTCTGTTAGATTTCTCATCAAATTAAAACTTGTAAACGTTCACAGTAACCTTTACTAAAATTATAAAAAAATATCTTGCCCAACGGACAAAAAGGACTGGCGAGGAAGTTACTACAATAGTTAAATTATGTATGTTTCAAACCACCTAATATTTCTCTCCATTTGGTAACATCTGGTAATTCAGGCCTCCCACTCCTCTTCTTATTTATTGCATCAGTGGACACATCTTACATTTTCCTCACAAAGACCCTTTACAAATATAGTCCAATAGTGAGTAACATCAAAGGAAACGAAACTCTTGTTTCTACTGCAAATAGTAAATAATTTTACATTGTAATAACCGCGAGCCCCAAATGGGAATCGTATGTTTTTGATGGCCAATATATGAAAAAAGCAATTTACTCAATTTTGATACTATGTTATTCAGGACACATATACGTATATCCATTATAAGAAATAGTAATTTATTTCAATATAATTTATTAGATATTGACTTTTCAAATAGACAAATGGAAAAAAGAATCATTTACAAGAAAAGTTTGAAAAATTACACCAACGTAATACAATTACACCAACAAATGTAACCACACCTTAACAGAAAACAATAACGTGAGTACATAATATTATCAGTTTTAAAAGATCACAAATTGGGGTGGAGTAACTTTAAAACATCAATGATTTCTTTATGGAAACCAAGGAAACGAAATGAGTTAAAAATAATTTGGGTCATTTACGTCTGTACGTTAAGTAGCTGATATTACATAATTCATTTTTCTTTGTGATGCTACGTTATCTTAGAATAAGAACTTTAAATTAATATGATGTAATTTTATGTATAAGACTTTAGATGTTTTCAAATTTTGGATATATTTGGGAATTTGGTGGTATTAATTTTAATTTTTTTTCTTGTTCTTTTTTATGTTCCATGTACTGATTCTTGATTTTTGTCTAATTTTTTTCTCTCTATTATTACTTGTAATACTTATTATTAATTGTTACAATAAAATATGAAAAAGTCACAAAGGCTCTCGAATCAACCAATTTAAGAATTGTATATACTGACCGATTTAAATCCTTTTCATTAGTCATTAAATCACAACTAAGCATTTAAAGTTTTGCCTTGTTAATATCTCTTTCGTTGATAGGTATAATGAGATTTCAGCTTATATTTCGATAAACAACAAACACCTGTTTAAATTTTTTTGAGAATACAAATTATCTAAATTTATTAAAATAACGGGGTTTGATTAAATTAATTATACTTTAGTTGATTTTCCATGGAATCCCTAAATCATCATATGAGTTGAGCTAAATGAATTTATAGGAAATTTATCAGAGAAAAAAGAACAACTATAAGATTTAAAATGTTTTTTTAGAAATATAAGCTCCACGTTGTACAAAAAATTAAAATTATATACCTACTTAGAGAAATTAACAGAATTAAATTCTTCGCAGAGACGTAAAAGCACAGACACGACACAAATGAAATATAAACAATTATTATGATCTTCCCAATAATGCATGAGCATATGTCCTAGATTATTGACACTTTGAACTCTTTCCTGAATGGCAGTGAATTCTGTTCAAAATATCAACAATAGAACGATTTGTTTTAGAAAATTAGATACTCCATTTCGAAGCTCTATAATAATAATTCAACTAGAAGTCTGAATGGTCGTATTGACTTCGGAGGCATTGTGTGATGTCTTTAATTTCACCTAGAACATCAACCTTTTAATTAAAACTCCCACTGAGGAATAAAAATCATTACTTAGAGCAAATGAGATAATGCTTCTAGAAATTTAAAGACGAAAAGCAATTACAGATACAATACAGCTTTCTGTACACCGAATGGATAATCATTTCTGCTAATCAGATAAAGCCGCACATTGGTTTGCCTAATGTTGTTTGGGATCTCAATAATTATTTCTCCTTTCCCTCTGATAGACATTTGGAGATGTTTTTTGCCTTATTCCTCTTAATTACTGAAGTTCCGGCCTTTGCATTAAATGGAAAAGTGCATGTACAGATACAAGGCTGTTTCATTAGAAATATACGGAAAGTTTATCATCTCACAAATTTGTTTAAGATATCTCCTGATGTTGTTTACGTTTAATTATTTCTTGTGGAATTTCCCAAGAAAAATCTCAATCGGTAAAACCTCTTGAGAGGGAAAACATTAATGATTTTGTTTGTTTTTAAGTGTGAGCGTGAACAATTATTGTTTGAGATTAGTTAAGTCTTTAAAGTATTGGATTTGTTCTTCGCATAATTGATTGATAGAAACTTTTAATAAATGCTTAAGACTGTAAAAAGAGGTTACAATTAATTAAATGCCTATTAAATGTTAATAAAAGAGCTCAAGTACGAATGAGAAAATGGAATAAATTAGAGTTAAAAAAATGCTATTTACATTTTCGAGATTGTTTTACATCTCAAAATCAGTCTTGGGGTATTACTAAATTCTAAATTAAAAACCTAATATACATATATATTCTGAAGATAATTATTTCCGACAAATTTTGTTTGAATGCCTCAAACTGATAATTCTTGGTATTTATTCTCAATTTTGTATTGAATTTATTAAATAGAATTCAGGATTTGGGGAAGGAGGGGCATTAAAACGGTTCAATAAGATAATCTGTACATGTTACTCATTTTAAGCAAAGTCTGAAATTTTATGAACCCATCGTATTTGCTCTACAACTTCAAATTATTAAACAGAATTGTTTATATAAAGAAAAGAAGTGGGGAATATAATGTAAAGTAACAATCATTAATCATAGATTTAAACATAAATTAAATGGAGAAAAACGCTTGTCACAATTTTTGCATAAAAGAAAGTATGAGTAATTCCTTGGTATAAAAAAATATATTAAATTTATTACAATGATATTTTGATCCATTGAACACGATTTTTTCTTTTGTAGAAATAATTTTCGTAGCTTATTTCACTCCAAAAAGCTTTGCGTTTTTACTGTTATGAATAATTCAGTAGCGTAATTTGTGTTTTCTTAGATACATTTGTATAATACATCTATCTCTTAAGGCATGAGTCATTCATATAATTTATATATAAACATTGTAATAATTTATTTCGTAAAATATATACTACAATTATTTTGTTTGTATATCTAGTACATTTTACTTTAATATCATTACATTAAACGTTTCTAAAAAGATATATTCTTCGCTCTTATAATATATCTTTGATAAAAAATATAGATTTACAACTACTTTACAATCCCAGTACATTTGAGCAGCCTAAATTGTTATGATAATAACATTCTTATATTACTGTCAAAAACACCAGGACCGTATAGCTTTTATTATAATTTAATTATTTATCATTTAAGAAAATAATTTTAAAAATAATAAAATGCAAAATATAGAGATATGTACTTTAATTAATAAATTTGTAATTTACGTGATAAATATTTTTTAAGGAATAAGATTAAAAACCGAAGCTAGAAACATTTATGAAAATGATGTTATGACTTTTTAAGTGCTTTATAAATTTCAAATTTGCATCTTCTAAAAGCAAATATTGTACCCCTCTAATGTTGTTATTATTTCGAGACAAAATAATGAACAGTCGGGATGGTTTCAGGAACAAATATTATTTAATACTTGACATGTTCCACAAACACAAGACAGGATACAAAACTTATATAAAACATAGATTCACGAACATCACTCCATCATTCTGCTAAGAAGTCTCTTGTCTTCCATTGTACTTACGCTTGCCTTTCTCACCGTGCTTGCGCTTCAAACCAAAAAGAATACGTAGAGCCATCTGGCTACTGTTTAATAGTACATGGAAGGTAGTGCTAAATTACGGTGTTACAATATGAAATTTAGTCTATTATTTTACTCTGCGCAATAGGAATCAAGTGCCTTTATCTTTTATCACCTTCTTCGAACAAAGCATTGTTTTCAATGTGCAAAATGCTTATTGACAAACTCCTATAGTTCCTACAAGTAAAACTTAAATTCATACAAAAGTGTAAAAAATGATTTTCATTTAACAACATCTAGCTTCTTCATCTAATATATAATTTAAAGTTATGATGATATTGAAGATTTGATATAAAACTAAGCATGCATTTTTCTACTTCAGCTCAGTATATACTTTCATTAAAGTATTTCTTTACAATTTTACAAAAAAATATTCTAATGGTCTTGGAGCAACCTTTCACCACTTGCTTAAGTTAAAAGATTATGTATTGTATAATTCACAGTCCAATGCAGTTAAAAAATGCCTGATAATAGATGGATTTATTATACTTCTGAATAAACTTCTTTTCGGAATCGTTTGTATAAATGAACATTTTTATGCATAAATTTTAATTATAACTATAATATATTACATTATTGGTAATGTAATTATGAATAAAGATCATACAAATGATGTTTTGATGAGTATGTATTAAAATCTTCTTATAATAGTTTATATTAACTGTTTCTTTTCCATATACACCAGATTAATACATCAAAATTTATAATTATCATTTGTAAGAATAAAGCACTTATTAATGTTTTTTTGTTTTACATTTCACATTGGTACTTTGTAATAAATTACAAAATAGCTACAGAAAACAACTTTTGTATGTGAAATAATACCGAAGGCTTAGGAAAGTCATGTCATCATGAAGGACACAGAACATCGAGAAAATAAAATTCTTTTCTTTATCGTTTTTTTCACGTATTAATTACTTTGAAGTATTTTCTCTTTGCTGCGGACATTTTTAAAGATTTTAAAAAGTTCTCAAGAGAAGAATGAAATTTAAATTGACCATTTAAATTTACCAATTTAAATTTTGACTACTTTTTATGAAAAAAAAGTACAATCCTATACCTATTATTTCTAAGTCTCTAAAAGAAATAAAAGTTCAATCGTTATAAATATAAAAAATAGCGGGAAATATTTTACCAAAAAAATGTGTCATTAATAGAACAGGACACCAGATTAATATAACAAAATTGTGTAGTAATTTTCTTCTGTAAAAATGAAAGAAATTTTAAAAGAAAATAATAGCTACAAAAATAATTTTGTATGTAAAAAAATAACAAAATTCATTCAGAACATGTCATCATTAAGGAATAAAACAATGATAAAGTATATATTTTTCTTTATAAAGTTTTTAATCTATAAACTTGAAATATTTTGATTTGCTGCGAAATTTTTTTGAAACTTTTAAGAAACACTCAAGAATGATATGGAAATTGTATTTGATTATTCACGCTTCACGATCGATATGAATTTTGATATATTTGCATTTTTGCCAAGCCTTTAAAGGAATTAAAGCTACAATTCCAGAGAATGTAAAATTAAGAACATAATATAAAAACGTTCCATAAAAATGTCATTGATATGTTCATGATTATGCATGAGATACAAATAAAATCTAGAATATTTATATTAATAGGTTATTGCACTATAAAAAGCATAAAATCTCCTCTTTCTTTTATTTTTAGGAATTAAATGTTCATCGTGTCTGCCATTATATATTGTAATTTCCCTTTCAATGTCTTAGTAGTCATTATTGCCTAATGGTATTCCCTAATGTTTTAAGTCTGCAGAAATGCATTTTGCTATACTATTTTTTCTGCATTTTAAGTCTTAATTTAGGTTTCATCTTCCCTTTGCGAATAATTTTTTTATTACATTAAATTTGTGTTGGAAATACTAAACCAAATGTCTTAACGACATTATGAAAATCATTAAGTAGATTTTTTCCCCTTTTTTTAATAATCTTAATCAATAGGTTTTATGACATTGAACATAACGATATATATTTTAAAATTGAATTACAGGAAAGTTTAGATCCTATATTGATGAAAAAGTTGTTTAATAAGACATTCTTTAATTTACAATGAAGCTAATTGAAACAATTTCATTCTTTCGTGCAATAAATTTTAAGAATTGCGCTATTTTATTTTCGTTTTGCGAATATTTTTCGTTTATTTTAGTTTCGTTTTTATTGTTTATTTTAAAAATACTATGCACATGTGTGTGTGTGTGTGAATGTGCTTTTAGATATTAGAAAAGTATTATAAATGTATTATTTATATATTGTGCTGAATCTAAGTGATATATTTGTAGATTTTCAAAATTGTAATTAATTTTTTCCCTTATGTAGACCAATATTACAAAAATAAAAATTTAAAGCCAATCACTTCTCTGATGTGAAATTTATAAAAATGAGTCAAAGAAATGCAATATATATTTAATTTTCCTAAAATTATATGTATTTTAAAGTTAGTGTGTGCTGGACCTAACTGGAAATCTACAAATCTAAATATTTTGATATAAGCAGTTTTATATTAGTTTCGAAAGAGAACAAATAGTAATGGATTCGGGAAGACTCAAGAGTGTTTGTATTAATATAGTGTTATGCATTAGTGAAAATGTGAATATTGTTAGATGAAAATTTCTCTCATTTCAAAGTAGGAATTCAGCATATATTATCATCTTATTTATTAAATTCAAAATACGTAAGAAAACATTTCCCCAATAATTACACTTTGAAAATGGAAACTCAAATTCGGATAAAATATCTCTTTAAATTTATTTAATCTTATATGCTGATGTTTTCTGAGTTCAGTGTTCATATATAGGACATAATATTAAGCTTTAAAATGAATATTTCTTAAAATTTATTTTCTGTTTGTTTTCTGATCAAAATATTAAAGAAAAACACATAAAGTTATAATGTTATGTATTTATATGTAAAATTAATTATTTGAAAGAAATTAAAGGATATATATTTTTCATAGCTACGTGATTAATAAAGATGTAATTAAAGGTAACCAAGAAATTCCTGTTATTGTATTTAGTTCGATCATTCATGAACAAGTTAGATAGTTCTATTTCCCGACGTATCTTAAGCATTTCTGATACTTGTTCTTTATTTTTTTCTTCCTTAAATATCGTATATACTAATAATCGTAACTTTCGTTTTAAAATATAACTGTAATGGAACTCCGATGATACTAACAAATCTAAAAAAATATTCTTTAATATATAGTTAGAAACTCTGAGAACTTAGTTAAAAATGATTATGTAAAAGGTTTTACAATCAACAAGAAATTCACTTGAAATCACAAAACACTAATATTTACATTCAAAATATATAACAAGTGTATTTTTCTCATTAATTATAACAAAATGTATCATAAATATATTTTTTATATTTAATTCTATTATAAGAACTCTTATAAGTCTCATAACGTTACAGGAAGCAATAAAATAAGTCAGTACCAATTTTAAGACTTAAGTCTTCTAAAATTTTTAAGGATTTGTAACCTAAAAGCGAATCTCATCAAAAGTAACACAAAACTATTTTCAAAGATCAAAGAAAATTGCAATTTCAATTAGTGCTTATTATATTTTGTTCTTTCAGGAGTACGTTATTTAATTCAAATAAAAACAAATTTGCCTAGATTTGATGAAGAGAATAGAAAAATTTCGTACAAATGCATTACGCTTTCAAATTCATAATTTGTTATAGATAGAAATTCTGGAAAAAGAGTTTCTATTTTATTAAATTTATTCATTTATTTTGTTCATACACATAACATAGAAGTGGTCAACACGTACATATTTAAAAGCAATGAGAATAGGATGGGGGGGGTGAATTCACCTGCCTGAAATTATGACAAATGAATTTTTGAGAAGTCTTGAAATCGTTTTATATTTCGTACTGCAATTTAAATCTGACAAATTTCTACCGAAGAAAGAAGCAATATTTGAAAAAATATTTAAAAACATTTAGGGGAAAAAATAAATTAAAACTATGATGAATGAAAAACTTTAAGTAAAGAAATAAACACACCATGATTTAGTAATTTATTTTATTTCAAATAATTAAAATATTTAATTGTACTTAAATTATTTAGTGATTTTAAATGGTAAGTAAAGGAATGGTAAAAACGAAAAGTAATTAAGAGGACTTAATGACCAGAAAATAACCTAACTATCGATTTTCATTCAGTATAATTTTCGAATTATTATCTTTTGATTCATATATTACTTTAGTATGTACAAGAAAAGAAATTTGAAAAAGTGAAATTTAAAAATGTAAGCAAAAAAAAAAAAAAAAACTTTCGTATTCAACCACGTCTTTTATTCTGTTGTTTATTTGTAACTAAAACTTGTATTAAAAGTGATTTATTGTTGATAACTCGTGTTTTGTTTGAAGTGTAGATATCGAGCTAATTCTAAATACATTTTATATTGAAAAAATAAAGTTTGTATCAAAGCTTTATTTCATTATTGTTTGTGAAGAAACTGTAAGTTCTTGGTGTTTATTTATTAAATGTTTTCACTTATAAATGTCTTAAGATACTTATTACTTCCGCTTATAAATGTTAAAACCTTTTTGACATTTCACTTATAAATGTCTCGCGTAAATCGCCGATGTCAATTTAAGAATATGAATAGTAAACGTTGGTGTTGTGATTTTGATAATATAGAATTAATATCGAATTACATACCACAAAAGAGAAAAATTGCAGATCCTAATATCAAAGCTAAACAATTATTAAATTAAATACTAAAAACAATGTTTGCTGCGAATTTTAAAATTTCGTTATTGTGAACGTCTTACAAATCGACAAAATGTTTGTCTAACTAAAATTCCCGGAATGTTAAAAAAGAAAAACACTTAAGAAAACAATTGGGAAAAAATTAGGAAATTTCTGCACTTAAAATTTAAACTACAAATGTTCTACTTGAAAAGAATATGTTGTGGAAACATCAAATTCTGTATCTGATATCAATTTACGGGTTAGACAAGTATTCTGTAATATCGAATACCTATTCGACTATTTAAAACTTTTCATTTGCCATAAATATCTTGCCTTTTTTATCGAGGACATATAGAAAGTGTACAAAACTTCTTTTCAAAGCCTATGATGTTGCAAAGATTATGTTTAGAGAAGTACACAGTGAAGTACGAAACGCATATGAAGTATCTGCTGACGTCTTATTTATGGCCGTAACTATTCTTTTTGATGGTTGTTGGTTGACAAGGCCATGTATTTTATTGGTACTGATTGTGTTACAGAAATTGTTAAAAGCCATGTCATTGATTTTGGAGTTATGTGCAAGATTTGCCATTATTGTTTCAATGCAAAAAAAGAGATCTTGGAGATTCAAGTACAGAATTTGATTTGTGGTTCGAAGAACATAAACATGAGTGTGGTATTATTACATGTAACAAAATTAGAGATCCATTTTAAAAAAACCCCAATTATTGCTGTTTTTCTGAATATTAAAAATAATAAGATATCGGTATTTTTGCTGAATTATAGCGTATATACCAAATTTGATTTTTTTTTCTTCATAAAATAATGAGTTAGTGCAAAATCGATCCCTAAAATTGTTTAAAACATTCTTGAGAATATTACAAAATGTTCACTGTAAAATATTTATCAAAATAGGAGGAGGGGTTTTGAAAATTTTAAAAATATATTTAAAAAATTTAAATTTTTAAAATTGTGTCACAAAGGTATTCAAATTTAAATATGAAATTATTTTTCTCAATGAAAAACACACAATAGTATGCTAAAGCTTAATTTGCAAATGCATAAATAAAAAAAATTGTTCGAAAGGTGCCGAATTCCCTTAACTGAATAAATATTTGAGATTTAGAATCATCAAATAAAATAAGTATTTTTGTTAAATTGAAAGTAGATTATTAGTATTTAACTAAAATCTATTATTACTAATATGAAATCTGAAAAAAACTACCAGCAAAATTTTTTAAACTGAATTCAATTAGTAAGACATTACTTAAAGGACATCAAAGAAATTTCCTGACATCGAATTTTTTTACATAAAATTATTTTAAATTGAAATTTTGAGTTTTGTCATGAGGATAGTTCCTTCGAAAGAGACAGAATTAAAAATATTTAATATTAGTGCTTTTCAAGAAATACTTTAATTTTTATGAAACACTTTATTTAATTTAAAGAGAAAAGAAATAATTGCGACATATATTTATATAACGTAAGAATTATTTTTTTTTGAAAAGGGCTCTGTAATCTGAGAAATTAAAACAGGAAATTTTCTTCACATTTCCTGAAGTCTCTAAGAATTGAATTCTTTTTTAGAATAAGTCTCCTTGCTCATAATCACTTCGGAAATATGTACTTAGTACTTTATATCGTACTTAGTTCAAAACGAGACTTTGAGTAAAACTTTTATTTTTGAAAACATATTAGAAACAGTCTTAATTTAGAATCGAAATAAGTGTTTCTGTCACTCGACGTTTTATGTTTGCTTAACGATGACTTTAATATGAGATCGGACTGTTCGAGCCATAAATTCAATTTTCTACTCCAGTTTCTTTAAGAGATTGAAAACTCAATTTGTAACATAGAAGAGTAGTTTGAAGAGTTAAATAAATCTGGCGCCGTCACTATATCAATTTGTTTGGATTCGTTTTTGAAATAACTTTTAAAACTAGTTATAAGACTAGAAAAATGTTTTGAGATTTCACTTCATTTTCCTTTTATGAAATTTTCTCCTTTGTTACTCTTGTTCAATTTAATAGTGACATAAAAAAATTATATTGAATATTACTTTTAAACAAAACTTTGGAACTTCGACTTCAATTTACTGAAAACAGGATATTTTCAAAATTACATAGAGTTTTGAAAAGACTCGGAGCTTAAAAGTATTACCAGCTTACTTGAAATTTCTGTGTTTTGTATTTAAATCAAAATATTACTGATCAGAATAAAAGTAATTCTTTATTTATAGAAATACTGATAAATCTTAAGAAAAAAATGTAAATTAAAAACTATTCGCTTACAATATTTAAATTTTAAATTATTATTTCCTCTCCATTGTTATTTTTATTTTTATGCAATGTTGATGTGTATTAAATTTATGATATTAAATTAAATAGTAAAGTGATTTTTAATTGCCTATCTATAAGTGTGAGATATTGTTGTCAGTATTTATCTTTTATACAAAGTAGAAAGAAATTTTTTCAAATATTTCTGCTTTTTAGAATAGATTTTTTTTTTTTTGCGTGTAACTTCATGTTTGATATATTCTAGATCGCAAAAGTATGTCTTTTTTTTTCTAAATTTATCTCTCAATTACAAATATTTGTGTTAAAAATAATTTGTCATAACTCTCATAAAAATAAAATTCAGTTGAAGTACACAACATTAAAAAATTATTGCGAAAATCCAAGAGATCTGTAATTCATAACATATTACTTAGTAAAAATTTTATTTAATTTTTAAAGTAATGCATATTAGTAGAGTAAGTAAGTTTTAAATGCAAAAGTATCATATTTGTAAAAAAAAAATGTGGAGAATATATTCCTGTTAAACATTGCTCCTTTATCTGATAACTAAATAGAATTTTATGAGAAATTATACTCAATTCTTACGGAACAACTGAAAAATTATTAACACTAACGAAATAAATGTTCCTGGCAAAATTGCAAAACTTATATTTGTATTATCAGTTATATCCTTAACAATAACTACTATAAATCTGATATAACAAGGTAATTTTAAAATTTATGTTTGTAATGTGAAATCAAATCTTAAGAAGTAACTAGTATAAAGATGTGATAACATAAAAAAATTACAGTGTAGAGCTACTTATGTAATACTCAAACTAAAATTTTATGTGGAAGAATAGTATTTCATTCACTCTTTCTCTTTTTTTGAAATGTTCATCAACGATCTTTTACAATTTTAGTAAACAATGTTAACCTCTTCAGTCCCGGCGTCGGCTGTAGGAGACACTAAATAACACTTTCAAAAAATGCTGCCAAGTTAAATAAAAGGCATTATTATTACCCAGAATTTGTTAATTGTCTTGTTAATAGATGGCAGTACTATAAAAATGATTTATAGTGAACATTTCTTATTCGTAGCTTATTGATGGTAAAATGAAAATGGTGTTTTCTGACAGAAAGAAAATTACACGCTTGCTCATCACTAAGTGTTCAAATTTTTTTAAAATTTGAATAATGTATAATCATTAAACATTCAGTTGAATTCCTTAAAATTGCTGTTTTTATACAACATTATTACTTTCACCCTCAAGTATTTCCACTTCTGATTTAGAACGCTTTTGTTTTATTGTCGCTTGCAGAAGACATTGAATCAATGGCTATCAAAATCACTTGATTTGAAACTATAATTATGGCATATATTTCTCTCCAACGATATTCTTTAATTGCTAAATGAATTCAGCAAATATAGATATTTAAGGGACACGGGAAAGAATCTTATCTGTCAGAAAATGAAATGATACAGTTCTTAGTGATCACTGCAATTATGTCTAACTTAAAATTTCCTAGAATTACAATGCATTGGGCAGAAAAAACTAGAATTCCCGTACTCATAAACAACATTTCTTGGAAATTTCGAGTTTTCAATAAGAAACAACTTAAAATTGAGGAATTACTAATTGTGTACAATTAACAGGATAAAAACGAGTTAATGCAATTCAATAAAAGCCTGAAAAAAAATCAGTTTTGATATGCAAATTACCATTCTTGAACGTAGTTCGAATGTTAACTAATCTGCCTCATACCAGAAAAACAGAAAGTTGCTTTTTAAAAATTCTAATGTACAGTGAAAAATTAAACCAGACAAACATGTTTCACTCATTTATGAAAATTCTATCATATCTTTCTAATTTGGTATTTTCATTAATTTGCTGCGTAATAAATATAAAAGCTTCGATTTCTTAAGTTAGATAAAAATCAATTTTGTTTTATTTCTCGCCACAAAAAAAATCAACAAAAACATCTTTAACACATTACTATTTAATTTTTTTTAATTTTACATAAAGGTTTTTAAGTTTGTGGTTAAGAAAATAAATGTTAAAAAAGGTGGCGCACTATTTTTTATATACATTTTCAACATAACATATTAAATCTATCATTCAAAAAATGAAGCTACAACTCGTTGTCACTTTCTTATTTACAATTCTCATAAAAATATAACTCGTTTTTAAATTGTATTTTGCTATTTCTAAAAATAATTAAAATATTTTCCTTACCCTTACCTTTGAGGGGCAGGCAAGCATGTGCAGGAGATAGTCTATTTTCAGGTGCAATCTTTCGACTGGTCTCGGGTAGTAAAATAATCTCGTAGGGGTCGTCAGCAGAATCGTCCGCAAAATGCAGTTCCTCCAAGTCCATAGCCGGCCGCAGCAGTCCATTACACAGCGGCCTGAAGGAAAAGTAGGCGTAATGAGATTAAAATTAATTTCTCTAGACATTTAGTATTTCAAACTTATCTTCAAGCAATGATTAGTAAGCAACAGAGAACAACAATTAGTTTCTTAATAAGATTTACAGTAAATTGTAAATAAAAACGTTTTTAAATAACTATTTAAAGCAAAACATTCAGGAAATTGTATACTCGAAAATTTTATTTATGTGTCTAGATGAAAAAAGGATTTCAACAATATTTCAAAACACATTAAAAAATAAGAATAGCAATATGTTTTCATAAATTATCTTGGAAATATTACAATCAGAATATTTGTGAACGTTAAATCTAATTTAGAGATTCAAGAGAACAATATATTGCTCCTGGTTTCAAGTGGTTCTTAAACGTATCTACGGACATAATATTTCTCAGAAATGTGAAATATGGTGTCAAAGAATCTGCATTAGTTTTACTTGGAGAGTAAGTAAAACAAGAATTGAAAAAATAATTATATGATTTCTTTTTATTTCCAAACATGACCAGATGTCGAAGTGATACTTGACTGGAAGAAATACAAGAACTGCGTGTGTACGACTCAACACGACGTTAAGGTTTTATTCAACACTACAACCAATCAGTCTTTGTTAATATCAAGGATTGACAATTACCTGAAATCTGAATTTTTTAAGCCAGCAACTATATTATGAGTAACAATCCCGTAAGAGGTTTTGCATTTCCCCATACCATTTCAAATTTATTAAAAATATCAATCCGTTTTCCCCTTTGAAAGAGACAAATTACGTTGAATCAAAAATTTAGCACAAAAACGCCATTTTACTTTACTGGTGTTACATAAAAAAAACTGTTATTCAGAGGTTATTTACATATTCGATTGAAATCAAAAATCAGCGTCGTGGTTTTATATAATTAAACACTGAAGATACAAAACCGTGAGAGCTATTTGAGAGGAAATATTATATAAATGTTAGTTATTAATTGACTAGAGAACTCATCTAGTTACTAATGGTAGGAATAAATCAGAATGAAATGGAACGCAAAGTTTAATTTCATTTTTGTAATATATTTAAATCACAAAATTTGAGCTGCTTTACTCCATTCTCTATAAAATTGAAAACGAAATGAGGGAGAATAAGGTATCTTATGTCTGAATTTAATTCCTGTAATCCTTCTGTAAACCTTTTGGCAAAACTAAAAGAAATAAATTAACTTCTTTATAAATGTGTTATAAAAATATTCCGATTAAAACATATTTTAATGAATGTACAAGGTAGTTAAAAATTACACTGTAACCTTGCTATATGTGTAAACGTCCTAGTTACATTCACAACAAACATTTTATTTTTGGTATGATAAATGAGTTCCAAGTTTTATCATTTGTACTTTTATCTCTAATAACATACATAAAGAGAATTATAATTTAATGTAACTACCGCGAAGTAAATAACTGGTATGATTAATCAACACACATTCACACTTTATATTCAATTTTTTATTAAGAGGTTTCGCTACTTCTTTCTTAGTATAAAGAATGAAATAACAAATTAACTTAATCATTTCACTTTTATTAATATTCACTACATTGGAATGATACATTCGATTCCTTTTGAGAACTTCAAACTGTTTTAACTTCAAATATAATCGTTTCCAAGTTTGTTGCCACATGCTACCTTAAAAATCAATAAGAAATTCAATAATACTGTTATCGGGGCTGCAGTTAACAGAATTCCTGTTGTATTTTTTGAGTAACTTTACTAAGGTTTTTACACTGAAGTATTAGCATAAGTCGTATCAAAAATTAAAACATTGTTATCCCAATTAAAGGGAGTGCTACAAATATAAATAACGTTTTGGTAAAACTAAGTCTCAGAAGAGCATTGTCAAATCGTTTTTTAGCATTTTCAAATACTGTTAGCAATGTAATCTTATAATAGTATAATGCAAGAGAAACTTTCTGAAAATATATTATATTTTTGGAAAATAATGAAACCTGTTACAGGCAACTTTTCAGAGGGCATCAAGAATAAGTTATTTAGGAAGAATCTTACAGGAAAATAATTAATTAATACTTAATTTCTAAAATTTATGTAAACGAAAAAAGGTTGGCCCTTACGATACTCTTCGTAAGCCATAGAATTTAAATAAATTGATTATTAATGCCACTTGTGGAGCAATATGACTTCTATTAGCTTCGCAATTTCGACGGACCTTGCAATTTCGAACTTTGGTTAAGAGAAGAGGAAGACAGAGCTGGCATTTCCCTCTCCAAAATTCCAAATTACACCAATGAGGAGGACTTGAGACTTCGACAGATTTAACGTGCATCAGCTCCATAATATGGCAAGTCTTTAGAGATATAACAGCTCGAACCCATGATTTGACGAAAGCACTCACGATTCTCTACCATGACCACTACACTACCTCGACCACACAGAAAAATAAAGGTTATTATAGATGATTTTTGTGCTTTGAGGACAAATGCTACTCGGAGAGATAGAGAATCATAGGTATGTGAAATGCTGTAAGTTTCCCATGGGATATATGATCTCAAGTGTTACTTAATGGGCAACTCTAATAAATTCTTTGTATTGGTTTGTCCGGAAAGTTCGAGCCGACTGTGAAGGAAAATTGAAAGGCAGAACATTTAAATTCTTGCATACATTTAGTAAATTTTTACATACAATTACTTAGTATACATTTATTAGTGACATTCTGTTTCACAACCTTTTCCTATCTTTCAGGTAACTTGGAAATTCTGCTCTTCTAGAACCTATCAGGATCCTTTTCGAAAACCTTTTCCACGTGATTTTTTTTAAATTTCGATTAGAGAGTTTAAGAGTTTTTCCATAAGTGAAACTTCGTAATGTTTGAAATAGGTGGGAATCTGAATGAGGAGTCGGATGAATATGAGGGATAGGGTAGAATAACCCAGCTCTAATAATTATTGCCGAGTAGTCAAAAACGCATTATCCAGATGAAGCATGACGCCATTCCGATTCGCAATTTCTGGACATTTTTGTTATCCGCTTTCCCCCAAAACCTTTACCCATTTTTCATTCCCTAACACTACTTGCTTCAAAACTGGTGTGTCCCCGTAGAGTGAGTTACAAATGCAAATGCAATCCATCAGATTATTCTCAATTTAAATCGGGGAGAACCCATACACCATAACGGCTTAAAACATTTAATTTGGCTTAACGGCTTAAAACATTTAATTTGGCTTAACGGCTT
>BMAW01125778.1:177001-193843 GCA_019974015.1 Nephila pilipes | reverse complement strand
TTAATTTGGCTTAACGGCTTAAAACATTTAATTTGGCTTAACGGCTTGATTCACTTTAAAATGTCTATGATTCCCTTAGTTTGTTTCCACATTTAAGGCGTATAGAAGAGACATCAATTAATTTATCGAAATTAAATTATTTTTTCGAATATGCCTGTAATACTGTCTTTTAGAATATATACGCATGCCATTTGTTTTTAACAATTCCGATATATTCAAACCTATCCTTGCCCCGAAAATCTAGACAAAGTTTCCAGACGGCACAATGTATGCATGAACATAATTATGTTGCTTTATTATTTAAGAACTGCCACCCTAGCTAAACTGAGAGTCCATAATTAAGAAATTTGAGGAAGTTCTAAATCTTCAAAAGTGGAATTTCTTATGGATTTTGGATCCAAAAGAAAATTGAGTGCCTTGGTTGAATAAATGAAAATTGGAATTGTGTTATTTGAGGTACGTTTTTAAGAAAAGTCTGAAAAGTTTGAGATTGTGTTTATTGATTGGAATCTTAAGAAGAAAAATCGATTGGAATCTCAAAAGGTTTTGAATTTGAGAATATATATTTTGTGTTAAATTATGAATTTGAAAGTGTGAAAACTGAGAAACTAAATCTATGTTTAAAGATAATAATGTGCGAAGATTATTTGAAAAGAAAAAAAAAATGTCAAAAAAAGGAGAAATGGAAGTCATACGTGTGCGAATATTTCGTGTACGTATGACTTCACAAAGCGTCTCATTTTATTTTTTTCATTTATTAAATCGCATGTTTAATCTAAGTTTTCTTCTTGAAACTCAATTAATTGCTTCAAATATCTTTCTTTTTCCTTTCTATATTTTTCTTTGCACTATCTTTCTTCATTTTCAAGCTTTATTTGACGTAGTGCTTCATGTTCAATCTCCTCGCACAACAGTCTTGCAGTTCTTTGCTCAATTTGTATTTCCTTCAGTGTTCTTCCTTCTGTTCTATTTTCTTCTTCAAATTCAGCCAGGAGACTCAGATCCTCTTCTTTCTTCTTTATCTCTTATTCTTTTGTATAAATTCCTTCTTTTTTATGCTATATTTAACGTGGCAATTCTATTTCCAGTACAATTTTCAAGTCTTGCTTTTTTTTCTCAAGCTTATTTTTAAAACTTACTGTATATTGTTATCTACATGCTTTCTAATAACCGTATGTGATACGTTTTCCAGAAAATCTTCTTCGTGATATTTTTTAATAAATTATAATTTTCGTTATAAACTGATTATTGTACAATTGGAAGGAACAATTTCGTCTATTTCGAATGCTAAATTCACCAAGTTATCTTTTACATTTGAATAAGTAACTTTCATGGGAAAAGTGGGATCCTTACTCACTTTAGAAAATTGACGGAGGTGTCTAGTTTACGGAATCTAGCACAGAAATTAAATTCGAGAAAATTGAGAAGTCAGGAATGCCAGAGGAATTCTGAAGAAACATTGCATCAAGAACAACTTGTGAGCAAAAGAAAGCAAGAAAATTAGAAGAAAAAGTTAGATTGAAGTAAGTGATGACGAAAAGCGCTCATTTGAAAACAGAGGTAACTAATAATGTGCAACAATTATTCGAGAGAACATGAATTCTGAAGGAAACAAAGGGAGCAACAAATAATGAAATCTATGGAGTGGACAAAGAAAAAAAAGGTATCAGAAGATCTTCAAACCAGATAAGAATGTCATTACGATGCATTCATCCAAGACTATAGGTCAATCTATCCTTTCTTACGAAGTATGTAATGAAAACAACGACTTTAATATCAATTCCACACTAAGTGAATCGTCGGAAGATCCGACGATTGGAGCATAACTCATCCCTACTATAAACCAATTATGAAATAAGTTCTGATAGGGAACTCTAGTTAGAAAACACGTGCAGAGAATGATAGTTACAGTGTTTTATACTGTTACTAATATGGAAGGAGGGAGGATGAAATCAATAATCACAGCTGACTGTGACGGCAATTGATATTTTGACCTCCCCCAAGGTATATGACCAGAGGAATCCTAAGGAAAGCAGAGAGAATTTTCCTTTTATTTTTGATTTTCAGCAACGCAATAGAGACATTAAGTAGATTAAGACAAACGACTTTGAATTTTTAAACTCTGTATTTCATATTGTGTTATTTAGAATTTTTTTGTGACGCTAAAAATCGTTTTTGATACATTTTTTATTTATTTTGAGGTTTTAAAGTATAATAATTAATATTTTGAAATACATGATTACTGATATTTAGAAGTGAATGATATTTAATATTTTGAAATGCATGATAACTGATGTTTCGAAGTGAATGATAATTATTATTTTAAAGAGTATAATAATTGATATTATAAAGTGAATGATAATTGATATTTTGAGGTATGCTGAAATTATTATTTTGTAGCGTGTAATAGTTAGTATTTTGGAAATGAATAACAAGTATTTGAAACTTGTAATAATTAAGAGTTTCATGAGTAATTTAGTAATGTTTGTTTAGTAGTGTTACAGGCTAACTTTATGTTTAGCATTATTAATCATTAATTTATTTGTTAATTAATGATCATGATAAATTTGTGTTCTTAATTTTTAAGTTAGTGCAATGAAGTATTATTGTAAAATCAAGATAGGCAAATGTTACAGACACTACAAGGACTACGAAGACAGACACTGTTGCACGTTTTCCATGGGATATGTGATTCCAAGTGTATTCACTAAATGTGCAACTGTAACAAAGTCTTTGTATATATGTAAACACAGTTGTGGAGCGACATTTTTTGAGAAATTGCATCCTAATTAAAGTGAGAGTTAATTGTTAAGAATGTAGAACAAGTTTGTGAGGAGATTCTAATAACAGTTCAATTGAAAAGTCCCCGGCCTGACACATAGATGGTGCTACTACAATTAAATCCATATGCTTTTTAGTTAGCCCTAACTCTCAAAAGATGCGTGTATAAATTTGACAGCTGTCGGATCATTAGTTTGTGAATTATAGCATTTTGAGTGAAGCAACTTTTGTTATTGTGAAAAAAATGGATAAAAAGGAATTTCGCGTGTTGATAAATTACTGCTTTTTGAAGGGAAAAAATACAGTTGAAGCAAAAACTTGGCTTGATGCCGAGTTTCTGGACACTGCCCCAGGAAAATCAACCATCAAGGATTGGTATGCTAAGTTTAGACGTGGTGAAATGAGCACCGAAGACGGTGAACGCAGTGGGCGCCGAAAGAAGTTGTTACCGACGAAAACATTAAAAAAATCCACAAAATGATTTTGAATGACCGTAAATTGAAATTGAATGAAATAGCAGACACTCAAAAGATATCAACTGAACGTGTACATCATATCATTCATACATCATACCCCCAGCGACTATTTCCTGTTCTCAGATCTCAAAAGAATGCACGCTGGAAAGAAATTTTCGTCGAATGAAGAGGTGATCGAAAATGAGGCCTATTTTGAAGCAAAGGACCAATCGTACTACAAAAATGGTATCGAAAAGTTGGAGGGTCGCTATAATCAGTGTATCACCCTTGAAGGGAATTATGTTGAATAACAAGAACTAATTTTGCCAAAAAAATGTGTTTTACTATGGTAGGCCGGGGACGTTTCAATTGACTTGTTACTTCTCATCGACTATTTGAATATGCAATATAGAACGTGTTTTGTGTAGACTTGTCACATACAAATAATATAGAGGAATAAGAAACATGTATTATTTTAAACATAGAATCTTATAGCAATATATACCTTTACATTTTGAATATTTGTGCAGTTTAACAAATAAGTGTTTTAAATATTACTAGTAATATTATTTACAAGCACTAGTTCCTTTTAATGACAAGTTAAAAAATTTTCCTATATTGCTTAAATTGTAACACCTTATGATTTGTTAAAGAAAGGATCTACTTGACATTTTACTTTTTCTTTATCTCTCGCGCGCGTTTCCCTGTTTGATAAACAAACAACATCAATTCTACTTTTAAAGTCAAGTATATCTCTATTAAGTTGAAAAAGAATGCTTTTCCTTAAAGTAATCAAAGATCATTGGCTTTTGGGGATAATGCCGAATTCAGCAAAGAAAATTTTTAAATAAATTTTTTCTATTTATTTCCTAAATATTAAAGTTGACATTATAGATCATCAAAGAAATTACATAAGATTAAATATTATTTTTTGCAAGACATTAACTTAACTTAATATTAAATTGACTCTCTTATTATTAACTTAAACTGATTTTAATCTTTAACTCTTAATATAAACTTAAATACACAAACCTTTGACTTACTTCTGAATACTTATACATGTATTGTGTTGATAATGATTCCTTTTTTTTTTTGTAAAAAGCCTCATTATGTTTAATTTTTACTTCAGCCATAATTCGTTCAGTTACATAAATTATACAAAATAAATGAGTGAATTACCAATTAATTACAAAAATAAAAGATAGTTTCTTACAACATACGTTGATTCAATTGCATAATCTTTTCAGTGCCTTGATTTAGAAACGATAGATAAAAAGCATACCTGTAATTATAAATAAACTGTGGTCCTTAATTTTTTAAATGTGTATATCTTGACGAATATTAGTTTTGAAAGCGTATATTTACATGGAAAACAAATACCTTTTATCAGAGAAATTTTCGAATATAAAATGTTTCAATCAGTTTAATTTATGTGAAATTATTAGGTGGATAATAGATTAAATAACTAGGAATAAACATTTCATTACTCCAATGACATTTGTTATGGATGGGTGGCATTATCGTCCCCTAGAAACCAAAAAATGAAAGAAAACAAAATGTGGAACATTAGAATATATGCGGGAGAAGGGGTTAAAGATAGAAAAAAAGAATAAAAACAATCAGAAATTCATATATTTTTCTTTCATAATCTTTTTTTTTTCGGTAGTTGTAAGAAAAATTAATCTAATGTTCGTGCAAATGTGTCTGAAAAATACATTTCCAATGTGAAGAAAAAGGGAAAACCAGTTAATTTTCATAACCAAGATTTTCCTTCAAAGAGAGCAATAAACACTCCTTACTTTTCCTTTAATATGTTTCAAATATGCCTCAGAAAATAAAGCAAAATGTGTCATTTGCAGGTTGGAGTTAATTATTCATAAATCCAATAGCTCTTAAACGTCACAGATCTCAGACAAATCTTTGGTCTTTGAATTCAAAATTAGTTTCAGAAAAAAAATTAACTGCTTTTTCCTAGTGAAAAATGGCTGGAAGTAAATTTCTATTCATGTAAAGGTTCTGAACATAAAAGAAAATATTTAAATATCTGTCCAGAGAGTTTCGTATAGAGTTAATGATCTGTTGAAACGCAAGTAACTGTTAATGTACAACACGCGTAAGGAATTTATATCGTAAGAGGAAAAAATGAATTTTTTTTTTTGCAAATCTTTTCAAACGAAGGAATTGGAACTCAAATGATTAAAAAGTCTTTCAAAATCTCTGCTCAAAAATAGTCCCTTTTCTTCATTTGGTAATTATTAAGAAGAAAACACAAATAAAATCATAACTTTAGTTGTATATATTAACTATAAATCAAATATATAAAGGAATTATTAAATAAATTAGTTAAAAACAATACAGAAGTAAATTTTAAAACTTAGGAAAAAAATAAAAACGAAAAAAAAAATCATATTAAATACAATTAAAAATGAAGGAATCATACTAATTAATTTTTTATAGATAAAAGATAATAAAATAGAAAGGAAACATGTAAATTATTTTACATGCTTACAAACAAAAAACAAGAGATATAGAACGTTAAAACGTTTTTTTTTTTTTAAAAGTAAGAGAAAGAGCAGTAAAAGACAATAAATATAAACCAGTGTATATTTGCGTAAGTCATTTAGGAATTTATTTTATTCAGTAATTTCAAATCTTGTATTCCTCTTACAATGAAATTAAATACAAATATTGAATGGCTTTAAAAGGAGACTTAGAATATTGTTACAAAAAACAAAGTTAAAAGTAATTGCAAAGAGTTTAAGACTTTAAAAACCAGCATTATAATTCAAAACCAGCATTGATGAATAAATCAAGTTAATTGTCTTACTCATTCCTACTTCTTAGAGATATATAAATGTATTTAAAATTCTACATATTATATAAAAATTATATAAACCGATTACTCTCTCTCTCTCTCCCTCTCTCTGTATATATATATATATATATATATATATATATATATATATATTTGGTTGGAGAGGAAGTTCTGTCGTACTTTAAAGAAAATATTTGAATTAATTTATAAAAATATGTGTTTAATATTAATCAATTATATATGCTCCGTTATTTGTTACAACCTGTTGCCATCTTTCAGGTAACCTGTGAATTCCTTTTTGTAGAAGTTCTCGTCCTTGGAGTTAAAATAGTCAGCAACTGCCTTAGAAACACATTCAAAAGACTTGAATTTTTTCCCATTAGATAATTTTGCTGAAATCTGAACAGGTAATAATCAGATGGTGCAATGTCAGGTGAATACGATTGGTGACTAAGGACTTCCCATCCTAACGCATTCAGTTTTTGTTGAGTCACCATTGCAGTATGCGATCGAGCATTATCGTAGTGGAACACTATTCCTTTTCCGGACACTAATGCTGGCCTTTTTTCTTTGATAGCTACATTCAATTTATCCAGCTGATTGCAGTACAGATCCGCGTTAATGGTTTTTCCCTGTTTCAGCAACTCATAGTACACTGGACCTTTCCTGTCCCACCACAAACAAAGCAGTACTTTTCGTTGATGGATACTTGGTTTTGGAACTGTTGCTGATGATGTTCCTGGTTTGCAGTAAGATTTTTTTCTCTTAATATTCTCGTAAAGAATCCACTTTTCATCTCCAGTAACCAGCTTGTCCAAAAACGGCTCCACATTTTGTCTAATCAGATGTGATGAACACATTCTTACACGATCAGACAAATTCTTTTCCGTTAATTCATGTGGAACCCAAACACTTTGCTTTAACACAAACCCAAGAGATTTAATGTGATCTCCAAGAGTTGTATGATGAATGCCAAACTCTTCTGCAATTTCTCGACTTGTTAAATGTGGATTATTTTCCAACATGGATTGCAAAACATCATTATCGATCTTGGATGCTCGTCCAGATCGATCACTTTCTTGGAGGCTTGCTAAAGCATCTTTGACAAGTACGAACATTTACAATATCTTTTCCAAATGCCGCTTATACATTTTTACATGCAACCGATGCGTTGATTCCTTTTTGGAATTCATACAAAATGCAGTGTCGTAAATGCACTTTATCTACTGAGATGTTTTTCACTTTAAATATCACAAGTAAATGATAAATGGTAAAAAAGGACTCTTTTTATATTATACAGTAGCTAAAAGAACAAAAAAAATCCGAAAGACTCCCTAGCCAGATGTTTTTTTTATTTACAAGAAAAATCACCTGCCTATTTAAAATACGACAGAACTTTCCCTCCAACCATATATATATATATATATATATATAGAGAGAGAGAGAGAGACATATATATACACACACTTACACACACACATATAATATATATATATATATATATATATATATATATATATATATATATTTCTGTTATCTTGATAAAATTTTCATATGAATTTGAACAGTGTGAGTGTAGAATCTAAAAAAAGATAATCCCTTTGATTGTATTTTGTAAATATTAGGTGAAAATGGGATTTTTAGGTAATATAAATAAGTTTTAATATAAATGTAAACTTGTTCTCTCTCTCAGAATTTTTAAGAATATGGTTGTTCTTCCAAAGAATTTGGAATGCCTTAAGATATTTTATCAGTTTTGTTTCGAAGAACTTGAGAATTAAGCAAAAATAAGTAAATAAATAATTATAATAATAATATTAAAAGAAATATAATAAATAAAATTTAAGTATAAAGAAAGAAAAAGATTTTTTTTTCTATAGTTTTTTTTTTCCTTTTTTTTTCTTGTCGAAAGATAATTATCATTATATTTATGATTGTTATCTAAACTTTTGAAATTGTTATGAATTGTACAAAGATCATTATATAGAAAAATGAAAATTAAATGCAGATTGTACATAAAAAAATGTGATTTTCTTTGAAGCTATTAGTTTTTAAATCAAAAGTGCAATTATGTGAAAAAATTGAAATTGTATCTCATAATTAGTTTCAATAAATTTATTCCGCATGCATTAAGGTAAAAGACTGAGGCCTTTTCCACAAGGAATTTTGCCATATTTAAATAATACTCCCATTTTTAAAATTAAATGTAATGAAATATATCTTGTTTTTGTCCCAAGTAGAATTTCTCTATGAGCAAAATTAAAATAACTTATCTACCTATATTTAACGATCTATTTTCCTATAAAAGAATGCGTTACGTTCTTATTTGTATAAAGTGCAGCTTTCCTTGAAAGGATAAAATAAGTTACTCCTAAAATATTACTTTTAATATATTTTAGTTATATTTCAAAAAATAACCAAAACACGTCACTTGCAGGTGAGCGTAACTATCCGTAAATCAAATGATTTTTTTTCTATTGTATGTCTTAGCCAAGTCGTGTATTTTTGAATTTTAAATGAGGCTTTCGCAAGTTATGTCAAAATTTCTTTTCTTGTAAATAATGACTGAACTCGAATGGGTGTTTATACCTGTAATTAAATAAGAGGTAAATGATACATTATTATCATTGATAAATAGTAGGATAAAATGCAAAATTTGGTTTATGTGCAACTAAGCAAGTCATTTATAAAGTGAATGAAGAATTTAAATATTTTCAAAATTTTTTTAGCTGAATATTATGTACTAATCAGCATAATGTTAATAAGAACATTCATACAAGAGGTCAATTCTTATTCATTTTTAAAAATATATTAATATTTTTATTTCTATAACAACACTTAATACAAACTTATAATTATTTTAATTAAAAAGTAGAAACTCGTATTAACTGAATGTTTCTTTTTCTATTAGGAAAATAAGAATGGTCTGAAATATACTCATACAAAATCAACAACAAATTGTAATCCATTTTTAACAGGTCTAAAAAATTATCTGAGTAATTGATTGGTTTTATTAACGTCTGACTAGAAGCAACTTGAGGGCTATGGACCTCCCCGAGGCACATAGTTATTTTTTTTCTTTCTCATGGAGTTCCCTGACTTTGGTAAACACAGTTGTCGCGCCCCCAGGATATCCTAACAATTCTCCTCTACTTTTACCCTCCTTCTTGTCAACCAATTTTTACCTTTTTTTTTTAATTTTCCCCCAACGTCTAGATTACATCTTTATTTTGTTTGGTGTAGCATAGCCACATCTGGCTCTTGTGCCATTAAACCTTACCATCACACTCACTTGATGACACACCTCGTATAATTTTGAGCCTCATTTAAGTGACATGAATCATACCTGATCTGGAACCTTCTTCTCCTAGCTTCTACACTATGCCCACGGGTGGATTTTAAACTTCGACAGATTTAACATGTATTCTCCCCTGTTGCTGGACGGGTATTTAATGAATCAAAATGGTATTCCCGAACAAAACTCTCAAATTAATCGCCTTCAAAGTAGTCCCCTTAGGCTGACCCACTGTTTCCTCAATGATTCCGCTACCGTCTTGAGCTGGAACACCTTTTTGATATAAAGCTTCACTGCTTCCTTTCATTCTACTTAATGTCCCTTCTCAAATGAAATCTAATCCATTTCATTTTGGGAAACGCCTTAAGTCATGTTCATATCCTACTCTCCAGACGTCACATGTCTATAAAGTAGGAAGCTTGGTGAAGTATAGAAGCGTTGTATCTTTGATCAGAAAGCTCTGTACCTGGTACATCAGACCTATAGTTGTGAACTAATCAGTTATTCTTCTGACGTCCGTAAATTTCCTTCTAAACGGATCCACTGACGTTGCTCGCCTCATCTGCAAGTTCTCTGATCGTTACTCAATGATCTTGCAACACCCGGACCCTCAGTCAGTCGTGATCTCATTTCTGAAAGTCGAAAACTAACCTGAACATGCTTCACTCTCTGCTGATGTGTGGCTAACCTTGAGATGGTTGCACTATTCCTTTGAATGTGTAGTGCCTATTGCTTCATATCCGACGGCCTGTTGAATTTAGTGGATCTTTTCGTCTTGGGTATTTCTAAACTTTACATGAAATTTGATGCAGCTGCATTGTTCAAGTTCTTCTATTCCATTCTTCGAAGTTAAATATTGATACTTATAAGTGCTCTGCAGGTTACCGATAGCTTCTAAAGAAAATGGAGAAAATTACTCATTACGATCTCCTACATATTTGTATGAAACCTTTCTTCCATATCTTCATTTACTTACCCACAAAAACCTTTGGGCGGATATTTTTGAATGAACATCGTTCATCTGAAAATCCATAATAACCTACTTTTATTACATAAAATGAATTATTTATCAGAAATAATTCCTAAGTACAATATGCTTCACAAAATTTATCTTATGTTTATTCGCTCTGGCTTTGATGTTTGAGTTAACAGTGAATGGAAAACAAAATATTTTTATAGTAGTTAAGTACAGTTTCTTTTATATTCTCTTTCAAGGAATTTAATTTGAAATTCTTCTAAAAAAGGCAAGCATTAGCAAAGTGTTTCTTAAAAACGTTTTCTGTTGAGAAAGTTCAGTCTCAAATAATTTAGACTGATGCATTAGTTAGAAGCAATTCTCTTGTTGTTTGAGTGTCTAGCAAACAATTGTTTTAAGTATGCAAAGAGATATTTTAGTCCCTTCTCTTTTAACTGTTTCTTTTATTTTTTTAATACAAAGGGAATGTTGAAGAGCTGGTTCAGTTTCATTACGGAAAGATTCCTAAAAGATTAAATTAGAGAAGGAAATCAAATTAAATTTTAAAATTAGTTGACAAAGATAAAGCTTTTCTTACTTAAAGAATTCCATGCGAATACTTGAAGAATGCCTTAAATATGATAAATGTCAAAAATTATTTATAAATATTTACGAGTACTAGCCGATTTTTTGTCTCTTTTCCCTACATCATTAAATTTTTTATACAGTTTTATTTAATTTGATATTCTTGACATCTTATAAAATGCAAATGCGCAATTCGATTACAATTTTTTATTTAATTTTTTTTTTTGTTTTCTTGTCAATTCGGATTTGTTTTAGCAAAAATAAATTATATCTCTATACACAAACATTGAGATAATTGAATAATAAAACATCAGGAAAAGGTAGTCCAATTACATTTTTATAGAAGATTTCTTCTAGCTTTATTGCTTACAATTTATTGTTATATATTTTTAGTCCACATTATATTTTACATATATCTATTTCTAATATAAAATTTATAAATTAACATCTCTAATTTTAAGTGGATTAAGACCAGGTGTAACTCACTATTGCATGAATTCTTGTATCAGATAGTAAAAGCTTTTTCTTATATTATTTCAACATTGAAGAATTTCTAACATTACAAAATATGGTAATACTTTTCACATTTTTAAAGAATTTTAATTATAGTAGTTTCATTAATTCACTTAAGCTCTTATTTCTTGTGCTAACATATATTGTATCGTTATTCTTACTAGCATATTATTAACTATTTATAAAAACATAAGATTACTTCTTGACCTGAATTATTTTTGCAAATGTAAAAATTAATATTTTACTTCCAGGAATGGTATTTATCTTACAAGTTTATTAAATGGAAGCATAAAATTATAAATAAATAAAAATAATTTTAAATAATCATAAATTATTTCTTGTTATGCGTTTCTTAATGTCAGTGATGGTTTTCATTGTGATCTTGCCATAAAACAAATCTTACTTGGAAGAGACACTTTTATTCCCCTGTATCCCTGTATTTTGTAGTTAAAAACTTCAATTGTAAAGTCCTGGTTGCTAGTCATAAAGTTTTCAGTAGCTTCAGTTGTAAAATCTAGAACCATGCTAGACTCACTAATAATTAAATTAATAATTTAATAGATATTTTATTCCAAAACAAAAAGCATTTTAAAGCCTCAGCTTGAAACGAATAATAAAATTAAAACTTTACTTGAAGGTACATGTATTTGATACTGCCAGGACACTGAAGGCAACTATATAAATATGGCTGAAGGATATAGAATGTATTTTGCACCAACATTAAATCAATGTCGGAACAAAATTCCATTTTCTCTGCATCACTGTTAATGACAGCAATTATGTAACAGAATTGCAAAGTTTCTGGAGTGCAGTTTCAGCGTAATTAAAGTAAAATAATTTTTTTTTAATTATCATCTCTTTTTTCGTGTGTCTTAGATCTGAAATTTATATAGAAAAACTATAAGATTCTATTCATTTAAATTCTTAAATCTTTCGTACTGCATGAACATCAAGAAGTTATTGTGAGATTAAAATGGTTAGAAAAGGATAAAGTAATACAATATGGCATAAATAAAAAACTAATATTATATAACAAGTAATTATTGCCGATCTAAAAATATGTGTTATGGAATTTAATTTTTTTGTTTTCCAAAAAATACGCCATTTCCATTTACTAATATTAGATGGAATATATCTTTCAAAAGCTATTATAATTTTCCTTTCGAGCATAATTTTTGATTTATAGCCTAAAATATGTAATTGCATAGAACTAATCTTGAAACCGGATAATATGTCTGTTCAGTTGAAGAATAATTTTATGGAAACTGTACATATTCTCCTACTTAAACTTTGGAATAATGACATTGCACTCATTACTACTCTAACAGTTTCATTCTCATACTCGGTATATATCTGAGTATATTTTCCCAGAACTCATTAATCATTTCTATTCACCTCATTTTAATGAATTATTTATCTCGGAGTTAGTTAACGATAAGGAGGGTTTTGCTTCAAGCAAGCATAGCATTCACAAAGTTTTTAATTTGAATTAGACGTATGAGAATTGAATGACGGGTGAAAAATTCTCTTAATAATTGGATTCGCAACTTGGGCGATTTTAAATTTCCAAAGATTTTGTTGTGATTAATATACACTACAGTACTTGAATAAAAGAAACCCTTTAAATTAAAAGCCCGAGAATACTCGTGTGTGTGTATCTTGAGAAAATATTATTTATAAATTTAAATTTTGAATACATTTGTTGGATGAGTTAGTTATTAATGGCCTAGACACGAGGTCCAGTTTTCAAAGTCTAAATGCATTTATTTTCTTTGTTTCTGGGTGTCTTTGGTGTGCAGAAAACTGAAGTACATAGATAACCCTCATAGAGAGAAAGATGTTAGTTGGAAACAGCGTGCATCTCACCTTATACCATAATATTTTCATTTCTTCCCAAAGGTGACAGTGTTTCGTAAGGAACATCACTCTCCTTTTGATGATGAGCTGAAAGCTGCCATTAAATCTTAGTGTCGACAACGACTACACGAATTATTCTCAGAGGAGTTTGCCTGACTAGTTAAGCGTCATTACAAACGCTTGGAGAGGATGATATATGGTTTGAGAAAACAATTCTACATTTGTAAACAGTCTACTAGTAAATATTTAAATTAAACCTGTACATTTATTCAAGAATAAAATTAGCATTACAATTAACTTGAAATACGCGTAAATAATACGAGTATTACTAGCGTAAAGGTAAATAATAACTCATTCTAAAATTTCTTGCACATTTCCCCCTACAAAGCGATATACGTAACATATTCATAAGCTTCGCATTCTTTGAAATGATTTATACTTCGCAATTTACACAGTAATTCAATTTTTACATGAATTGTGCTTTAAATATAATTCACTAAGGGTGATTGTAAATATATATAGTTCTAAAATATTCGTAGCTCCTATTCGAGTTCATAATTTGTGTGAGTCTACAAGGAATTTTTAGGCGAAATGTAATTCAAATTTTTTTTGCTTATGAATAATTAAATTTTAAAATAATTTTCTAAAAATTTTGGACTATCTCTTAGGAATATAAATTATAATATAAAATTTTACGTGAAACCAATACTATTAAGTACATATTTCATTGAGCTCATAAATGAAAATAAAATTTTAGGATGCCCGAACCTACTATTTTTATAAAACATAAACATAATAATAAAGGAATAAAAATTTCTTATACAATCTTTTTCTAAAATAAGTTACATTCCTTTTCGTGTTTGAGTATATTTATACACTCCAGAAAATCTATAAGTAGTCAATATTCTAAAAATGCCCAACTTTCAGAAAAAATAAACACTTTCATCAACGAGTATACATAAAATGTAAATATTTAGACATGTGGGAAACTTTCAGGAAAGCCTATGGTAGGAAAATACAATTTTCTTGCATGTTGAAAATAACATTCAAAATACGTTTCCAGATTCCAGAACAGTCTTGAAACGAAGAGAGCCTTATTCTGTGAGTTGACTGGCTATGTATATATAATAAGGGCTCTATTTTTACTGGTAATAGAACGCTGGGAGAAATTTTTATAGAGGTATAGAACATTTCTTATATTCAATATTCAACAACAAATTTGTAGGATAAAAAGAGCATATTTTTTCTTTGTTTTTCTTTGTGTATCTTCTCAAATATAAAAATTTTTATTTATAAATTTTTTTAATCGCAGGTGTTTTCTAACATAATTGTACATGAAAGATTTATTGTGGTTTTGTGCACAGATTTTATAAAAGGAATACAGCTAGTTTATGAAACTTTTATTATTTATGGATTAGGGAGGTTCTTTTTATTTTATGTGAAATATTTTTTTCCATTTGTTTATTAATTATATTTCAATCAATGATCTTTTGATGATTTCCTATTAGCATAGATTTAAATGCGGCAAGAATTAATTTGGAATAGAAATTCCATCGAAGTATATATACGTTTTTCTCTCGCACACAAAAAGAAAGTTAGGTGCTGCAAATTCCATTTATCTCCTTGACCTATACTCTCATGAGAATCATCCCAAATCATCAATATAACTGTAACGGGGATTTCATTTGGAGCATGATGAATCTACACTTATAATAGTTTCTAGTTTCACATATTCAGGGGTAATTTAAATAACTTTACCATTATAAATTGCTAAGTCATTTTGCTTTAGTTGAGTATTGCTTTTTTTTTTAATTTTTCAAGCTGATAGACTTTTATGATTTTCTTAAAATAATAATAAAATAACTCCTTTAAAAAATTCCTTTAGAACTTAATTTGCATTGCAAATGTCTGGTTTCCTGGAAACTGTAATTTTACAAATTATGCAGAATAGTGTTAAACTTCACTATAAATGATTTACGGATTAAATACACACAAACAAAAACCTAATAGTGAGAAGAAACTTATGATACTACATTCATAATCTTAAATATTCTTTATTAAATTAACGTAAATATTAAGTTATTTTACGTCGAACAAAGATGAACCTTTAGACAATTTAAGAAATAATTAAGTTGGAATACAACTATTGCGTCAATAAATCTTCATTAATATTGTACAGCTTTGATTATATTGATCGGTTTCCTAAGGTTCCATAATTTTTAAAGAATATTTTGTGAATAAATTAAAATAATAGAAGATGTAATCTTAGCAATTCAGTAACGAATTTTTACTTAAAAATTTCTATGGTTAAAAAATTCCTTTCAAATGTAGAAAGATAGTACATCTAAAAAGACTTACTAATTCTAATTTATTGTTAGTTTTAAGCACAAATCTAATTTTTTTTTCTTTCAAAAAAACTTTAAATTAAAACCTATCTCAGAAAAAAAATATATTGCTTCATTTTATGACATTGTTTAAAAAATAATGAATACTTTATTGTTTCATAATACGAGTTAAATATATTTTTTCTGAAACTATTGATAGAGGTAAAAAATATCTAAATTAAATGGTACTTACTGAGTATGTGTATGAACCGAGATACAAAATGCTTTATCCTGCAGTGAAGCGTATTTTTTTTCTTTTCAGATATTGGATTTCTAATTGCCGATCGGAGAAAAGTATCATATTTAAATGCCATTATGTGAGAAACATTTTCCCGCTGACAGCTTCTAGAGAAATTTTAAGTGTATCATATTAATAATGAACATGTAATTACTGCGTATAATTGAATCAAATTAATTTAATTGAGGCAATTAGATGTGTTGGTCCAACTCTACAAATGTAATTTGAAATAAAATGAATTTAATAAATTCATTAAGAAGAATAGTTGAATAGCAGATCTTAAGAATAATTAATGTTATTATATTATTTGCAAGTACTTGCTGATAATTGTATAAAAAATTACATATAGTTTTAGAACAGCTGAATTGTTAAAAATTATATTTGATTTAGTTCCCAAATATATTTTAAAAATAATAAACTTAACATCAAAAATTATTATTGAAATGGATTTAAAAAATCAATCTTGGATATATTTGTACAATGAATGTACTAGAATGCTGAAGAAAAGAAAATTAAATCAATTGCTTCAACTGACCTAAGGAAAATAACCAAGTTACAATTATATATCGTTAGAATAACTTTATGTTAAGGAGCGTTCATGAGCCGTTGGCTGAAAATCATTTTAAAATAACATTTTCATTAGCATTTCTAATCATTTCATACGCAAAAATATATGAACGGTGTGTCATTATGAAACATATATAATTGTGTGAATTAAAAATTATTTCCAGGCTTTTAGTAATTCGCGTGCACACGCGCGTAATTTCTCTTTCTCTCTCTCTGTATGTACATACATACATATGATATTATATATATATATATATATATATATATATATATATATATATATATATATATATATATATATATATATATATATATAGATGCTTAAAATACTAACTTAGTGTCAAGATATTACTTGAGTCAGTTTACTCTAAATATTGAATTTAGAATAATTCCTAAT
>BMAW01125778.1:129813-172113 GCA_019974015.1 Nephila pilipes | reverse complement strand
AATCAGATGTGTAGATTTTTCTGATAAATTTTTGTGAGAAAGTTTGAAGTCTACTTCTTCGCATTTGTTATACCAATAATTATTTCGGATTATTCTTAAATTAGAATACAAATAATTTAAATATTTGCCTAGTTCTTCATATGCCTAAGTACTTCGTGAAATTTTTGGAGGAAATCATCAGTAGCTGTAATGAAGCCGATGCGTCACATTAGTTATCCAATTGCTATTGGATACCTACAGGATCACAACTACTAAAATAGAACGAAGAAATATTATTTCAATTTTGTTACCCTTTGTATTCTATATATGAATCCCCCCTTTCATAAAATATTAAACAAGTTATTATTCGCTTTTTACTTTCAGATAAAATTAATTTTTTGCAATAAGATTAAATAATTTTGATACATACTCGAACGTATTATATGTAATGATTTTTACAATTAACTTTAATTTGTTTTTCAAATTTTTGCTTTAATTCTCACAGTAAGAGATTTATATTTATTTCCCGATACAATTCCATATAATCTTTTTATTTATTAGATCATTTGCTCTAAATCTGCATCAATTGCCCTTTTCTCACGCTCTAAAGTAAAAAGAGATAACCATTACTAGATATTTCGTCTCCATATTAAATACCTAATGATCTTTAATTATCATACCACGTGATCTGAATAATGTTTACATTAATTTCTCCAACAGGAAAAACTTTCGCTCTCTTCAGATCCAGCAAATGAAGGAAGAGACACATGTTGCGTCCACCTCTAATTACATGATGCATCTTCTCTCCCTAACTGAACGTAAAATAAATAAAATTTAAATTAGAAAATTAATTTTCAAAACTATATGACTTTTTTAACAATAACAAGTTTGAAAGTCAAAATAAATAAAATTGATTCTGGAAACAATATTAACAATTTTGAGGAAATTACTTTTAATTAGAACATTTTGTTAATTTCTGAAAACTTGAGAAATAATACGGAACTGAATATGTCTAATCGCAAATCAAATAAAATCCATTGAATTAAAAATGAATTACAAATTTTTTTTCTTAAGACTCTCTTTTAGCACATTAACGGGGAATTGGCATCAAAGCTTAACTAAACTGGGCAATGAATTTTAATTTCAGATTGCTTGAAAATAATACAATCGTAAAAGTGCAAATTCCATAAAGTTAAATTTGTAAAAATGTTGCCAAATAACACTACTTACAAGAATTTTATGACATTTTTAGGAAAGATAGCAGTTACATTACAGAGGACATTAAATAAATAAATACCATTCATGTCTTAGTAAATATTTGTTGACTATATCAAAGATAAAAATCTCTCTCTCTCTCTCTCTCTCTCTCTCTTACAAATCTAATTAATTAGTTAAATAATTTAGTTTAAAAAGATCTTTTCAACCTCTTCAATAAAATGTAAATAATTTTATGTTTTCTAGCTGCAATCTGCAGTAAATAATTTCTGAAAAGCTTCTATACCTTCCTCAAGAGATTAATTTAATTTGTAAATAGCCCTTAAGTTGCAATGAAATGATGTTTCAACGATCTTTCAAAGTGTTCAATAACATGTTACAGTAAGTAATTGAAATGATCTAAATAAATAGTTACACCAAAATCATGATTATTTCCATAATCCATACATTAAACTTAAACCTTTTTAAGAATTTTCTGTATATTTTCCTCATTTATTTTGTTTATAAAATAGAAACGAGAATCCTCAATTTGCATGCTAAATTAAACTGCTTGAACGATATTTTTTTCAGCAATTTTTCGCTTACTTGAGCACCGAATCTCTTTAAGTTGGATTCAGATTTAATAGTTTCTATTTTCTAAAGGAATAAGAGGATTAGTGGAATCTTTCTGGGTGACTTTCTTTGCAAATCATTACGTCTTTAGCAATAACGTCTTTTTCTTCATTGTTAATCTTATTTTGGATAGAAATGATACTAATATTCTAGATAAAGTTATGGTTTTGTGTAAAAATACAGTCGTTAATATTCATATTGTTATGAGCTTGAAGATATATTTTGAGAGAATTCAACTTGTTTAGTGTTTATTACAATGATATTAAATTAGTGTACCATTTCTTATTTTTTTTACAATTCACTTACTTAAGACAGCAATAAAAACGTTCACTGTTCTCGTTCTACGTTGTGTACATGTATATAAAATATATTGATGTTAAGTATAATTTGTGTAAAGATTAATAATTTTATGCTTTGATTGATTGTAATTATATTAATTACAGGTATAATAAATGTAAATAAGAAATCAATCGATAAATATATTCTGCCTATTAAAAAGTTTTAGACAAGATTCACCAATATGAAAAGCTTATACGAGTAGCTCTTCCACAATTTGTTCACTTGAAAGAACTTTTTTTATGCAAGACATTTTTCGTTTTTAATTTTTAAAAGAAATTTTCCGTAAATGGATTCCAATCTAATAAGTATCGCCACATAAAAAAATTATAATTAACATGCTTCTTAGCGGTCGTTTAACTATGAGTACAATCGTGCAGACAGCAATTGTTCTTTTTTTAACTTTTGCACCTTGAACGTGAGTGCTCTTATAGATGAAAAAAAGAATTTTTTTTTTTATTTTCGTTTTTATATATTTATATATATATATATATATATATATATGCTGTATAAGATTTTCAATAACCTTAAAAACCAACGAAATAAGAAATTTTTCTAATAAAATGCTTGGGAATAGTGTCATAAATATTACTAATATTACATCAATAAGGTGTTGATAAGTTTTACTGAATGTCTTAAACTTGTTCATATTGCGATTCCAGCCGTATCAGATATCCTAAATATGCATCAAAATGAACTACTATCGATGGATATGTATATGTATCGTTAGGTGATTTGCAAAATAATTGTTTTCAGGGACTTAATTAGCCGTAAATTAAAAGACCACTTATTTTGCACTAATGAAATAAAGCTCAGTTTCGTCAATAGGAATGTTCTAAAGTTGTCAGAACTTTTGTAAGATTTAGGAAAAAAATTTCAATAGATTTCTACCTTATCAGCTAATGATAAACAAATAAAGTGCAATCCAATTAGACATCATTAAAGTTTGATTTGTGGAAGGATGAACTAGTCACTAGCAATTCAAATGTTTTATTCTTTTCAATCACTTGTTACCAGGTAATTGCAATTTTAATGAACTGCTTGTATCATTGATGATTCAATTTTTTTTTCGCTTAAAGAAGTGACCAAATAGAACTGTTAATTATATATAGGGAATTAGACAATGACATTTATTTTTACCATATGGTTATTTTAAATTTATTATATTCTCCATAAGTTAAAAAATTACTTAACTATGTTGAATTACTAAGGAAACTTATTGTCTGTAATTTCGCTAAAAACGAGGCTGTCTTGAATTTGAAATGAAAGCTATAACCCCTGTATTACTAAAGTTACTTAAAAGCAATATATAAATTGCTAATTATGTGTAAATGTGATATTCTCAACCCCCCCTCCCCAATATTTTGACTTTTCCATACTGGCTCCATCACAACCATCCTATTTTTCTAAAAAGGTATTATTAATATTATTTCTCCTTCTATATTTAATATTTTCAGATATACATTATCTTTTTATCTCAAAATTAAACATTTGTACTGATTATGTGATTGATTTGTTACATACCAGTTAACTGATAGTTATGTCTTTAACCTAGAAACAACTCAAAAACTATTGGCGATAGACCTCTTATATTGAATCACGATCGAGGAACCACACCAGATAAAAACTTTTTAAACATAATACTGTCGTTAAATTTTCAATTGACTCGATATTTTGAAATATCAATAAAAAGAATTAATCAATTTTGCTTGGCTCAAAACTACCTGATTTTGAAGACGGATTTACATTACTAAGGCATAATAGTATTAACACAGCCCACATATAAAAATCTAACATTGAATCTTATATTACTTTTTATTTAGAAGACATTTTGCTGCCAAATCAAAATTTCATCATTACCACTTCGAATTGTCTTCATCATTTTGCATCAAACTATTATCAGAGATAAAATACCAGAAGCTATCATAATAATGGGTTGCTTACGTTGAGTTTGTTTCAAAGAAGACGAAGACGATATTGACAGCTGGGAAAGTTATGACGGCGATATTTTAGTATGAGAAGGGCGTCATACTAATGTCCTTCTCAGAAAAAAGAAACACGACAAAGGCCAAATTTGCAGTCAACTACCTCTTTTATTATACCCTATTTTCTTCCTTGTACAGATCAGATTGGTGGAATTCACAGAATATGAACAATTTAATTGACTTTACAATTCGGAGTTAAAAAATTTAATTTATTGATTTAATTCTTTTCACTGGGCATATAATTTAATGTAGTAATGTTATTTTGCAGGCAGATGAAATGTAAAGCTGACCCCATCATTAAGTAAAAGCAAAGTGCATTCTTCTTCTTTTTGTGTCTTGAAATGAAAGTAAACAATTATTCCGAGAATTGAGATAGGTGGAGGGCTATAAATTGGCACATTTGTCACACATTCGCCACTGCATTGTAAAGTCACATTTGATACTATATTTGATTTATCTCAAATGCAACTAAATCCTGTATTCAAAATTGCCATTGAAACTTTAAGATTTCCTTATTTTTAATTAGTTAGTTCAATTAAGGATGTGGGAAGGAAGTATATAATGAAATATTGTATAGCCAAGTGGCTGATAATAGTAAGTGTTCGCGTGGTACTTTTAAATCAAATTGAATTACAAACTTGTTTAGTGCCTGATATAAGTTTTTACCCGTCTCTAATAATCGTTTAAAATATTTTCAATAAAATATTATTTATATAAATGTTGGTTAGGAGATAACCTCTCGTCCATTAAAAAAGAGCATAGATTGGAGAAGAGCAAGATTAAACTGCAGGTATCCAAGCAGGCAACCCTAATGACTGGGACGAAAAGAGGTCCGTCTCAAAGAGACAGTTAATGAGAGAGGAAAAGAGCGAAGGACGTTAAGATGTTACTTAAGGCTCAGAGTGCGGATTTATACATAACGACGCGTGCCGTCTTGCTATAGTTAATACAATAGACCTGTAAGACATTAATTATCATCATCATTAAGCAATTTTGCTTGATCAAAAAATGGATTTAATTGTGTTTAGTAAATAGTCCAACATCAATACTTCACATACCATTGAAAATAATAAGGGATGCTGACCAAAAGTTAAAAAAATTTCATAACTTTAAATTTCATAGCTGTAAAACCTTTTAAAAACCTGGATCTTATCAGAATCTAAAAACATTTGTATATATACTTCAATGGAGTATAAGTATGTAACGATTGTTTTTCATTATATAATTCAAGAGCATTGTTCCCTTCAATTAAACACGAAAAGAACTCTATATTGGATACTCTATAATAAGGATAATAAATAGCTAATCTAAATAATAGGGTAATAATAAATAGGATACTCTATTTGTAGATATGTAAGAACAACATAAAATTATATATCAATGAAGAATAGATAAGGCTGTTTTCTCTCGAATCCTGCTTAATTCATCAATACTAAATTAGGATCAACTAGTAAATTCTTAGCTTGCCAATTCACTAGTTCTGATTCAATCACTTCATACAAATAGCCGATTTTTAACCGAATGTTTGACAGCCGAATGCTATAACCATTGCACAAAACTAACTAATATGCTTCAATCCATATTACAAATCTCAATCAGCAAATCATTATCCTCTGTCTTGTTTACTTTTCTTCAATTCTATTTCATTTATATATCATCTCTCATTCGGTTCACTCTTTTTCTATTTTCATCTAATGTACTTAATCACGTTTCATTTCGATTGGGAAGACAATGCAATCTTATCCTATTCAAATTATTATTATAAAAACCCCAAAATTAGTGAAAAGGAAATCACGAAATGTCACAAATAACTCTAGACAGAGTTTTTTTTAAATAATTATTGAGTACAGTAAATATAGATTATTTTGGAATATTTTTAGCTTAAAGTCTCTCAATACAATACGTGATTAAATGAGGAATGAAATAAATTATTCGTTGGTTTTAGAAAATTATTTATGCAGATTAATCATCGTGGGTAAAGGGAAAAAAAGGGGGGGAAATGTATCGAGAAATAATTTATGAATTGTAAACATCATATTTCAGATGATACTTAAAGGGCTTAAAATTTTAAACTCTGCAGATTTACAAAATATTTCACAATGATTATTTTCTTTCAGTTTTGAAAAAACAACAAAAGAAAAAAAACCTAAATCGTCGAAGAGGCAGTCAAATTTCGGTTTGCTTATTGGAAAAAATGATCACAATTAAAACTCATAAATAAAAGGTAGCTATAAAAAAAGGCATAAAAATAATTTAATCAAGAATATTTCTCATACTAACAGCTAACTATTTGCTCGCCACCTAGTGGCCTATGTTCCATGGCTTACAGATAGTTGTGGTAACCGATAGAAAAATTCTATATAACCATTTCGTGAACATATTTTTAGAATATAATTGAAAACCAATGAAAATTACTTTGTTAGGTAATTTTAAATTGATGCCTATATAGTTCCCTTCTCTCCCTCGAAAATAGAACATAAATTTGAAATTGACGTAAAAGTGATTACCATCTTCTTATTTATGCACAGAATCCCACATGTATCACTGACAAAATAGGTTTATTTGTTTTCTAATCCAAGCAAAAGCCCCATCAATATCAAGAAAGCTATAGCATGTAGTTATTAAACCAAATTACTGAACTTTTCAAAATAATCAAAATGTGAATCTATATCCGATTTGGTATCTTACTAAATATATATATATATATATCGATAAAGATATAACTTTAAATGCCTGAAAATTGCTTCCTGAAATTCAGATTACTCACTTTATAAAATTATCCTACATAATATTCAAACGTTCAACCCATTGAGGATCACTGAAGGAACGAAATATAATTGTCACGAAAATGCAAAGAACTACACCGTTATTATAAACAATTAGATTAATTATTAGAACAGAGCAACAACTTAACATTTAGAACTTCCCCAAAAATGTGATAAACTCAACCCTTATACACTTATAGAATATTCGAGAAACATTCAATCAGAATATTAAAGAAAGATCTGGAATCATGCAGACGTTAGACAAACAATAAGCAATATTTTAAATTAAAAATTACATGTCGCGAATTCGAACCCTAGTCAGACGGACCTACAGTTCAACTCTCTGTCAATTGAGCAACGGAGATGGACGGCTTACTCTCCTTTTGTGTGGTAATATATTCTTGAAATAACTCAAAAGTAAAAATGAATTTTCATACTATTTGAATGACAAATCCAATCATTTATTTCAATTTTCATTTTTCATCTCTAACGTCTCATGTAATTTTTTTATTAGCATATCCTGAATTTTTCATATATATATATATTGTATTTTCAGAATTTTTCAAATAAATTGTAAAGCTTCCTTTTGATGAAATTGCTTTACAAAAATATATCTAGCCGGTCCGGGATTTATAATGAATAAAAATAGAAGAAAATTATTCTTTTCCGAGCCGCTTAGAATATCTCAATATATACAATATTTTATCAAGAATAAAATTCAACAAAAATGGATTTCCTTGTAGATCATTTGGTACGTTCTATCCAAACCGAGACTGGTATATTTTATTTCCGAGATAAGTAGAAAGCAATGAAGAATAGCAAGTTTAGCTCCGAAAAGGAAAAAAATTGAAAGAAACATGGATTTGGGATCGTGTTATCCGAGAATATTGAAGCATGCTTTAGTTTGTGCCGAATTAGATTGTGTTCTAAAAACTGCTTGCATTCCTTTCCCTTCGTTGGGTTCTTTTTTTTTTTACGAATCATTTTATTTTGATAGAAGTTGAGGAACTTAGAGATTTATGGAATTGTCTTGGTTTTGTTTTAGATCGAAACAAACTTTAGTCTCAATGTCACTAAGAATGAAGAGTTATGGCTTAATGTTTCTTAATTCTTTTTACTGCAATTTATGTTACGGAAAAATCGAATATCGTAAGTGTATTTTTTGCTATATTTTCACATATAACCACATTCTTCCTATACATGTTTACAATACCTGAAAAAAGTTCAGAGAACATTTGAGTAAGTGTACTTATGGGAAATATGAATTTTAAAAGATGTTTTATATTTTCTCCTACCTTTATAATACGATTATTAATTTCCTAACACTGCTTAAGGCTTTCTAGGATTTTCAAATCTTTTTATCGTCACTGATACATCAAACACGAAATTCCATTCTTAGCTGCGGTATATTAAATCCTTTAATTTTGGTGAGCATGAGGCAAATTATTTTCTCTTACATAAAATAAGAAAACTAATAATCAATAGTAAAAGAAATAACTGAAGCATATTTAATATTCTATAACAAAAATAAAGTAAATAATAGTGCGTAAGATGCATCAATAACTTTTTTAAATATTTATTATTTTCTGAGAGATAAATATATATATATATATATATATATATATATATATATACTTGGTTTATATATTTAAAAGTAATATTTATTTTCGGTATATTATAAATGTTTATAACACATATAGCCTTAATGCCTAAGAGATATTCAAACTTGAAAAGTTACTCAAGAATTTGTGTCAATGAATTCTAACACCATAATAACTTTTCTGAACTAAAATTTTTAATTCATTATAGAATTTAATCGAAAAACAAAATTCGACACAATTTCTACCAATCTAGTATTAGTCTTTAAAGTAACTACATAAAAATTCATAAATGAATAAGTTTATTGGATGTCAAAGTAATGTTCTATACTGAAATAGTTTTTGTTGTTAACTAAGAAAAACGATATCACCGTCAAATAATTAATTTTTATGACAGCAAAGAGAGAGAGGGAATCAGATAACCAACAATACTATACTTCCTTGAAAATAATTTTAAATGGTACATCTTTCTAATTCTATGATCACGCTTATTTTACTGTTTTTTCTTTAAAAAATCAAGTACTTTATACTTTTCAGCTATTTAGAATATTTTCTGCTTCTTTTTTTCTAAATACATTATTTTTATTTTTAATATATTTAATAATATTTTATAAGTTACATCTAAAACATTTTTGTACATCACCACAATTTATAAAGAATTCTGTGTCGACGACTACGAAACTTCAATAAATCTTCCTTGAAAACCATAAGAAAGAACTGAGGAATCAAAATTAAACTGTTTTATTTAAATAATTTTTTCATATTCCTAACATAAATAAACGTGTCGCTAAGATTCATTTACATATAATTTAATGAACATTTACGCATGCAACTGAACAAAAGAGCTCTCTCTAGATTACATTCATCAGCAAAAATATTTGCATTTATGTGCAACTGAAACTAAATCAATTTCGCTTTCTCTTATAAAGATTACTTTTCAATACCCATGTACTTCAAATCAAATGCTTACACTGCATATCCCAAAAACACCCTTGGGCAAAAACCCGACTCTTACAACACTAACACACACAATCAAAGAAAAATCAACACTCACTTTTCCTAAGGGTGCGGAAAAGACTTCCTGCTTAAAACATGGAGCAAGAATGATAAATGCGGTGAGATTTCTTTACTGAATTCGGAGTCCCTTTCATCATTTCATAAAGCTGCTTCTCGTCTCCCGTGTGTTACTTTTCCGTGTGTGCTGATTGGGCATCAGCGAGAGAGGAGAGTTGATAGGCCATCGCACAGATCCCCCTCCTCAGGGGGGAGGGATGGTCGTCCTGGATACGATTCCATTCTTGCGTGGGTGGTTGGAGATGCGAGGGACCATGGTATATGGCTCTAAAGGCCGTGAATCGATGTGGCTATCGCATTTGGCGTTTGTTTTGGGTAGATTTGGAGTCTGCGTTTTTTCGTTTTTTTATATTTATTGGTGTCTAAGGTGTTTAAGGGGGCGGATAAATTATTACTCTCTGAGATTAGATTCTAGTGGTCAATGAATGCTCGTAAGTGGAATAGTATTTGGCGAAAACAAAGATAACGAAGATTCCATTAGTTAGAAATGTAACAAAAGTAAAATTGAATGACCACTAAAAATAAGTGAATATTTTCTTTTGTATAAAACCGCAAAATTATATATATATATATATATATGAGTGTGTGTTAAGAAAATTCTATGTGTAATAAAATTCACTTGTATTCAGAACAAAAATTCTGTGAATAATATATAATTGAAATTATGTAAAAGGTTAAAATTAACAAAATATATAAATCACATTTTGTTGTATAATAAAAGATATTTAGCAGTTTGTTGTAAATATATTATGTTCTCATTGCAAAACTATACTAAATTATAATGGATTGTTATTTGTAATGATAAGATTAAATATTATAATATAAATTTCATGACATTCCATCAAAAATGTTTTATTTAAAAAATAATAGAATCCTTTTGGTAATTTATTGCATTTTAGGAGCAATTAATATATAAATATGGACAAACTAGTTTTTTAAACCTAATACAAAGAATAAAAAACTAAATTTAACGAAAATGATATTCTACAGAAATATACGAATACCTTCTTCTTTTACTCTAATATTTTTACTTTTTATTTTCTCAATGAAGGAAACTGATAAATGTCTTCAACAGCGCTTAAGCTATAAATTATTTTTAGTTGAAGCTAAAGTTGAAGACACGCCACTTAACAAACTTTGAAAATAGATATAAGGAACAAAAAAATTGCAGTTTCTTATTATGAACATTATATACCTTTTTATGTTCGTGATTATTTTTTCAGGAATTATGTAATTTTTTTATAAATTAAAACTATACTTAGTTTCGTTGAATACAATGTAGTAAATTTAATACTTTTTTACTCCAAATATGTTTTTCAAGTGTTTTGTAAAATGTCATAATTTACAACTGAAGAAATATATGAGAAAGAACTTCACTTGAGTAAAGAAGTTGAATTTGAGAAAAGTACAAAGATTTTTTTTTTAACTTTTAAATATTATAAATGATTGAGAGGAAGTCGATGTGACAAAATAGGCACAATAAAACTAATTTAGATAAAAGTTAACTGAATTTAATTTATATACACTAAGTGACATAAATGCTTTTCCATCAAGTAATTATAATAAAATATCAAATATTATAGCAGTAAAATAATTTTTGGATACATTGTGCAATACAATTTGTCACACCATTTGTTATTACATAAAAACAATAAAACCAACTTATACTTTTTAAAAAAATTGCAATAAAAAACAAAAGATAAATTAACTTTTGTTGCTGTACCAAAAATTAATAAAGGTATTTAACTATTTTATTATTACAATTTCATATTTAATAAAATTGCAAGTTTTCTGTGTAATGATATCAGTTTGAAAAAGTGTTTCCTTACTCTAAAATCAATTTTCAATTCTATACTAATAAATTATGAAAAATTCCAGAAGAACATTTTGTGCATTAGAAAATAAATATTTGAAAAATTGTTTTGGATTATTATTTACATAATTCAACAAAAGAGTTCATTTTATAAACTCAGTATAAGCGAATATTGAGGGCAAGTTGAATCCGGTTTTTTTTTATAAAAACCCACTTCCGAAGGAATGGAACCAGCTGAACTTTAAAACGATTTGTGTGATGAGAAAGTAAAGATGCCTTTCATGGTTGACACCTTTAAGTACATTGCTCGAAATTATTAAGTAACATCGGTATGGACTCTTGTGGTGGATTTTTAGTGCACTTATAATGTAATATTAACTCCAATGTTTTCTATCATTTAATACATTTATTCTTAGTAATTCCTTGATTCTGTGAGGAAAGGATAATTTCTTTTCTACTAAAAATATTCTCTAGTTTATCATTACTCGATTCGTTCCAAAGTAACTATATATATACTAAAATTAGCTTGTCTTCTGACTTTTATACAAATATACTGAATATAGCTTTAAAAAGGATTTTTAAGTAACCTATATTTGAAAAAAATTTTAATAAACTTTTTACCATTATTACAGTATGAGAAACTAAAAAAGAAATGTATGTATCTGAAAATATAAGCATTCATATTATGTTCACGGGAAGGAAGTGAAGTCGAAAGTTCTATTTAATTATTACAAAAATATTTCATTGCTCACTTAATCTTTAAGATACCTTTATCTCAAGAAGCTGTCTTATTTTATTAAACATTCAATCTCTTACCAAATTGGTAGATATCTCTCTGCCCAATCTCTCGTGGGTAGAAAATCCCCATTTGGGAGCACAAAAGATTCAATCTCATTATCCCACACATTGTTAAAGATTGATATCCGGATGCGGATTAAAGCAAACATGTAGTGTACATTTAATCTCTTACGATTTTCCTAATAATAGATAATTCCATACTGTGTATGTATAGAATTGGTGAAGACTAATTGAAATAAATCTACAACATAACATTATTTATATTTCTGTTTGGTAAAGTAAATCCAAATTCTAGAGTATTTCTATAAATGTTTTAAAATATGTATTTTTAATTTTTAGCGAAGTGTTCTTTTAAAAATTATCTTTTGCAAATTTTCAGGGAATCATAGAAAGTGTTAAGTTTTAAATTTAAAAGAAGGTCTGACCTTTAGAATATTTTTCATATATGAAATGGTAAAATGAATATTTTAGCCATAAAATTTGTTTTAAGAATCCTTTTTTAAATTACTGTAGTAATTAATACCTTTTGTATGATTACTTTGTCCTGAGTATTTAAACCAGTTCTGGTATATATATATATACTTTTACACAGTTTACAATTTTTACTCACTCTCTGGACCATTCTACTCATTTACCAAACAGCTTATTACCAACCAATAGTATGCATCCTTTTACACTTTATTATCAACCAAACAATGGTTTGAATCTTTTTTGAACTTATATGGTGATGACGTGGTTTTTTTTTTTTTTTTCATTTTAAGTATCTAATATCTATCATGAAAAGCTTAAAGAATATTCCACCTTTCAACTCACATATTTGAAACTTCATTTCTTTGAATTTTTGTAAGTATTTCTCTTATTTTGATCTGTTGATAATTTTTAAAATTATAGATTTTACTTTTGCAGTTTTTATCGCTGAACTTTTTTGCTTCTTTTTATCTTTGAACTATTTTGCACTTTGGATTTCCCAATTCAACCTACCAAGTCACAAAGGGGGAAAGTTGGTACTATAAAACTAGTTTAACCGTGCTTATTCGGTCATCTGTCCGAAATTGCTTTTTGACTTGCTGGGTTCCATATTTTCATTTGTCTTTTTAAATATTTTAAATTATTCTTTCATAAATTATATATATATATATATATATATATATATATATATATATATATATCAATGTTTCTAACATATTATATGAGATTAAAATTTTCAATTTACAGATTCTTTTTATCGTAATTTTGACATTCTATTTGCATGTCTTGAAATAATATTTGATGAAAAAATATTATTTCATATTGAATAATGAATATGAAAGTATAACTTATGATCTTGCACTATGAATTATAAATATGTCATCATAAAAGTTTGGTTTTGTTTAATTAACATCGCCCTAGAAGCAACACGAGCGCTATTGGTGACGAATCTCGTAATTTTGAATCTCGATCAAGTGACGAGGACTAAATCTGAGCTGGCTCCTCCCTCATCTGAATACCAGACTACGCCACTGGAAGGACTTTCAAACCATGACAGATTTAAAGTGCATCAACCTCTAACACACGATGGGTCTTTTGTGGCATCAAGGTTCGAATCCACAAATCAATGTAAAAAAACATATTCTTCTGCAAAAGATGCAATCCATTTCGAGCTTTTCCTTCATCTAAAGCAGGCCGCTATAAATATTTAAGGATTTTCTATAACTATTGCAGATTTAAATTTAGTAATATCTACTCCTTATTGCAATAAATGTGCCTGCGATATTCATAACTTATGTTGCTTAAATTTGGGAAAATTTCTAACTTCGTTTTTGTTGATTATGGATGCCATTCAACTGGAGTCCAAAAAGGAGAGCGGTATTTTGTTTTTATGCCTAATTATCGGTTACTTTTATTTGTATATTTTTTTTGAAAAAATGGAGGAAGTTAAATCACCTATAACATAGTTAAATTTTTAAAAGTATAAAATGAATAATGCATGAATTAAGGTGCTCATTGCATAAGAAAAAACTGCTATATAAGAGTTTAGAATATTTTTGAAAAGAAAACTGAAACGTACATGTAATTATCTGTTCATATTTCTTGTATATATATATATATATATATATATATATATATAAAGCTTTTTGTGGCAATATGTTATTTTACCTCGAACTGATTTAATTCTAAGAATCTGAAAGAAAAGTGTACTGTTTACTTCTGTGTTTCTTAAATTTGTTATAAGCAATATTTTATAATATGAACATACTTGTTAGAGTACTTAAATTTTATATAGTAAGTATAAGCTCTTATCTTAGTATTAAAGTTCCAAATAGCGATTTTATATTTGTCACCTTAAGGACCTTTTCAAAAAATAAACAACGGGAAATATAGTCACTTGCCAAGAATGGTCTTTGTTCGACACTGACTGTTGATACAAAGAACCTGATAAATTTGTTTACATTTTCTTATAATTTGTTTCTGATTCATATCACGTAGTTTCTTTTTTCAGATAAATTCTAAGTGGAAAAATGTCGTCCGAGTACCAATAACTACTTTCTTCTCTTAGACAAGCTCTGAATTGTTTTCCAAATGTGTATTCTCCGTCTCAGAATTGTTTTACAGAAAGGTTCTTATTGAAAACAATAAATTCTCATTAATAAAATAAATATGCATCTTATATTGACATTTAGTGTATTCACATCATATGCTTCACATTTGTCAATAGTTTAACTTCAGGATTCAGAATTGTGAGTTTAAAACGGTTATTAACCTTAAAATTTTTTGAAAAATAATATGATTGATTAATGATTTTAGGAAAACAATCTTCTGTTTCAGGGCTATATTTTAGTGAAATAATCTGAAGTACATTATATCTCAGAATTAAAATTATTTCAAACTATTTAAATTTCCCAAAAGATAATTTGAAAATACAGTTTTAGATTGTTTTACTTTTGCATTGAGATGCTTTATTTTTATATCTGATGAGAGATAAATAAATCATGTGTATGTTCATAAGAAGTAAAGAATACAATGCTCTAGAGCTTTATTGTTCATCTTAGAAGAGAAGCGTTGATTATTATTTCTGTATTACTTTGCTTCGGCTCAATCAAATCGAAAGATAAGTCGACAAATAAACGAACTGTTTTCTTTCCCTGGACTAGCAGGAAATATCATCAAAGCATATGAAACATTCTTATAATACACTAATATTTTCTTATTGTATACTTATTGTTCCCCTCCAGAGTCACGAGCGAGGCTAAAATTAAACATACCACTGAAGATAAAAATAAAATCGGAAGTAAATTAAATTACCAATAATGTTATTAAATATCATTGAACGTAAATTACTGAGATTATTTTAGCTTGATAAAAGTTCTAGTAACTCAACGATTGAAGTAGAAAAGTTTTTTTTCTCTGAATTCTGTCAAAGGTAACTATTTGAAAGAGTTTCTTTAAAGCTCATATTGTCTCGGAATAGAAACATAAAAAGAAATATCAGTTGAATATATTTTTATATGCAAGCTTATTACACTGAAATGTAAAATATTGTATAAATAAACATCACTATAATAAAAATAACTTCTTTTCAGAGAAAAAAAGAATTATTACAAATTGATAAAACAATCGATTTCGAATTGTTACAAAATAAATGATTCTCTAATCACTTGAGAATCTGTTTTATTAAGAAACATATTTTAGTTTATTAACACGCATTGCTTAAGGCTATAGCTATCAACTCGATAACCACACTGCAAGTATTTGTAAATATACTATAACAAAAAGTCAAATTTTATTACTGAAATTCTGAGAAGCTGTTGCTTTAAGGAAAGTAAAATGCGCTAAATTACATCTTGATAAAGATTACTTGGAATATATGTAAATATATATATATATATTGCATTGTACAGCAAATATATTTTTAAAATATATATAAAAATTTATATTTTATAATATTTTATTTTGTTGTATCTTCTGTTTTTCTTCATTGTATCTATTTCTGTGTTGTGATGTTAAAAAAATATTCATATTTAAATTTACTGTTCTAAAATAATTTACATATTAAGTTTGTCAATTGTTGCAAGTAAAATGAGGAAAATCGTACAAAATAAGGGAAAAGATTCACTTTCTCCATAATTTATGTTACAATTTAAATATTTCTCTATAAACAGCATTGTTTCTAGGTGTAAATCGTATCAATAAATTTTATATTAATTAAACATTTTAGATTTCTGATTGGACGTTATAAATTAACATTATTCTTATAGTAAAATAAATGAAACAGATACAGACAACATAAAAAAAGTGTTCGGCTTTTGGAAGGAAAACATAAAACATCAACAAACATTCAACGTACTGCAATTTGATCATCTTGCAGACTAACACGGGAAAAGTAAGAATAAAGGGAAAAAAAACGTACAGAAGGAATTTCCTTTTGATGTATTCTTACATCGGATCACGTACTGATTCCTTTTCATCGCATATTTTGTTGCTCATTGGTTCCTTTTGTCACATTAGTACTTTTCGTTACTTATGTTGCTATTTTTGTCTAACAGTGGCGAAATAATAATAGAGTTCATGTAAGGTTTCTGATAATATTTCTGTATATAAAATAGTTTAAGATAAGAAAGTATATACGTAATTATTTACATACAAGTTAAAATAAAAACTCTATTCTCAATACGAATGGCAACTTAGGTCTTTTATATTAAGCCACTGAGTGCAGAAGAGGATATATTATTAACGGTCAGTTATGTATAAATACTCATATATGATGACTATCAATAATAAATGTAATTGAAAGGAACATTGATTCGTAATTAGGTCCCGCTATCGTTCACTTTCGTAAGCTGTTGGAAGCACCTTCAAAGAAGGAGAACTATGGATCAAATATTTATTCTGTAACCCATTGTGTCGGTATCCCTAGCCTTTCATATCTTCTGTGGGCCCAGGATTTCCTATTCTCACCTAAATTAGATTCTCTATGGGCGCCAATACCTGATGGCTCTAGAAGCTTCGCCTCCTAAACTCCTTCAAGAGATACTATCACAACTGAGAGTTGAGATCTTCTCACCATTAAAATGCTGCAATGTTTCTACCGCATACATGAATGTTACTCGTGTGAGAGTGAACTCTGTCGAAACAGTAAATGTTTAGCTCGCCCACTATGTTCTTTGTTTCTGTACATGATTCTTTGTCGTGTGATTCTTTGTTTACTGTATGATTCTTTGTTTTCAGTGATTCTTTGTTTTCTGTGTGATTCTTTTGTTTTCTGTATGATTTATTTTCAATTTTCTAGTGTTCCTAGCCTTATGATGCCTTACTGTTCTAATTCTTATGCTTTCTACAATGACATTGTGTTTCAATAACAAACGTATGGTTGTCATTTGTCATATTTGGAAGTAACATTGTAAATTTAACTGTAATGAGAAGAACTATTGTTTTTCACTAGTTTTGATTCATACCTTTATAATATCTGTATTTCAAGTTTACTCCATATATTTAGGATGGGTCTAGTGATTATTTTGTGACAGGTGGGAGTCTGGTATATTTAATCTTTTCGAGAGTCCCTCATAATTTATATGAATAAAGCTCCAGAATGAAGATAAGTCAATGTCCAATAAAGCTGTGGCCAGCTAAAATAAGTTGATGGTAATATGACACGCTGTTGATCGAAAATTGATATTTAATGAGGAATTTAATTAACATGTACTATATATCACTCGAAAATACTCAAATATTTAGCAATCTATCATGCCCCAAACAAGGAGGAAATAAATTTACATATTTATATTTCTCTTCCTACGATCAACATACTTATTTCATATTTCCACCTTTTCCTTAATTCGAAGATCTTTTCAATTGCGATTGCTACTCCAGAATTATATCTTCCAGTAGCGTTTGTCCCCTATATCTATCTATATAGACACACCACACAATATGTAGATATTGGGTGATGGAGATGTTCATCCTAATCTACGATGGTTTGCTCTTACGCAAAGGGCTGGTAGTCTAGGGGTACCATTCAGTCATGTTGATGATGATATTCACACAAGGATGAAGCTTGCAGTAGCTTTACTTGTTTATTAGGAGATGTTGAAGAGTGAAAGTTTTACACTATGATATATACAGTAACAATTCTTCCGAGGCGGATAGTTCTTGCCTCATTTAATATATTGGCGATGGGCGCTGGAATCGCTCGGTTTGAAGTTTACTTCAAACGCGGGTAGCGAAAGAAGAGAAGTGGAAGAAAGTGGAGAAAAGAGGAGAAAGAGAGCAAAAACGAGTGTCACTCAGTTTGTTCTGGGATAGGTGGCATGAGCTTATCCCATGACTTGATCTGTGGCGACATCTATGAGTATCGGAGGAACTGGTTTACTGTAAATTGGAAAATAAAATTAATTGTTTAATACATTGGCTAAATTCCTACACACACATATATATATATATATACACTCACACTGGTGCATAATAAAGGCCGAGATTTTTCATTATATCGTTGTGCAACAGGTTCCAAATCACCCTGCAGTATCATAAAATCCCAAAGACGTAGGAACATGAGTATATATGAAAACTTACCACAAAGAAACTAAATGATAAAGGAAATTTATTGAAACGTAAGGGTAGAGCAGCAGAATGTGACTATAAGCCAGAAACATCCATGATAGATGTCCAGCCAACATCAACCTTTCGATAAGATATGACGTCCATTGATTGGTTTGCAGGTTTCACATCGTGTGGTCATGCTGGAGTATGAAGTTGTTAATGAGTTGTGGGAATTACGCGCCATTCATCTAGCTACTCGTAATCGAGATTCTAAATCGTTACTGGTGGTAAGTAACTACTGCCAATCAATCCCCTGAGTCCATACATTTTGGATGGAGTTTATACTCTGAATCTTTTTGGCTTTTTCCTGCGACAATACCTACGGTCCAATAGCTCTTTCGACAGAGCTGGCAAGATGATGAGTGCATTGTCAAGTCCGTGAAAAGGAACTGCGGACCCATGGCGTCCTAAACAGGAGCATACGGAAGAGAATTTAATATTAATGAGGCCTGGTGTCTAGAACCTTTGATTATCTTTCCAACTAAATCATAATAAATCTTAAACGAGAACATCGTGACCTTCTATCCGATCTCTATCATTGATGCGTTGGAGGTTATTAGGTCAGATGCATGCGTCCAAGATGCGTTCCAGATGTGCTATCTCCAGATGCATGCGTCCAGAATCCTTCTCAGAGTTACACCTCCTACTTTGAGACTCCATTCATTAGCTGTCCATTCTGGTGTTCTCGGAAACGTGTTTCTGATGTGGCTGGTATTAAGGTCCACAAAGTACAGGTCGTCGACTTGAAACAAGCCACCTGTTTAGACTCTTTGAAAACGTAAGACATGATATCCCATCAACTAGCCTGTGCCGTATTTATCAGTTTCTCTGCGTTGCATGCCAGTTTCTTGGTGTGGTGTATTCTTGGACAACTAGTTCTGAACCGATCGGACAGCTGTTCCTAGTGTTGATTCTCTCGAATTTCGTGGAAAGAATGCTGTGCGGATCTCGCAGCCACGCCGTCACACTTGACCTACCTCATCTTTAAGATGATTCAACTGTAAATCCACCCTTCCCTAGTTAACTCTCCTTATTGCTATGACAGTTATGTCTCTTCGTTCCACTGATACGCTAATTTTCACTTCATCCATTACTTTTGCACATAAGTATAATATATCCTCATATATACTATGAATGATATAATGTCTGTTTTGTGTGGGTTGTTGTAAATCTTTCTTAAAATTGTACGTATTATTAATTTAATACTAGCAATTTTTTGTAGCTGCATAGAAGACTTCATTACAGGCGGGTATCACACACCTCCGCCGTTGGATAGATATGAGAGCAAGAATGAGCAAGAATGAGCGTTGTTTGACTAGTTATATAGCAGGGAAATTTTACAAATGTCACAGAACATGTGATATTCATGGAGAGTTTCAGGGAATCTAAGTCCAGACAAAAGGCTGTGATAAAGAACATCCTTACAATCTAAAACGCTGAGAACAGACGAGATTATCGATTTTAAGAGCTCAGATTGCATATTAAAGAATTAAAATGGGAAGGCTATCATAGAAATAGAATGAAACCTATACTTTTAAATGAGATGGTAGGAAAATTATGAAATTAAATTATTATTTGTATAATTTAAGTATTGTATTAATGTAATTAAAGATAAATCATTGAATTGAATATATATATATATAACCACCTACATTCAAATGAACTCGTCTGGATGACGTGGAAGGCGATCCGGATGAATGGTATTTAACTGTTGCCTGGAGAGTCAGATGAATCATTCTTTCACTTGCTTCTGTGTGTGATGAGAAAGGCTGCGGATCTAAGCTGACTTTGAAAGGGCAGATTTGTAATGGCTCGATGGCTCAGGAAAAGTATTTCTGAAACTGCACGACTCGTGGGTTGTTCGCGATCTACATTTGTCAGTACTGGCCAAATGGATGAATTATGGAAACCAGCAGTAGACGACATGGTGTTGGACGTCCACACGCTGATCAAGAAAATCGTCGGAGACTGTCGCATGGTGAATTAAACTGCAGCCAGACGGTGGCTCATCTTACAGCCAGCACTGATACAGGCCAGTAGAATAGTATCGGAGCACACTGTTCGTAACACTGTTGGATATGGGGCTACGCAGAATCCCACCTGTGTGCCTTGCTGACAAGCGTCATCACCTGGCCAGGAACATCGCGACTGATCCATAGAATCAGTGGGAGAGTTGACTTAGGTCAGATGAATCACGGTTTGTTATTCATCACGCCGATGGCCGTGTCACGATAGCGTCTTCCAAGCGAACAATTGCTCACTAAATGCAAGGTAGGTCATACATAGGCCAGGCGTGGCAGTATTATGCTTTGGGGGACGTTCTCTTGGGCATCCGAGGACCCGTGGTGTGTAGAGCAAACCATGAATGCCAGGGTAGTCTGACAGTCATTGCGACAGCTTGCATCTTTACATGCTCTGTTTTCCAGCTGGAAATGGAATGTTGCAGAAGACAACGTCCGTGTCACAAGGCTAAAATTGTGCTTGAAGTGGTTCTCAAATGATGCTGAATCTAGTTAATGTCTGGCGCTTAACTCACCGGATCTCAACTGATAGAACACATTTGGGATATCATGGAGGCGGCAGCTCAGGTAAGACCCCAATTGCAATATCTCGGATTGCGTATGCTCATGAAACATCTGGCACAATCTGTCTCCAAGGATCTACCAAGGATTTGTGGCATCCATCTCTGACGGGGTTGAAGCTGTTGCGCTCAAATGTAGGCCAACTTGTTATTGATCAGGATCATAATGTTTGAGCTCTTGATGTATATATAACCAAAACCAAAAGTGAAACATAACATTTTAGCATTTGCCAGATTACATAATAGCAGATTTACATATTTTACAGGCCATAGATCTCCCCTAGGAAAGTTTAAAACATGAAAATTAAAACCTAATGAGTTTATTGGTTTTTCCATTTGAGCAATATACATGCAGGATACGATTCTGTCATTTTAGAGTAAAGAGTTTAACTACGTATTTAGGACTTGAAAAGAATACATTTTAACCTCTACTTTTATTTTTCTACATTCATAATTTTTAAATTCTGTATATGAAGTATGATTCAAAATGCGTAAGAAAATAAGTGTTATTATGAAATTTTAGACGTTTTAAATTTAAAATAAAACTCTTTTAAGCAGACTGAACGTGGTCATCAGTGTTAAAAGGGTCCCACTGTTCAGAAACTTAATTTCTTAAGAAATTTGTTATTCAGTATACTTTTAAGCAGTTGCACCTCAGCACGTCAATAAATTCAATTTCGAAAATTCTGCAATACATAGTACACTTCATAATGCAGTAAAATATTTTTACTTTGCTTTTTTTACTGTTTCTCTAATCATCGAGAAAAATTCGAATCAGGAGTAACATGTTCTATGTTTAACCCGCATTATCGTATTTACGTGTATCAAGATTCATTAGACTACAGTTTCGAGCATTCTAGCAGCTGGATTATTCATCCGCAACATTATACTCAATGATGAGGGTGTAGAGTATTCTGTCATTCTCATTACACGTCAGTCCATTATTCGAACAAGGAACATTATAATCAAATATTCACCAGCTTCCTACATCATTTCAAATGTGCATTCTCCTAGTTTAACAGTGTACAGATTCATTCAATAAATTTAGTCAATAAGGCGGTTAATATATGGCGTTGACTAATGTAATGAAGTAATGATGAGAAGATATAAAATTTAGAATTTCAAAGAAATAAAGTTTGTAGCATATTTTCTATAAATTTATTGGTAAATGATCAAAAATTAAAAAAAATCATTTCATTTAATTTTCAAAATGAAGTTATTTCTTTTTGATAAATTATGAAGCGTGTACCAATTTATTATTCGTTATTTCTTATTTGTCTAGTTTCAATGTTAAATTTATTTTTTATAGTTTGATTACAGCTAGAAATTAACTAATTTATCACACAAAAATAGGTTAAATTGTCATATTTCTCTTACTACATGATAGCGATAGTTGAAAGATTTCACAATTATGAATCTCAGTTAGTGATTATGACGACATTTTCATTCCCCTCACGTCACGAGATTTTAGAACTCGCTAAGTGAAGATAGTTTAATTCCAGACTCCATTACACTTGACTTGAGTGTTTAGCATCCTAAGTGTCGTCATGAAGCGTAAACCTTAGTTACGAATTACTGTGTCGTTCTATTATTGACAACCGTATTAATAATTTTGTTGAAAGGTCAAATGACTGAATGATCTAAATGATAACTAAAGGTCAAAGAGAATAAATATGAAATTTAATTTTGCAAAATTCCGCACCATATTCAAGTGCTGATTCTGAAATAATTATAGAATTAATACTCATCAAATGTATCTTATACCTGTCAGTATAATTAATAAAATATGTAAAAATTTAGTTTAATAATTGACCAATCTAGTATAACGAAATAGGATTAAGGATATTAAATATCATAGTTTCAAATCATAATCAGTTAGTAAAAGAAAAAAAAAGCATAATATCTTTATATATTTCGTAGAGTTTGGACGAACTAAACGAATTGAAAAGGATTTCTCTATAAAAATTATTAATAATTGTTAAAATTGTAAAAAAATATCAATTTCTTATATAATACTTGTTAAATCTAATTTTTTTTCTTATTTCTTATCTAAGAGTCAGATAAAATGTAGTATAATAGCACTTCTAAATAATCGATACTTACTTCTTTTGGATGTTTTTTTACACGTCATTTGATATAATTCATAGATTTTTATAACTCTTGACCATTTATATTTATAAATGAATAAAATATACAAATTTACGAGATTCATGTTTTTGATTTTTAGGACTTGTAAGAAAGATTCTATAATACAAATAAAATCATACACATTTTATATATTATATCGATGAACTATTGAGAACGAACTATTAACACAACATGCGCCCTATTCGTTGCACTTAAAAATAATTCACAATTAGTTTCATTACGTGTATTTTAAATACACTTTTCGAATAAAATGATATAAATTATTTATTTGAATCAAAATCATTTACTGGATATTTCTAATTTTATTTTTGGTATGTTTGCAATCCTTTTTAGTCTAACGTTCGTTTTTAATAGTTTATATGAAATAAGAAAGAAATTCGAGCAAATATTTCTAATTCTTATAAATAAAATTAAAATGTTAGGTTTTGATATCTAAATGTTTTACTTATACAAAAAAAATTATCTTTATTATTTTATTAGCTATTAAAAGTATAAGCTAATTATTTAACTGTTTATGATTAGTGAGCTTACATAACATATTTTTACTATGAAGTTTGCTGGTTTCATGTGCAGAAAATAATAAATTGAATCTACCATAATTTCTTAATTTCAAATCAAACCGGTTGATTTTTTGACTCACAAAATCAATACAATTTGCACTCAGTCATTTGAAATGTTAAAACATACCATTTTCATTTTTAAAAATATAAAAAGGAACAAAGGATTATGTTTTGTTGTTATCTTATATTTTGAATCAATAAATATTTTTTCATCGCCATAATATTTTTTGAAATGCTTCAAGGTGTTAAGATACTCAATCATTCCTTTCAATTCATTCTTTAGAAGAAGAAAAGCGTTGCTTATAAATTTTAAAAATATTTTCTTCAAAAAATGTTTACTCTTAAATTATTTTTTTTTTCTTTCAAACATTTCTTTTAACTTCTAAATTATGAAATCAGTTTTCTTTCGTTAATACGAATGAGTAGTTACTTTAAATATCGGAGCATTTCACACATACTTATTTTTTATAGTCTTAATGAATAAGCTCTTTTTCTCACTACCAATTAAAAAACATCATTAAAAAGCTGGTATGTACTACAAATCATGATAGCGTGTAAATTTAAATTTTATAAATATAGCTTTTATAACAAATTTACTTTTTTATTATACTTTTGACTTTTTATGATATTTGAAATTTTTTATGCTAATTTAACATTTTGAATAACTTTTTAAGTTTTTAAAATATTTTTGTGTGTTAAAATCTTAATGCATTAAATATCTTAACTTATTAAACATTTTTCTCATGAAAATATTAGAACAGTTTTTTAAGTGGCTGCAACAGTTTTTTTTGCAGCTCTTTGAAAGTATTTTTAATATTGTTGATGCCGTTGAGTTGGGTTTTTTGTATTTTAAAATGTATAAAATGCTAACGATTCTAAGTTTTAAGTAAAATGCAGATAGATCAGAGTTTTTTTTGCGTGATCTTTCATTTTATATATTGAATATAAATTTTATACTCTCTCTGTATGAAAATGATTGTCCGATTTATAGGTGTGTAACTGATTAAGAAGGTGGATGCGGGAGGATTGATTTTGGATACGTTACTTTATACTTCTGTCAAATTAAATTTTGAAACTATATATTGATTTGTTATCACTCTTTGTAATTGAGATTCGCAGGGAAAAAAGTGATTCTACAGGAACTATCGAGAAACCTTAAGAATCAAGAACTTAAGCTTCTTATTATAACAGCTATTGGTAAAAATAATATGACTTGTTTTCCAAAACTTAACATAATACTACACTAACCACCGAAGGATCTAAATATGGGATGAACATGCGATTGATTTGTTAACCTTTCAACAGTCTGACTTTAAAATCTTGGATGTGTAGTTCTTTCATGCCATACAAGCAATGCAGCAAGAAGTTGAACCTACAAACTAGACCGACTTATGAATAAGTTCAGCAGCTGCTCATACTTCATACAGTGCGATAAATATCGAAAAACTTTAAACGATGTTTTTTTTCCCATTGTATCTGGTTATGGAAGGCTAACAAATGTAAGGCAGAAATAATTATCAACAACCGCTCGTGAAATTAAATTACGTGTGCCATAAAATCCATTCATGCAGCCCATGAAGCAATGAATAATTTTAAGAATTAAATCACCTGTAAAACTATAACACAATAGCTAAATAAATACTTATTATACTCGTATAGTAGTATCGTATTCAATAAATTATGTTTATACCTTGAAATTATTTACTGGAACGGAATTTTTTTTTATAAAATAGAGCAATCATTTCAAGACAAATTATTAATTCAAATAGGGCAACCATTTCGATATGGAGGGAGTGATCAAGTGACCTCGGTAACAGAGGCACGATGGTTGAGAGCTGATGGTCGACATTGTTCCGATGTTTTTAATGACTAGCCGTGAAGTGGGTACGTTAAATCTGTACATTTTAAAGTCTTTACATTGGAGTAGTGTGATATGGAATTTAGGAGAGGGATACCAGCTCCGGTGTCTTCCTCACATTTTGACATTGGTTCAATATCACAAGGCACATTGACAATCGCCCTTGTGTTAGCTCCAGATACGAAGTCAATTAAAAATTATTTGTAATAGAAATAAAAGTGTTATTTTAGATACAAGACTGATTAGAGAAAATGTGTAAGATTATCACTATAATTCAAAATTTAATGTAGCAAGAGAAATTTATCAATGAAACCAGATAATTATTAAAAAGTTTATGAATTATTCTATGATCTCAACAATATAAAATAGAAAAAAAATTGTTTCTGTTTTTCTTATCATGCAATACATTAGGATAAATTCCAAAAAAGAGCAAAAAGTAATAATACTCAGAAATGATTATAAAATCTGTTATCTAACAGACTCACGAAAAAAGACAAAAATTAAAAATAAAAACTGACAAAACACATCTACACATATTAAGATAGAATAAAATAAGACAAATGCAAATTATATTCTCATTTCTTCCATTTTATAAATTTTTGTAATTACTTTCGTTTCATTTTAAAATGTAAAGAAAAATACTTTTGAATTAGGTTTATCGTTATATTCATAAATTTGTTACACAGACAACGAAATACGTAAAAAACATTTTCGACACATAAAGTTACAACGACATTTTCTATCTAAAGAGGGTATTTTAAACTTATTAACTAAAACGAAAACTTTTATAAGAATACATTAGAAATGAATTCAAATTTAACAAAACATGCAAATATAATGTAACTAATGTGATAATTTAAGTTAGTATTATACAATTCCAAGTAAAAAAAAATTAAATTAATGATAGTAAAGGAGAGATTTATGAGAAATATATAAATTTATAAGGTTTTTAAAGATATATATTGTAAACTTATATTTTTTCTGCATATATTTATGGTGTAACGTCTAAAGAAATATCTTTAAAATATAAATAAAATTCGATACTCTTATAAAACATGTCTTATTATTTTCTTCAATAAATGTTTTAACAATCTGTATGCAACTTTAAAAGGAGTAAAATATTATATTTACTTTATTAAATACAATAAACCTTGAAAAGTACTTAGAAAGAGACCAATTTGCAGTTCTAACATATCAAATAATTCGCATAAACATTAGCTCATTTTTAAATCATAGTTATTCATTAACTTCATGCAACATTAAGAAGTGATTTATTCAAAATGTGATTAATTTTGAATTTTTTGTTGTTGCTGAATTTTATGTTTTTTAGTCTTTTTATGCTTATGACTTTTTCTTCCTAATCTTGAAAGTAAACTAAAACATATTGCAAATAGAATCTAAAAGTTTTATGAGAAATAACCAAAAACCTTTTTTTTTAAATTAAAAATTTCGAAACTGATTTAGTCTAAAGGCTTGGAGGTCTTTAAAAATTATACAAAGCCTTTTCGGAATGATGATTTTGCTTCAAGCAATTGAAATCTCGTTAATGATTACAGCATACTTATCAGATACATCTCAGAACTAGAAGTTAGAATAAATTAAGCTATCAAACGAAAGTTAGTTATTTTATCATACTCAATTCATTTTAATTTTCTTTTCGTATAAAACCTTATACTTAAATAACTAATAATAAATTATTTCTGAAATAAGTAATATTTATTAGACACAGTAAATTACCATTTTAAGATAAGCATTTTTTGGGACAAATACTTACATAAACTTTAGTTCATCGTGAAATACAATTAATAATACTCAAAGCATTAAATGTTTTGTACATATTCATTTTGCGCACACAGTAAATATTACACTAAAGACAATGTTTCACGAAAATGTTGTTTTCCAATAAGAATGTTAGGAAAGTAATGTGTCTAGACTGAAACATATAATAATGTTCTTTAGAATAAAAACAGTTAAAAAAACTTTTATATGCAGCTAAATAATTATCAAAGCAATAACTGTAGTTTATTATAAAAATGAAAATGTTCAGTAGGGCATTTAGCACTTACGCACCAGTGACTTTTGCTCATGAATAAAGAATATAATTGTACTAATTATAATTTCCAAAAACATAAATATACATTAAAAATTAGAGTTTTTATGTATTGAGAACTCATAGTATCATTGTTACAAAAAGTGAAATAGCTTTTAAATTATTACAACTCAAATTATTATTTTCTTAACACTCCATCGGACGTGCGTTGAATTTCTTTCCACGGTTTGTTGCATCTGAGAGATGCAGTTTGCATTTTAATTATATAAAATGTTTCACATGACTTTTACATGAATTATATCTTTGTTTCTTAGCTCTAGGCAACTCCTCTCATTTCATTGTTTTTTTTAATTTGCTTTTTAATTAATTTATTTTTTCCAATAAAACAATGTATGTAGTAAAACTTTGGAAGCACAAAATACAATATATAAGACTTCAATTACAATTACAAAATGATAAGAAGTTAAAATACAAAATACAACATAAAAAAACAATCATTATCTCTACTAAATCATATATGTAAAAACAATTCTAGGAATTATATATAGATTTATACCCGTTGCAGTACTTATTACTCCAGATAATTTTGTTATAATATTACATACCTTTCATTTAACATTTTTACGCCCCATTATTTTGCCCACCTTGTTAAACCATTTTTACTTAAAAAAATCATGATCGTCTGATTTGAAATCATCTGTAGTTTCTGAATCACTAAAATCGTTTTCATTGTTAGAAGGAAGCTCGCATTTTTCTAATATATCTTCTTCATTCTCAGTTATATTAAATCATCTTCTCCGTCATTAAATAAGACTTTTTGCGCGAGTTCCCAGTCTTCGAGATTGTTTTAATCTTTGTATCGTTTGAACTTATGATAATTCGAAAGACTCCGAGGCGGGAAAACGAAAAGATAGGATAGCGTATGGAGTGCGTGCATCTGACAGATGCAGAGCTTCGAATGAACGACAAATGCTGTAGCATCTATTGAAAAAAAAAAATAGAATGACTTTATTTCAGAGTGGAACGAGATCCAAAGAGCAGATACTGGGAAAGTCAAAGTGATAGCAGTCCAGTTTCTTAAAGACAAATATTTTAGAGATTTGTATCTGAGAGATTTTGCGCGACAAATAATCTCACAATATGATATTAAATTACCTTAACAACTTCTAAAATCAGTTTCATTTAGTTCTTTTCAATGTAACAGTATCGTAAATACAAGTGCAATTTTTTTCGGTCATATTAGAGGAATGAATACAGTTTAAAAGGAAATATTATAATTAATTCCATGCGAGTTACGTGGAGCAAGATTTCATTTTTGAATATATGTTTATATATTCTTATTGTTCTTTATTCGGACTGCGAGAACGAGCTATTTGAAGATGAAGTGAACAAAAATTCTTCTGCTACCGCTATTTAAGTTAGCAATGGAAAGCAGGCAAAAAGGAACAGCAGAGGAATATATCCTATTTTCTCTTTTATTTTAGAAATTTCTTCTTTATTATTTTATCAGTTGTCTTGTCATCAGCTTATGTTGATCTCCTATTTAAAATTCCTTTAAATGTTTTTAATAAATTGTTTCTGTTAGAATATGTAGCGTCTATTATTATTGTATGATATTTAATTACCATCTGAGTAGAGGTCCTTTGGATTCATCTCCATAATGGTGATTTTCCACATTTCTATGCTTTGTATAAATACATATTTTTTAATTACTAATAAAAAATTATATTTAAATTTATGTGTTCTTGCGGCTAATGAATTCTTAATTATTTAATTACAAATTTAAAAATTGATCTGAAATTTATTTAAACTTTCATCATAGTCAGTAAACATTGCTTTAAAATTCATTCTTAAAATTGATTGTAATTGAATTAGCTGAAATATGTATTGAATTAAAAATTTAATTTAAACTTAAAATGCTTAAAGTGTATCGCATAATGATGGAAGTGTTATCATTCTACACAAAAAATGAGAAAAAGTTCTAATATTCATTACCAATTGATACCTGGTTCCCGCGAACATGACACAAAGAAATTTCAATTTAGAATAACTCTACTTGGACACTTTATTTCAATGAATCACAATTATAATGAATTACATTCTCAGGGAGAACGGCCACTTTCTCTCTCTTTCTAGTTACCCTACCTCCTTCCTAGCGTCACTCTTAATTAAGAGTCCTCCCCCCAAAATAAATAAATAAATAAATAAACGAATTTGGAGCATTCACATACACGGACGCATTAAAATAGTCACGTCAAACAAGCAAGTCCCTCACAAAACACTTAAACAATTTAAGTTATGCACATGAATTAAATTTCAATGATTGAGACACCACTCTCATCCTCGTGTAAAAACTGTGATAGACAATTCTTTTAAACTTAGGTTTTAAGCCTGTTCATTTTCTTCCTTACATTATTCACTGATTTTGTATTTTTTTTTTTTTTTTAATTTTTTTTTTTTCAACTCAGTATAGATACTTTTTTACTAATTTTTAACTGTTACGCTATCTTAGATTCCTGAAATTTTACTTTTTCATATTATATCTAATTTGCTTTTAAAATAAATAAATTTACCAACAAAAAGTGTTTTTAAGATATCAGTTAGTTTTTAACAATTAATCCCATAAAAATATCTTATTTTGCTAGTATACATTAGACATTTTTACAAGAACTCGAGAAATTTTAAATAGTTATGAATGTCAAAAAATTATCAGATGTTTGACACATTATTTTTCTCACTAACCATGTTTTAATTTCCTATTCTAATGGCATACTTCATATTTAAAAATACATCCAAGCTCATTGAATTATTATTTATTTTCTAAAAATATAATTTAACATTTTCAAACTTAATATAAAAAAAATTAAAGCTTTTTTAATACTTTATAATTATTCTGCGTGAAACAAGAAGCATAAAATGTTTAATGCTAAAAAAATGCTAATGCTTAAAACTTTAATATCTAAGCATTAACTATTTTCTAAAGAATTAATTATAAAATATTCGACGACAAAGAATATGATAGAAAATAAAGCGTTTTTCCTCTTTGATTTTTTTCTTTAAAAGTGAAATATATAATGTAATGAAAATTCTGAAAGTTTCGTGAGAAAAAAGTAAAATGAACAAAAATTTAATACATCATTACTATAAAAAGTTATTTAAAAATTCTTATGATCTTTTAAATAGCTATTTAAATGTTCATGACATTTATGTATCAACTAAAGAGTAAAGTTTTGAATATGTGTTATGCACACAACCTTACAAATTTAAAATAGTTCAAATCAATATTTAAGAGCAGAAATATTTCAATACGAAAAATTATATTTATTTCTTTAAACAGCTTTAATTTAAGCAATATTTTGAATTTCAAATGGATTTAAGATATTTCTTCTAAAAACAATGTTCCTCACGTCACATGTGTGTAGTGTGAAAATGTAAACGCAAATTTCTGCCACAAACATTCCTTAGCGGATATCTTTTAATGACGAATAATTGAATTAACTTATAGAAAAGGCATTATATATTGATATTAGAAAAAAGTATGAATGAAATGTAGTATATGCAATGAAAAATTATATTATGAAATTGCGTGCAATAATTTTAATACCGGTAAATCAGTGTATTGATTTGTCGATATATTATGAATTCTGGTCTTAAATTATTATCAGTAATTTTATATCATTTTTACCGTTGATTCAGTGAATTGATGTGCATAACTTTAATAAACATCCTAGTATTTATTCTCTGGGTCGAAATGGAAATAATAAATACTGCTGATTTAAAAAATTCAGTATGCAGAATTCCTTCGGTAATTTGAATTACGTTATCCATGAGAAAGCAGCTTAACATATTGATAAAAGAATAAGAACTGCCTGTTATTTCACCTTATTGACAAATAAAGCATAAGAAAGACTTATAACAAACAGAGAACGATTTTTATTAATTATTAAGTAAACATACGTGTTATCTGAAAAGGTTTTTTCCTACGGTGGAATTAATTTGTACAAAAATTAGATCACATTTATGAGATAAGAGTTTTCATCAGTTCTCTTTCTTACGTACTAATTTTCAACAGTCATTGACAAATAAATCATGTGTATTTTTATATAATTCATAATTCTTTCTATAGTGAAAAATTTATTTATACATTAGTGATGCTTATCAATTGTTATAAATTTCTTGAATTTCATTCATATTACGTGTGCTCATAATATATAATTTATTTTCCTATACTTTTTTCATACTAGGCTCATTTTGTATGTCCTTAGGAATTTCAAGAAATGGTTCTCGTACCATCGAAAATGATGTGTTTTTATTAAGCATCATAACTCACTAAACATCTGATTAAGATTTAGTTAATTGTATTCGTAATAATGACTCTTTTGATACCTTAAAATGCCTTCGACATAGCTTTCCAGTTATTAAGACCTTATCTGCATTATATATTGATATTAGAAAAGTAAAAGTATATTCGTAAGTAACCCAATATTTTGAATATTGCTTGATTTCCGGTGCATGATAATGAATCCATATCTCACCGACGGTGTCAACTCCCCTCAAAATTATATCAAAAACTCGACACGGCAGCTGTCAAATTTTTATTTAGCAGCAAATGACTACCACACACACACACAAATTAAAGTAAATTTATGAATCAATGTCAAATTTATCGACTTCGCTTAACAGATGTTTACAAATCATAGTAATATCATTTATTTGATGATGGCATCTTCAAACACAAGCACTTTCTGAGCCACCCTTATAGTTTACAAGAATATAAAAAATACTTTAATACTATTAGAAATTTTTATTTTGATTCTCAGTCTTAAGAATTTCTGGCAATTGACAAGTATACTACTTCTCTTTGAAAATGTTGCCAAAATATTTATAACAGTAAATTTGCAATCACTATTAGCTTAGAAAGTGATATATTTATGGATTGTATCTATCATCATCGATAGATATTTCAAAATTGAAAAGTTTGCTGTAATAAATTTATAATCAAAAAATATATGGACAAAAACTTCTTAAAAAATATATCCTTTCGTTACCATTACTTGTCTGATAAGCATTTTTCCTAATATTAAACAGCAAAACATTTCTAATAGTTTATCGTCAAATTTATTATTGAAATTTAGAAAATAAATATTTTGTCTCAGAGTCTTTAGCAATTATTTATGACTTAAATTATCAGCCTTATTTTTGCTTAAAAAGTACAGCCTTATAATAATAAATTATACCTAATTAAATTATAGCCTTATAATATTAGTACTATTTGAACGTTATAACATGTTCATGCAATTTTTACTTTTTTTTAGGAATAAATAAAGTAAGAAATGTATAAATAAAACTCTAAAGTAGTATCCCTCTATTTAGAAATATTTTTCAACATAATATTTTTGATTTATCAGCTTGGCATTTAAAACAGAAGTAAATTTAAATAATAATTTTTATTAAAAGTGAAATATAGTTATATTCATGAAAAAATATAGTTATATTCATGAAAAAATATAGTTATATTCATGAGTCGCAAACGAAATTGAAATACATATTCCTGTAACATAAACATATTTAGAACAATTATCGGGGACTACCAGTAATATTGCTTGCAGAAAAACATTAAAGCAAGGTATGTTAGGAACTCGTAGAATTTGCCTCATTATAACTATAACAGTACTCTGCATTCTCTAACATGGAGTGTTATGCAGTATGTTTCCAATATAATGTTATTTGAATGGATTACGCCTGTCTCGACACAGCATTTATCATAAGGAGCACACTATTTTTCTTATTTTATTCGTGCTTGCTTCGTTCTTGAATATTATTATATCATCAAGAGTATTCTATGAATAACTAAATTTATAAACAACTTTGATGTAATAGGGAAATTTTAGTTTTAGGTAAAACAAAATATTATTTTGGTAACAATAACAAATAACCATCAATTAGTCACGAACGATCTTTAAAAATTGTGCTACTGTTAAAATTGCAAGCTGTAATCTCCATGATAATTTTAAATTACAAATAAAATCGAGTGAACATAAATAAAAATATTATTACTAATATAAATATTCAAAAAAGGTAATATTTCGTTTCTAATCATTCGGAAAGAATTCGATTAAGAGGAAATTAAACACATTGAAACATTTTTCTCTCTCTTAAATGATTTATGTGTAATAAGTTATTTTATTCAAAATGTTAAATTTTTAAACAACAAAATTTCAAATACTTTTATGTTAAAATAAATAAAATGATACATGGAATATTTGGTTAATAAACATGGGATACAAATACTTTGATTATGTATAATTTTGTAGAGTTTATAATTTGCATAACTCGTAATTTAAAAAAAACTTCAACATTTGTGTCTTAGCAATGCATATACAGACTCTTGACAAAAATATTTTGTTGTATCATGAAATTGCATAAAAAAATGCAATAACAATTGATAAACTCAAACGAAGAAGTTTGATTTACATTAAGATGAGAAACAGTGATGGCTACAGAATCATGTAGCAAAATATTTATTAAGAATTTTAAAATTTTAATCTTACTTAAATTATTCATTAAATCTTAGAATGCCAGAAATATATATATTTTTAGTATTAAAAATTAATTTTCACTAAGAAACCGAAAGCTTTATAAAGATTAAATTTAAATGTATTAATATGTTAAGAGTATTACCACAAATTATATTTGTCAGGAATTATATATTGTTTACTTCTTATTATCTAATTTATTCTTCTGCTGAAACAATAATTTTTAAATGAAACTCATAACGATATGAATATTCTTTCTTTTTAAATCTAATACTGCAAATGAATTTCAATTTTTAGATCTTTTCTTTCTTTGAAAGATTTTTACTCATCAAAAAGCTATTTGTGGAATTTATTTCTATGTTTAGTAAATAATAACAAATTTAAAATGGTAGAGAACAATTTTCTTTAAAAGTAAAGTGGAGGCGTGTTTGTTAAACAAACGACATATTATAAGGCTTTCTTTAATTATGAATGAAGATAGTTGTTTTCAAATATTTTCATGTAACTATTTCATATTTTAATTTTCATATTTTAATGCTTATTTCATTACTTTTTCACAGAGGAAGAAAATGCTTATTTCTGACTTTGAGCAAAGTGCTGCTGCGAATACTTTAATAATTCTCTTTTTCTAATAAATTTTCACTTTCACACGTAAAAATTGAAACGAATGTAATTTTATTATTCTGTTTGCTTATAAAAATGATAAATAAAATAGGAAATAAATTTCCTCTATTGTAATTAAATTTTCCTTATCCTCTTTCAAAGTTTCAGTAAACAGAAATATTTCTAGCTGTATAAATACTAGAATATATTTCATTATATGAATTTGGTAATAGTTATTATAAATATTACTATAGTATAATAATGAAACGCGTGCCAAACGAAAAGAAAAAAAAAATGTAACAATGTCAAATAGAGAAAAATATGATAACAATTTCACATTTTCATTCAATTGAATATTCTCATTCTTACAGCAATACTTAGGAAAAATGGATACTTTATTATATATATATTTATTAAAATAATAATGCATAAGTAAAGCATACAATATAAATATATGCCTACTTGTTTGTCCATATATATGTACTATACCTTTTAAACATATAACAAACAAGACACTAGAAAAAAATCTAACTTAGTGAAATAATTTTATTTCCCAACGTTTTGGATTTTAGAAACACCTCTCACTTTTGATTGCATATATTAACATTTATATCATGAATAGGTTTGATATGCTTTGGGATAGTTACCATAGTTTTAATTAAAACATCTTAAGTTTTACGTAGTTTTGATATAAATTAACATCCTTAATTTATAATTTTTTTGGATTTTTGGAATTGTTCTTTACTTAGAAAAAAAAATAAGAAAAGGAAATTTTATTTGTCTCGGTTAATAGACCCATATTCCTAATATGCATAGAAATACATAAATGTAAATTTAATATATTTCGACAGTCTTTGTTGCAAATAATGCTCAAAATATATCACGTGATAGAAAAATATTTTCATCATTATTTGGTTTGCAGTCGAATATGATTTGTGTTTCATATGGATAGAAAAGAATGATTGTTAACCTGTCTTTAAATACCAAGGATAAAATTTTAGGTAAAAAAAAACAACAGAAACCACACGTATAATTTTACATTATAACAAAAACTGAAGGTGATGAAGGTACTAGCGTTAAATTAGGTGCCACATATGCTTGAAAAGATAAGCTAAGAGGTGATCTGTGTTTATCCTACGTAAAATGATACAGCTGCAATAAATGCTTCTGTTGATTTTAAGCCTGTAAATCTTTCTTGCAATAAAAAAAACTGTGAAAAATTGTTTTTTTTTTACAAAGAAAATAAAATTGGTCTCAAAAATTTTAAAAAAAAAAACATATCTGGATGAAAAAATATCTCACTAAAAGTAAAGAAGTAATTAGTAGTTTCAGCAGGGGATAATTTTAAAAATATGAAAACCTCAAAGATTAAGATGGAAAGAATGTGACCCACAGACATCGAAAAATGCAAACGAAATATTCTTCATGATTAATATGCCTTAGACAAAAGCGTGTAAAGGTGTAACGTAAGTTTTGTTAGTCATTAAAACTGTATACAGAATTGTCAATATAAAATATAATAAATCCATAATTAAAACTATCTATACTGATTCCCAAGCTTTTATGTAATTATAACAATTTATAAAATCAGGAGATTGTTTGGTACAGGTGTAAGTAGGCAAGGAAAAAAGTTAATGGGAAGTAGAATAATAAAAAATGTAAAATGTGCTGAATATTTTAAAAGACTCAAAAATTGGTTCAAATACAGCTATTTAAAATATTTGTTATGGTCTAGAATAGATACTAATCAACTTGGTTTAATAGTCTCATATAGAAAAAACGCAACTGTTTTACAACTTTTACGAAGGTTAACATAATTATTTAGCGGTAAAATTGTTGATACTTACTAGCAATACAGTCTGAATATTTTCGTTGTTTCTGTAATTTATCGTTTATCATCAGTTTGTGATTATATCTTAATTTGTATGCAGGTTAGAATTTCTCAATCTACTTAATAAGAACACAAAGTCATTTCTTATTTATAAAAAGTTATTAACACCCTCAGCGTCTAAATTTATTATAATAATACTAAATTTATTACGTTATATATTTATACTTTCTAATTCAAATATAAACAGTACAATTATGTCCGTACATATACACTACTAAATCTGTTTATGGGTCTGCATATAGGGTAGAATTTAAGAGAGTGTCCAGTAATTTTGTGTAAATTATTAATTCTGAACTTCTTAATTAAATATCCTTGTAAAATTGTTTTTTTTTATTAAATTATTTTTTTAAGTGTTGATGTAATAAATAATATATTATTATATTTCTTAGATTATTAAATTATTTCAATAAAGCTACATAATTAGAAAAAAGTTTTTTGCAATGTCTAAAATTATTTGATATTATTAATTAAGATATAACATATTAAGATATAACAGAGTGTTATTGTTAGTTTCTTAAAAAAAACGAATAAAAATAATAAAAAGAATTAATTTAAATTTAATTTCCTTTCTTAGGGGTAACAGTTTGTTTATAAGCATTGAATTTCAATTTTCTTATCAAAAATTTAGGATGGTGAAATATGCAAATCATTTACTTCAAAAAACTTAATCAGTCAAAAAAAAAAAAAAAAAAGTCAGTAATTTTTATTGTATTTTATGAGTTAAAAGCCTAATCCGAAAGAATATGTTTATAAAGAAAGTTTATTAAGAATTTATGAATGAAAATTATTTATGATTTGATCTTAAGAGTTTCTAATGAATGAAAAACGTAATTTTATTATTTACCTTTGATTAATATTTAATAAAAGAAATAAATTAATCAGTCTCAATAAAGAATGTTTTCAGGAAGTGAGTTTGTTAACGTAATTAATTTTAAAAGCATGGTTAAGCAATTCTTAACATAATTTCATTAATTCATGTTAACACATATTTTGCAAATATTTAATAAACTCAAAAGGTTTTCAATTTAATATTTAAACTGCAAAATCTTCCGGAAAAATATTTTATTCACTTTGAGCTACTAACATTATATTTCTTTGCATTGGAAAAGTTAATTAGTTCTTTTGAAAAACTTTAGGAAATGTTAATGAAAGAAAATAACATTTATAAACAAAATTCTAAGATCAAATTAACTAATATTTATATTTTGTCAAATGTGAAAGGGAAAAAAGAATCCAAAATATAACACATTTATAAATTTATAGTTTTTATATATCTTTCTTTTTACTAAATTCTTTGATTAAAAACAAATGTAATTTTTGAGATGAAAATATTTTTTTTGTTTAAAGATATGTTCCTCTCAATAGATTTTTTTTTAGATTTTTGTAATTAAAAGATTAATTTTTCTTTTTGTCTTACATAACTTACAATGTGATCCTTGAAATTAAGCCAATTTCTATAAACTACTGATGGAATCTTCACCACGCTCTCTCTTTTTTTTTTTCTTTGTTTCAAATGTCGCTCTTATGTATTGTCTACGCTCGATGTTTGTAGCATATGTAAGTACAACTTTTTAATAGTATAAAATCATCATCCACAGAAATATTGTTACTTACACATGACTGCTTCCTTCCTAAAGAGCTATGACACCAGTTTACTCATATTGTTTATAATATATATATATATATATATATATATATATATATATATATTAACATGTATCAGTCCCTCTACACGGTGGATCGCGACATTGGCCACGGGACTGTCTTGGCTACTTTCGAGTTTCAGAGCGCTTATTTCGAAAAAGTTCTAGGGACAGAAGTTTCTTTACAATTATAATTCAGTTAAAATATACTTTAGGGAATACTTTATTAGTTTTGGTTCTCTTTCATTGAGAAGATTTTAAAGCGTTAATCGAAAATCAGTGAGACATTTTTCCATAAATATCCTAAGCCATTTTCTCCATTCTCATTATTTAAAAAAGTGGTGAAATAAATAAATGTTTTGAAAAGTATGCAATTTTATTAAAATGACTCTTCAAATGTATGCTTTTCTTATAAAAGTTTATAAGCTCTGAACAGTAATAATGAAATTTGGTTAGCAATCTAAACTTATTTTTACTATTATATTTCTTTTTTTTTGGAAATAGATATATATTCGCACAAAATTAATAATGACTTAACTCATATATGTTACATAATATTTTTGAAAGAATATTTTTTTAATAATTAATGATAACGAAACGTTACTCAGAACTAAGAAATAGATTAGTCCTAAGAATTTGGAAATTTTAATATAAAATAAATTTTGCAAATGCATATATGGAACATGTAGTTTAAAATATATTTAACTTTATTGAGAGCTGATTCATTTATGTATTAAACTTTTATTCCACATTATACATCTATAATTATTAAAATCTAATTAAGAATTAGTGATTTTATTCAGTGAAAAAAAATAAGAACTACTCTTTTACACGCACATATCAAATAACTTTTTCATATTTGTTTAAATTTTTCTTTTATTATAGTAATAGAGAAACTAACTCAATGACGATAATTTTTATTTAATATTTGATAAGTGTATTTCGACTGCAAACTTGTAATAATAAAATAGATCACCTCTTAAATCACACAAAATCTAACTATGCCATTATATGTAATAAATTTGAGCAAAGTTTTCCCGTTCCTGGATAAATAAGTATACCTTCTGCCAGTTACATTTTCTATTTTTCTATACGTTATGCATATTTCTGTCTAACAACGTTACATATGTGGTAAAAAACTGACCAAGTAAACTACTTTAATAACGAAGTTAGAAGGAATAGTACCATAATTGTTCGCGCATGCACCTTTTTTTACCTTCCATTCGCAGAATACTTCTCCTAGGAAAACCCTTCTAACTAAAATAGAAAACAATTGTCACATTTAAGTTACCAGAAGAAATTCAGAAGGATTTCGTTTCGTTTTTAATACTAAAAGGGGAGACAGAATAATGTTGATCAAAATATTTTATTGCATAATTTTTTCTTGGTAAGCGGTAACTAAATATTTTCAGGATCCACGCATTAGTTTTTTTCAATCAAAGTTTCACCTATTCCAGAAAATTTAAAATGTTTTGAATCATTACTTGTTTTATTTTGATGAAGAGAAGGAAAAAAACGATTATAGAAAAACGCTTTTAGTTTGTTCTTTTAAGAGAGAAAAACTAAGGACGTAGTTACTAGTAATAACTTCGAAAAAGTTTTTTTTTCTCTGATGAACAAATATTACCTTTTCCATACAATATTTTTGTCCTTCACACAAGCCAAACATATCTTCTTGGTTTATTTTAGTTTTCCAGCAAAGTTACATAAGTGGAGAAAAATTGACCGAACTACTCTGAAGCAGAAGATACCAATTGTTATTAAGTACCATAAATGTGCATCCATATGCCTTTCCTACTAGCGAATAGCTGCAATAATCTTTCTAGAAGAACTTTTCCAACCGAAATGGAAGAAAATGGTCACGCAAGATACCGCAAAAAGATGCTGAACGGTCTCTTTTTCTTTCTTTTTTTTCTGTTACTCTTAAGTGGTGAAGCAAGTAAAATACCGACCAAGAACCTCTTGCAGACCGATCAATGGTAAGCGGTAAAAAAAGTTGTTTCCGAATTGACGAACATATTTTTTACCATCAAAGTTTCACCAATGCTAGAAATTCTTTGAAAAAATGAGTTGAAGTAAATTTTTGTTTTAATATAAACACATTAGAGAAACAATTACAGAAGGAAGAAGGGAATTTGATAATCTTACATAGAACACTAAATAAAATGAATTTCAAGTAACTTGGATGAATTTTTAATTTAGATGAAAAAGAATAATAAAAAACTAAATTAAATTACGATTTCATGTAATTTTTATGAGATAGAATCCTTTTCTTTTGATAATTCTTAATTCATATTCTGTTTTCGTTTAAAGGTAAAAATAGTTGAATAACGATAACAAAATTTAATAATCTCTCTGGGTGCAAATCGTATAGTTTAGATCATATATATCAAGGACATAAATATCAGAAGGTATATTGCTCAATATCAGGGTATGAATAGCAAAGACTTGAAAAATGTTAAGATATCCTATAAAATATGTAAATAAACTTAAGAATTGATTGGAAAAAAAACTTCTTAAAATTTTAAATCACATTACAAGTGAAAGATTTTATTAATTAATAACATCAATTTTAATTTGTCAGTGTAATAAACCTTGTTACAGTTATATTCATTCAACAGCAGTTTTAGAAAAATCATTTTATAACTTTGGAAACTTTCAAGTAGATAAGACGTAATTATTCGTTTAATTCGTAACGTCTACAAAAAATAAATGAATAAAAATAAATGCATTTACATATGATTCTCTCCTTTGCTCCTTTGGATCCAATCCTTCGAAACTCAATAAGTAATTTAACAATACTTATACACCGGAATCGAGTGAAATATAAGCTATCTGATGATCACTTGACTTGCTTGACTTTAACTTTCTGCACTACAGGTGTAATATCGCTAACTTCTACCTCTTCTCGGTACATTAACATGTCCGATCTCTTTATATGGTCCTTTCCCAATCACTACAAAAACTCACACACACACACACACACACACACACACACACATATATATATATATATATATATATATTATGAAGAGTCTTAGAACGTTCGTTGCAGAGAATCTATACACGATGCAAACTATAATTATATTTGTCGTACTATAATCGGCAGAAATTTCAATATTATATATCATAAAGATTTCTGAATTGAGACCATTATTGTATGCTATTCGAAACAAAATCCAACATTAAGTGGAATATGCTTTTTAGATTCAAATACACATTTCAAATAATAAGATTTTAAGTAATATATCGTTGTTCCGGTCACTTACAAACTCCACTTAGACTCAGGGAGGATATCATATTAAAAGATATGATATCCTCCCTAAATAAAATATATAGTATCACAGCGTGATTTTCTATGTAGAAGAATAAATTGAATTTTCTAATAAAGGATAATTAAATGATAAATTATAAATATCCGTACAAATTGAGTAGTAGTACAAAGACTAGTAGAAAACTTTACAGGGTAAAATCAATTTTTTGCTGTTTTTGAATTATTTCAATTTGATTGAGGTTGTATCTGTTGAACTATAAATTGAATTCGAAGGATTTTCAAACATCACATGTCCCAATCTGAAAAAATATGTTTTACTATAAATAGGAGTTATAAGATAATTCACAGATAACATTACCTAAACTAAACAGATAACATTACCTAAACTAAACAGATAACATTACCTAA
>BMAW01125778.1:88094-129803 GCA_019974015.1 Nephila pilipes | reverse complement strand
ACTAAACAGATAACATTACCTAAACTAAACAGATAACATTACCTAAACTAAACAGATAACATTACCTAAGCTAAACAAATAACATTACCTAACCAGATAACATTACTTAAGCATATCACGATTATTATGAATCATTTACAATCACCAAGTGTGATCGAAATGCTGCAGTTCTTAAACTACCTTTAAATATGCCTAAATGATACAAATTATCTTAAGATGTAAGTATAATTTGAAATGATTTCCAGTGACAGAAATTCAAATTACATATCAAAGAATTTTCGTATATTATCATTACTGATATACATTTCACAAGCCAACTGCAAATATTTATGTACATAGGTATTCTTTTTAATTTACAAAAATTTACATCATAGAAGTTGATTAATAAAATACTTTGCTGTCATCACATAACTTCATATAAACCAGGCTTTTTTTTAACATCTCTCACAGGTTACACATATATTTCTATTGATTACATTCATACTAGGAAAAGATTTATTTATGATGTTCTACCTGAAGAAGCCCATTGATGGATTGATAAAATGGAATTTTCAATTGTCTTGTACATCTGGATATTTAACTTAATAACCATTGGAGATATTTTTGCCCGGTACCAAAAAGGAATCTGTCGAATCAATATCCCTTCTTATAACTTTGGTTTGTGTTGATCTTTCTCTTGATTGAATCAATAAATTTTTCTCCGATATTATACTTGATTTCTGCGTGTGTATGTCGTATGGATCAATTTTGTTTTCAGACTGAAAGATATTTCTTCATGTTCCAATTTATACACCATAAAGTATAACTAAATTATAAATTATATCATAAACATCATAAAAACAAAGTAAGTATTAATTTCGAAAATAAAAATTATGTTTCTGTATATAGTTAGAATAAATTTTTTGAAACATTAAAAAACCCACAATAATAAATTCTTTTAAAATTCTCATAATAATTAGAAAGAATAAAACATTTAAAAGACATAAATATGAATAATGCTTCCATGAAGAATATTGTAATAAACAGAATGTCATACGACTTACTGAGATACGAAATTCTGCGAACATAAAAATAGCGATATTAATTACAACAGACATGAAGAGCATTGTGCCCACGCAAAGACGTTCGGATCAAAACGAAAATGAGAGTTCTGGTTCCTGATAGCAAAAGTTTCCTTTTGATTTATTATTTCTTAGAATCACGTACTGATCCCTTTTCATCACAATTCTTATTATTTTATGTCTAGATCTAGCTACTTCATTCTCTTCCGTTAGTTACGTAACTATTTTGATTTTATCTTGGTAATTCAGTGGTAGGAAATGAAAGGTTTTTGGTAACGTTTCCGGATATGAGGGATCTACTTGCATTGCGCAATAGCTTTGTTCTTATAAATTGATTGCGAAAATATATTAAAAAGGATTACATTTTTTTTTAAATCATAAAGAAAGAGTTTAAATTTTGTATACGTATAATTTCTTTGAAAATTTTTTCGGCTCATTTTTCAAGAATGTAACAATATGTAGAAAATTTCATTGCTATTTCGTCTTAATTAAATGTCCAAGTATATAGTCCCTTGTACAGTATGGATAGTGCAATGGTCAATTTTAAGAATCTGGAAATAATTTTTAGGGAATAGCTCGATTTAAAGTATTTTTCTCACCATATAATGAAGTTCTCGAGCACATTTCCCTCTTCAACAAAATTCTTAAAACTTTCATCTGATGTTATTTGATAAGAAAATCTCTTCTAGTGAATGAACCGTGACTTATGAAATCTAAATAGAAGTATTACAATGAAAAATACTGATGAGATAGTATTTAAAAATGCGAAGAGTTAAAGAGAAGAGTTGGTAATAAGAGTGATATATAGATTGAAAGATTTGAACCACATGATTAATCTTGTGCTTAAGCTGAGATTAATATGAGATTAGTTTCGGACTCAAACACGTCTTTGATAAGATTTCATTTCTTATTAATTTTAGTGGATGCGTGAAGCTTTGATCATTAGCATTAGGCCTAATAAACATCTTGATATTTTCTTATTCCATAAGAAAGAATATAAATTAGTTAAGATAATGATTCCATGATTATACAGACTTTTTAATTAGAAATTGAATTTATTAACTTAAGATGGCGAAATCTAGTGAAACAAATGAAATCAAAGCATCAGAAAGGCACTCAACAACACTATAAATGGCCTGAAGATAGCTCTAGAGCTATTAAAGTTTCCCATTGTCTTCAAGATTTTAAGACTTAAATGTAATAAAGGATATTATTGCTTTATCCTCGAAAGACTATACAAAAATATGAAATCATCACCACACCATCCGTCTTCTAAACTAAATTATAATTACACCTATAAATTATTGCGCATCTTTTCAAGGTACAAACTTAAAGCAGAGGAAAATATCATTTTTTTCTCCTTTCCTAGACTACAGTTTGAGAGTGATTTCTTTTTCTTTCATGGAAATCTTTCCGTTCGAGCGCATATAATCTTTTTATTACAGTTACTGGCAACATTCAATATAAGCTTTTAGATCTGTGAGTTTGGAATTTTTTTCAGACAACTTTGTTTATTTGCATTTTCTTTTTTATGTAGTTTAATCATTTTATATCTTTGAAATATTATATGCGTTTTTCAAAAAATTGTCTTTACAATACTTTATTTATTGAACCTTCGGAAAAACATTGCACTATTACATCTATTTTTTGATTAGTTTTCATAACAGTGGTCTTTTCTTTGTTGCTTCTTCTACTTCTCTCTACTCATGTGTATTAATTAACAAGGAATATTCTCTCTCTTTTGAAATATTTTTTGAAGGGCAGGTACATTATCTTTACTGTAATGATTATTTTAAATTACTTTTACATTAATAATAATAAGAAGTTCTTAAGTAACAACATTATTTTTTAATATTGATTTGAAATTTAAAATTCCATTTTTATAAAAGACAGAAATAAGAGTTAAAATAGTTTTTAAAACGATATTGGTATTTTAGAAGAATAGGCGAGAAGCAATTTTCTGATATTTTCTGTTTTCGAATAAAAAGATGTACAAAAATATGCTGGTATTAAATCCTTAAATCATTATTATTAAGAGAAAAGTATCAAATTAAAAAAAAATTGAAGCTAGTATTAAGTTTCACGACTTGAAAATGCTTAAAATATAAATTATTGTTAAAATGTAGAACCTAACGTTTGCATCTTTTTCAATGAATTTCTATGTGTTCATATGGTTATATCTTTTTTTTATATCGCTTTGATTATGACTTCGTCTTAGAGCTACATTCATATTCCCAACATGAGAAATATTCCCTTCTATCCTTGTAATTATAATCAAATTCTTTGCACGTTAGAACATTTAAGAAACACTGTTCCAAAACTGTTCGCTTCCACAACCTTTGTTTTTCTCATAATAAGTGTCTTGATAGCATATTTTCAATGGTAGTAATCAGATATTAAAAATTCGTTTAATTAACATTCATAATCAGAGAATAATTTGACAATGTTTAGATTTCGAGCATGCAGTATCCTAGAGTTTGACTTTCTCAATTTGAGTGAAATAAGTTAAAGAATAAAAACAACGGAATAATGTTTTTCTTCAAGAAAAAATTCAAGAAACTGAACGTTATTCCTGAAGACATTTATCTAATTTAATAATTTAGACCTGAATGCTACTTTACAAAATCAAAAGTAATTTCTACTTCCCTTAATATAATTATGAATTTGACAGTTTAAAATTTACGCACAGTTGCACATTACAGTCCATTGTAAAACATAACTCTCGAAGTAAGAAATTTAATTTTAATCGATTGTATTTTTGGTCATAGATAGATTCATCAGCATATAATAATGCAGAAAAAAGTATTATTACCTGTTCCTTGTATAATTTATCTTTCTTTCATTACCAAGAGGAATGTGCTGACATAATTGTTTCGGTAAATGTTAAAATATAAATTGCTTTTTGCTCTGAATTGATCTTCACTTTACTCTTATAAAACTCAAAGAAATAAAAAAATATATATTTTTAAGCGACTGCATTCTGATTCGAAAACTGTTTACAAACGACAAGTGTTTGCTTTACTTATGCGATATTTTAAGCTAAAGCACACATACACTAAGACATTTCCCTCCTTCTATCAAATACAGCTCTGGCAAAAGAGATGCAGGATATTTTCCCCGATTCTTTATTTGACTACCTTTTAGAGTTGATCGGAAAAGAAAAGATCCAGCCCTGGATGTGAAGAGATGAAACAAATACTCAGTTAAAAGCTTTTTCTTATCTCTCAGCGCTTCCATTCTTGTTTTATTGCTTTTATATCGCTCTCTCTATATCGAAAGTTGGGTCTTTCTGAGTGAGAAGATTTTCGGTTTCGCGACTGAAAGGAAAACATCGAAATAAATGTTGAACAAAAAGGGGGGGGGAGGAGGATTATAAAAGATACCTAATAATTCGTTTTCATATAATCAATTTTTTTTTAAAATAGTCAAAATTAAAGTAAGCCGATGCTAAAATGAGTATTAATACTAATATATAAATTACTAACTTTGGAAAGGACTCGGGATCCTAAAATAGACCTTAATCCTTAAACTGTCAAAATTTTAACTAGGGGTTTATTCCCATTGGTTACAGTTTGGGTAGGCTTTGTAGAGATTAATAATGTATGATTATTTATAATCAAGCATTAAAAAATAGGGTGAGATCATTTTGCGGGATTGGACATATGTGTCTCAAAGGTATTAATTTTTGTTACAGTATGTTATATTGGTTCTTTAGCTAAGCTATGAAAGGAAATAACCAATAGCTCATACAATATATTATTTTGAAAAAAAATAGAAAAACTGCATGTTGAGTGTTCCGTTCTGCTAAAAGCCATGCCAACTAGCTGAAGAAGCGAGACAATTGTCGAAGTGAAGAGAAGACACCTTAATGAAAAACTTAACAGAACTAGCAGAACTTCCGAACTCCTCGGTTGCGTTTCTTCATGCGAAATAAAACTGTATTCGAATTTACGTATCAAATTTAAAATGTGTGTAACTAGTTTTATTTCACTACATCACTAACCAAAAATATTCTGGATGTCCTTTTTACCAAGCAGTCATTAATGCAACTGATTAGAATTTCAGGAAGAATAAAAAATTTTCCTCCCGTCTTCTGGATTTGAAAGCGAGATAAGCGTTTAACTATGTTTCTTTTTTTATTTTCAAATGTATTGATTGTATTTTATATATTATATTTGGGAACAATCTCATATACTCAAGTGTGACATGATGTGAAGTTTTTTTTGCACAGTAGTACATGGCACGTTTTAGGTCTGGATCTATGGACATATTTTTAAACTAAACATCTTGAGTTGAATTCTGATCAAGTGGGACAGTGTCCTGCGAGATCTAGATCCACTTATACCCATTTGGTATTCCCCTTCAAGGGACACGTGGTTCATTAGTAGTCTAAGGCATAAAATTCATTTTTTTAAAATTTTATTTAGTAATATTCTTCGAACTTATTATCTTTTGATTTGTATGGAGCATTTATATAAATTAGAAAGAGAAGTTGGAAGAAGTGAACTTGAAAAATCTTAAGATGCAAATTTTGGGGCTTGTCCACTTGCGTTTTTAGAGATGTAATTCCATTCTATTTTCTGTGAACAATTTTTCGAAAACTAATTTCAAATTGTTTAAATCATTACTGTAGTGTTTTGCATTCCTTTGAGCAACTACAATTTCCATTGCTAGAGATTTATTGTTATCATGTTTTGTTTATGGAATAGTTATTGAGTTAATGTTATTAATATTTTCATAGTTTTTGATCTTGTACATCATTATATTATCACACCAATATACCTTTATGACGTAATATGAAAAAAAGCAATTTTATAAAAATGGGTTCATTTATTTAATATTATTAGTTTATATTTTCCTTCCTTTTTCTAGTTAGATAGATGCATTAATACTCTAAAAAGGGAGGTAATCGTTACTCGCGTCTGCGACATACCTTAAGTCGCATGTGCCTCCTGGGTGATGCTAAATTAGTAATGGCAGAAGACATTTAGAGATCTCGTCACAACAAAGCGATCAAAATTTGTTTCTTTAAAATGTATGTTCACAGAAACATTGAAAACTCCTGCGGGGATAATTTAAATGTTATAAGTAGAGATAAAAAATGGCATCCCATCCAAAACACCTGGAACATCTACAACTTAAGACCAAGAATTGAAGTGGATGTCCATTTCAGATTAATGACAGTCCAGGATTACCTTGGAGAGGACCTAAGTAGGATAGGTGTTTTTGACACCAACATATGTTCAATCAGGAATAATGAACTCCGACCATCTCCTGGACTGTATAGGACTAGACAGAGTCGCAGAGGAACAGGGAGATCCCCTTAGACTGTATTAAGAGGCAAGGGACCTTACGGACTGAATGTGAATTCCTGCCTGTTCTTTGCCCCTCGATCCTTGGGACTGTTTGGTTATATTTTGTTACATTTTTACTGTTCTCTCATTATTCTTTGATTTTCGAAATATGTGTATGGATAAAATTTCTAAATAAAGACATTGTAAAAAAAAACCTTAAAAAGGTTATAAATTATTGAAAATATTAATTTAGGTTTTAAAACATCATTTTAATTAATTTTATTTTTGTAGAGTTGTAAACATCAAAATTGCTTTCTCATTTGTGTATTTTCAATACATCAATGCAGTTAAAATTCTGTTCCTTCTTCAAATATTTACTAATTACTTCAATTTTTTTCTGTGTGTTATATAAAATACATGTAAGAGAATTAAGGATTTATTTTGTAATAAAATGAATACTTTTTTAAAGAAAGTTTTAATGTAGGAGATATCGAAGTTTTTGCTCAAATCTTATAAAATTACCAACATTTTATTTTTTCACTTCTAAAATTTTTTTTACAAAGATGAGCCTTAAAGTTGATTAAGGTTTCTTTGAGAATATTATAAAAATGTTTCTATTACGATAAGAATACATACTTGGATTTGAAGCTTACAAAATTATTAAAAATTTAAATATTCAGTAATACATAAATTATATGTCTGAATGTTAATCCAAATTCTTTTCTTCATGAATAAAAACATAAAATGACATGTGCTTAAATATAATTCTAATGCGTAAATATAAAAGAAAATTCTTTTATATTTTATTCGAGTACCCTGTATGAAAGAGCTTGTAGTTGCAGGTGTTTTCTAAAGTTGTTCTTTATATTCCAGGGAATTTATTTGCGAAGGAAATTTATTTTCAGTATGCAATCTATAAATAACACGAGCTTTTGAATTTAATTTCTTTAAATTAAATTAATTCTTATATAAAAATTTAAGAACTAATATTTTTATCAATGAATGTTAAACATTAAATTAAAGAAATGTTTTGATTTTCTTATTATTAAAGTATTTTGCAAACATTTGAAACTAAGATATTTTTGAATATAATTTAAATCGCCTTTAATATGCGATTATGTAGAAAATTTACAAAAATGTAATAAAATTATAATAAGGAACAATAATAATGTAAGAATTACTAATATACTTTTATTGAGTTATTTATTAATGTTTGAATTGATTTTGAGATCTTCATAAGTATCTTATATAATATTTTTAACATTTGTTTTTAAAACCATCTTAAGATAACTTACTGTAGAATACAACAGTGTATGAATTAAAGTATTTCAGCGGAAAATATATATCGAAATAGATATAAATTGGAATTCATGAAAAATAATAAATTCGAATTTAAACTAAGCTTTTTAAATTCTGTAAATTTATTTTAGTGATTTGAATTTTAAAAAAATTAAGTGTTAAATAAATGTGATAATTAAACACTAGCTCTTGTAAGTTTATTAAAGTTGATATTTTAACACAACAGATTTTTAAAAATTTTCGTACTTTATATTAACAATAAAGTGCAAAACTGTGTGGCTATTCTAAGAGAACTTCAAATCCTAAATCCATCTTTTTCAAATATTATATTAAAGTTTAATAACATTACAAAAATAATGTTTTTAAATTTGTTTTGATAAAAGCAAACATATCAAAAGCCAAATTTTGAGAAAAAGCTAAAAGTATGTTTCAAAAAGTATTCAAATTATTGAGATGGATTAACATTAAATTTCTAGTAACTTAAGCCTCTAAATAAAATGGAAACAAACATCAAACGGTTCTTGAAGGTTGAGAAGTTAAGAATAACAAAATAAAATAAGATGTCTATTTCTTAGACTAGGAATCTTGTTTTTAAGTTAAGTGGATACCCCTTAAGTGCTTTAAAAATAAATTTATTTCTTTAAGGAAACAAGAGTTGTAATTAATGTATTTTTGTCCTCAATAATTAATTCTCATTTTACTGCAATAACACGTTTTGTATGTTTGGAACATAAATATCAGACTGTTTCCAAAATGTATAATTGCTTACAGTTGCTTCATGACGAAGTATTTAACCATAATCTTTGAAAAACATTGTCAATAACCTTCAATTGATAGAAGAAAACAATTGTGCCTCCCTTTCTTAATATTGATTAATTGATGCATATTCAAGAATAAAAAATATTTTTATTGTGTAATATATTATACAATTTATTTAAATGATGTGAACCATTGTTATGCTAATATATTAATTCCTCTATTCTATAAATGACAAATTAGAAGTCACGAAATTATTTTAAAACTCATTGGTGGATCATTTCAAAACAACGTGAATACTAAGATATATATATATATATATATATATAGTCTATAATTAATTAACGAGGTCTTAAAGGTAAGAAGACACTTTACAGAGAAATCCAGGAACTAACTTCTTTTTGCGAAATTCTAGACATTGGACAAACAATCGAAAACTGTAAAAACGTTCTTCTAATCGCCAAACAAATAAAGGTGTCTGAATTAATTTAAATAACAAAAGGTTTCTTTATTTAATGAATGTGAACATCTTTTAACATTAAGTCCACATTACTCCATCAAAATCAATTTGTGTTAGTTGAATGTTTGTTATTGTAATGGATATGAGTATGAAGAAATTCAATTTTCTAATAGAAACTGAAGTACAAATCACAGGAAAACTGTTCTGAAACATAATTTTGTTTCTTTAAGGAGATTTTTCAAAGATAATTAATATATGTTTTGCTTTCATACTATTATTAAAAGATCCTATGCCTAAACTAACACTTAAAAACGAAACGTTCTTCAATTAATCGTTTTAATTAATCTAACATGAAATTGAAGTGATTCTGTTTCATATTAATTCAATGCAGATTTGTTCAACTTCTGTTAAATGCAAATTTTTACAATTGTAATCTTGGGCAAAGATAATAAAATATATTCTTATAGAGTTGTGCTAAGATACAACGGGACATATTAAAACTTTCTCATTGTTTCATTCGGAATTTCTTAAGATTTCTTTTATATTGCTTCAATTCTAAATTTATTTCCAAAAAAAAGAAAACAGAAACTCGAAAAAAAAAATTTTAGAAACAAAGCTTATACAAACACATAATTTTAAAAAAATTATCTTATTATATATATGTTTGTTTTCCTAAGAGATTTAAAATTTCAATTATGTGCAATTGAATAAATTTGCTGTTGATTTTTAATTCTTTTTTATCTTAAAGTGTTAAAATGAATGTAGTTATGACTTCCAGGTAAATTAACTTATATCTATTTTGCACACACCACAAACAATCTCCTTTTAAATAACCACTTTCCCAGAATCCTTCTTAAATTCACACTTATAATTTGAGTAATAAATAGCAGAGTGTGATTTTATGATTTTTCTAAGACCAAATGAATAATTTATTTAATATTATTGAAATTTTAACTTTTGGATACATATTATACATATGCAACAATATTTATGAATAATATTTCTCGACGCAAAAGAAGATTGATTTTTCTTCATTAAAACATGATTATAACCCACAAATAATCGAAATTCCATGAGTTAATTCCAAAAGAATTCACTTTCTTTTATTACTTTAAAGTGGAAATGTTTGTAAAAACAGTCAATATATTCCTAGTTGTATTATTATATTCTCAGCTTATGATAACTAATTTTAGAATTGATCTAATTGGGAATAATACATTCTAAATTGTGTTATCAAAGATATTTTATATCAAGTTTGCAGGAATTTTTGTTATCAATGCGTTTTTATTTAACTGGAAAATAGAAAAAATATAAACTGTTCTCCTTTTCAATGAATTTTCAAGATTTTTTATAATATATATATATATATATATAATGAACACGAAAAATTCTCTACTTTAAAAAATAAATAGTTTCTTAATATGAGTTCCATTATTTCCAAATTTAATTTCTATATTTCTATGCTATTTATATTAAATGATATATTTATACAAGAGAACATTGATGTGCACAATCATTATGTGTTTTTTCTTTTCTTTTAATGACCAATTTCGTCCGAAAGTGTTACTTTTGTTAAGTTACATGTATACGTACAATTTTGATAAAACTGTCTTTAAGCAAGGTATAACACTTGATAAATGGCATCATTCCAAACCTTTAAAAAAATTGGATGTTTGATGTTTACGATACCCTTGAGAGAAATAAATCTCTAGCATTTCCCTCATTAATCTTCATGAAATTTTCTCAGCTCATAAATAAATTGAACTTTAATTCTTTATTTAACATTTAACATGAAACAAAAGATCTTTCTCTTCTATAAAACTTCAGCTTTTTTTTTAATAAAGTGAGAATTGTTTTTAATAATATCTAAGTATATTAAAGTTCAAACAAGTTAAGCTGAAATTTTGTACACACGCATGCACCATACAAGGTGTATTCTAAAAGTAATTAGAATTAATCTAATTCCTCGTTACTGGCTTATTGCCAAAGGAAACAGTGAGGGCCTCAGACTAATTGAAGCTTCAGTCACGTATTGCGACGGTCGGCAGGTGATGCTATTTGTCAAGGCATCCTCAGTGGCCTGGCAGAGAGTCGTTGTGTGAATGAATCGTCATACTCTTGGTGCAGGAAAATATCGAATAACAAGACACAACAAAGCCTTGTGGTAAACTTGGTAACTATTGTACTGAAAATATGGAAATGTTAAAAGGAGGTTATATCGATGAAATTTTATCACAATCTCAGGTGCCATTATGAGCTTAAGAATGCCCAATAGAACATGAAAACGACCTTCGTGATAGACGACCATCGACATAGCACGCCCAAAACATACCTTGACCATAGAAAATTTGGATGAATTAATCTAGAGTGAAAAACCTTTTAATTCTGCTCTTCATCTTTAACTAAAAGGTTCACAAAACAAGTTGTGCCATTTGGATGGACAGGTAATTCACTGTTTGATTTTGAAATGCTCAAACGCTTCAGGAAACATTTGAACTGCATCCTCTCAAAGATTGCCGGTAGCAGGATCATCTACCATGACAACACTAGAACCCCTCACGATTTGGTGGTTACTTGAATATATCACTGTGCATCCTCATCTACTATACATTCCTGTTTCAGATCAATGTGACTTCTCTCTTTTCCAAAACTTTATGATGAAACTAAAAGAACACCGTCCCTAGTCTGTCAAATATGTTCAAGAAGCTGTGACTACAAAACTTCGAGTAAGCAAATTGAGTTAGCACTGTATTACGAACAATAGCAGCGCCGCTAGACTCATTGTTTTAATGCTCAGTGCTAGTACTTTGTAGAATATTAGAGATATTTGATTGTCTGTCCAATGATATAATATTAAAAATCTTTTCTCATTTTTGGGAAATACTTTGTATACATACAATGTAATATAATTTCTTATTGACTTTCACAGTATTTGATTATTTAACCCTCTTAAAAATTTTAGGTTATTATAGTCATGATTCTTTTTTAAATTACATATATAGTGTTTCATATTTAATAAAATTACACGTTATTGATAACAAAACAATAACTTGACTAAGAACAAAAATAAATGGTATTGTTAAAATACCAATATATTTCCATATATTTAGCTCCGATATTATTACGCAGAAGAATTATTTTTGGCAGTAATTTAAGACATGTTAGAATTTAATTTTAATATTAAACGCGTTTTAATATGTATACAACTAATTTTACATTGCAATGAAAATAATTTTATTAGTTCATAAATGATACATATATTATTATTGGTTCAAAAAATTATTTTCATCTATACAATAAAAAAGGGAAACTAAATTAATTTTTATAAATGCTGTAAGAAATTGTTCTGTTCCCACAATACATTTTTTTAAAATAAAGTTCATAGTAGAAAAATGATTTCGAAAATATTTTATAAGAAGATGCAAGATACAAAACTGTCCTCACATTTGTCACATTTTTATTTTCCGAACCATTTTTCAATCATTTGTTTTAGAACCAACACATAAAAACCATCGGATGGAAAATAGAAGAAAAAATTGTAAAATAAGAAATTCCCAAAACAGATTAAGTAAAAACAACTATATAAATTGGCATGTGAAGACTTGTTTGTATGGGTCCTACGTGCCTTAGAAACATTCAGTGGAGGAGGTTTTTATTTGAAATTTATTTCTCAAAATTCTTTACGATTCCACATTGTTTCAAAACATCGTTTCCTGTTCCGAACACATATTGTTCTTACATCTCAAATATATAGTGTCTTTGTATTGAGTGGGTGTTGAAATCGCTGTGGTATCGGGAAATGAAAAAGTAATCGATGTTGCACAATGAATTCCTTCAAGATTTAGTTATATTATATAATGAGGGTTCTTAAGTTGATATATTTTTAAGTTGGTAGAGCATGTAGATAATACTCTGATAACCTTTAATTTAGTAGAAACATTATTAACTCTTATTTCGAAGTAATTTAAATTATTCTAAAGCTATGCTACATGGAATACAGTTTTTCTGGATGAGTTGTATAATTTCTTTCTAATTTAGGTGCTATTGCATACTTCATTTTTGAATCAGGTTACTTTGTTTAGTTAATATTCAATGCAATTGCTTTATCTCCTCTCAATAATGATGGTTATGTTTTTCATTTTACCACTTTTGATTTAATTGATTCTTAAAAACAGGTTACTATTTTACAATAGAATTAACAGCAGAACTAATAAAAACACGCTAAACTCATCCACAGTAGAAGTAGAGATTTTTATAATTTAATAAATCTAACTTATAATAAATTTTACGCATTTTCTTAAAATTAAATGTAATCTACACAGAAGAGTTTTAAACGAACACAGTTAAAACTGTCATATATTCGGTTTTATAAATGGATCAGATAAGCAGTCAACAAAATTTCGACGAATTTGTTTTCTTTGATTTCTTTGAAATGATTCTCAAAAGTTGAGAACGTTCAATTTCAGTACAATATCAAAGAATTTTCATCTTGGTGCATTTGACATTCCCCTCAGGAACAAAACTGTCAAAAACATTTTTTCAGCCACACACATTCTCTAATCAAAATATATATTGTTCTAAAGATAATCATTACTGGAATCGTGACAAGCTTTATTATACGTATACGTGCTCCCTATACCGATTCTAGGAGTGATGGATTCAGAACCACGAACCTTAACATTTAGTTTGGCTATATTATTTCGCGATTAAGATTCTAGGAATATAATTGTTCTGCCTGAAAAGGTACAATCTATAATGGCTTCTACCATAGATAAGAAACGTGTTTTGATTTTATTATTTCTACATGGCGATATTGGATTCCAACTCATCCATTGATTGAGCTTAATATAAAAAGGAACTAATGGACAAGATCTTAAACATTTTGTTTTATACTAAAGCCAAACTATTGGTTTCATCCACTACCATTAACTTTTATTATTTATGCAGGTATGAAGTATTAAATATAGATCTTCATCTTTACAATTGCTGAAAGTTCTTGAAACAAGTATTTTCACTTTGTTGCAGATTTTTTGTAATACGTGTTGACGAGAGGTAGCAAACAATTAAGATATTCAAAAATAAAGACATCTATTACTTTGTACAACAATTGCAGTCTTGGTTAATTACATACCTAAACACGATTCAATCACAAATTTCATATTTAGCATTTTGTATTAAGAAAATCTTATCCAAATACTTGGATTCATTTAACAGCAAAAAAGGCTTTAGGTTTAAAAAAAGATATAAAGATAAAAATAATCTTAAAAGCTATCAAAAGCATATTATATGTAATGATTAAATTTCTTTTGATGATTTTTAAGTAATATTTACAATAAAAGAAAATGTAATTGTAAATATTACTTACAATTAAATTTTCTTTTGATGATATAATTGTAAGTAATATTTAAATAATTAGAGTATATTATGAAACTACAGATATTCTAAATGGTTAGTATTATATTTTCAATTTATACCTATAATTTCTAAGATTTTGTTTCATCTAAGATTATTTTCTTATTAATCTGAAATAAAAATTTAATTCTCATCAAAATTTAATATATATTCCAATTTAATACTCATCACATTCATTAAAAAATTTCTGTAATTATTTTTGAACTGAATGAAAAGTGTTACATAGTGTTTACTTAGTTTTAGCTTATTTTAGTTAAAATATTTAAAATACCAAATATTTTCTGAATTTTAAATCTAGCGCAACTTGTTTTATTACTATGAAAAATTCGAAAATATATTTTTAATTTCTTATCCTGAAGAAAGGAGAAAAAAGAATGAATTTCTAATAAAACACAATAAGAGAATAAGTTAATTTAAAAATATGGAATAAATTTTGGCAAACACTATTATTTATAAGAACTGCATAAGCAAATATTGATTGAAATAACATTGGTTTGGAAAAAAATGCTTTTAAGTTAATACTATCGCCTATAAAACAGAAAGTGGAAAGAAGATACTTACTTTAATATCCTGTCTTACTTTACAATTTTTGCGTGAGAATTCAATTTATACATATTACATTATAACCAGCGTTTTATACAAAATTAAACTTAATTTTTCTTGTTCATGTAATGCAAAATGATGTTGTAGTTTTCAATTTCCTTAGTGTTTTGGGGAAAACAATTCTTTTCCTGTCATCAATATTCGAATTAAGGATTCAAGTAATTACATAATAACTAGGTAATTTTCTTAATAAATACAGATAGCACTAATGGTTAAAAATGACGTTTATTTTCTAAGCTATTTGAAGTATTTTTAGACAAATTCGATTTATTCTAAGCTTTATACTAATTTTGAGTTGTGGAGCTTTTGAATTTTTTCTGTAATATTTTCGTAAATAAAATGCACAGAATATTAAACATTCATTCTTCATTTATAGAATAATAAAGATAGAGCAAGACATAAGAAGGAATAAATGTTAATGTATAATATTTGTTTCAGCAAACCTGATTTTTCACCTAAATATAACATTGTTAGCTTTCTATAATTAACCTTTCATCTCTAATAAAGAACTCGGATAAATGTCCAATACATCTCTCAATTATCTTTATTCAAAACTAGTTTCACTAAAATTTTCTGTCAGAAATTTTCTGAATAATTATAGAAATCCTTGTAATATCAGTTCTCAGTCCGTTAGTTCCAAGAAATTTTAATTAAATTCCAAAAGCCATTAAGCGGATCACATTAATGAGGTTTCTCGCCAAGCATGAAAGCAGTTCTGAAGTTAAATGTGCCTTAAAGTCAAACGCTAGTAAGACATTAAAATAAAGTAGATTTAACGTGATTTCCATAAGCTTTTACAAACAGTATTAGTGATAGAAACTTGCTTTCCTGTATAAAACAATACTAATTTTCCTATGAAACAAAATTAGTATTGAGCACGAATCATATTAATGTTACAGAATGTTTGTAATGATATATAAAATGAGAACACAAACAACTGAAAGATTTTTTCCCCCATTTTTGAAAAAACTAAGATATCTTTTTATAAATATTAAACATTTCTGTTGTTTTCCTTTAAATAAAGTTATATAAAATGAATTTTAAGAAGACTTATACTGAAATTATTTTATCGATGAAACTTATTGAATGAATTGACACACAAGTTAACTATTCAAAATACACTCCTTATAAATGTAATATTTAGTACTGTTATCAAGTGATTTACTAATAAAATCTAATCCAAATAACTACTGCTTTAAAAATTTTAATGCTTTGCAATTTGGTGATAGGGGAAACACTTTAGATTCAAAAAAGTGCAGTTACAACGAACTGCTGTTAGTTATTTTGCATATTCTAGGGTGGGAAATACTAAGTTCCGTAAAAATGGTACTGAGTCATTATTAATTGGACATCTCATTAACTGAGAAAATGAGTTGTAGATGTTATACATTTTGAGCCACCTACAATATGATTGAGATAATTAATGATGACTCACTTATTGCTCATGACGATATTTCAGGATCTCACTTGGCAAAAACTTCTATGATGTTTTTAAGTATGCAAGGATTTGACTTGGTGGGTAACTTGAGTGTAACTAGCTTTTTGATATGCAGTATTCCAGGTATTCGCATATTATGATTTTAGGAAATTCTTTACTTGAATAGTTCATTGATCTTGAATAGTTTATTTCAGTTTGATGTTTCTTATACATCTATCATATTCTTATATCATGCTGTTACTATAATAAAATATTAAAGAAGACACAATTACACTCTAAATGATGATTTATGTGGAGTTACTTTTTCCATCAATAACCCATCTGAAGTTATTCATGTTTCACAATAGACTTAAGTAAAAGTAATTAGAGGTCAAACAAAGCTCCTATAAAATGATATCCATTTAAATATTTGCTTCTATTCAACTGTGAAATACTTAAAATTAGATAAATAAGGGGGATAAAGGGGGTGCTATGATCGAAATAAATAGAAGAAAGTTGTTAAATAATGAGATACTTATCCTTTTGAGCACATTTCCAGAAAAAATATAATTAATTTACAAATTCATTTATAGATATATCTTGTTATTTTTATAATAAGGTATTAAATAGTTTTATGAACTTATAAGTCATTCATTGACACTAATATAATACATAAAAATGAAATTCAATTCATCCTTTAAATTTATTCTTTCTAGTTAAAGCGTTGCAAATATTTTCATCGATACAAAATAACTATAAACATAAAGAAATCAGTTGGAACTACTACGAAACGTATTCATACCATTCCCTACGTGTTAGAGGGAAATATTTTACTTTCAAACATCACAACGAGTTAATTCATAAAAATACTCTGATGGTCTAACATTATAATATGGAAAGTATTTTGATAAATAATAATTTCAGATGACCCTTCGGTTATATCAAAGAGCAGAACTCAACTACGGCAAGCGAATTGAGTTCTTTAGAATAAACAACTCAACTAACATGAAGCTTTAGAGAAAAGTTAATTGAATAAAGAGTGATTTTGATTCCATCATGATGAAGACTGACATATTTGACATTCTACTCGTTTTTCTTATCGGTCGTGTTTTGTATGTTCAATATTGCATGTAATTCCTTTTTTTCATTGATTAATGATAAATTGATTTTTCTTTTCATATGTTAAACCCTTAAACTTAACACTCTGAATGGGTATAATTAACATTTTTTTTATCAATCATTTTATGATAGCTCCCATGGGTTTTAATCCAGAATTCTTACGTTGTACGTAATTTTCAATTAGATATTTCCTTTCAATTGTTACTTTTTCAGAAGAGAATAACTATTATTTACTTAACAAAATAAAAAATGATATTTTACCATATCACTAATATGCATTAAAATGTACATGAAAATTATTTTAGTATTTTTGAATGATCTCCCTTTGAAATAACGATTGAAAGCTCTTATTTGACAGAAAAATATTTTTCTCGTGACTCATTTATCATGACTCAAGTCTAATAACTCACCAGTCGGTAATGACTTATGTCTCATCTAGTTTTCAACGATGCACCATAAGGTCAAAGTTTCATATACGAAAGAACGAAAACCAGATAAAAATTTATGTTATAATGAAACTAAAGGCGAAGAAGGTACTTGATAAATTAAGTTCCGCATATACATGCAAAGATGGACTAGTAGTTGATATGTGTGGTTATGGTACAAAATAATTAACTTAGCTAAAATAAATATATCTGTTGCTTTTATGTGTTTAAATTATTTTTATAATCATAACAATATCTACAAAAAATGTATTTTTTGATAGGAATATAGAAAAATTAGGATGAAAAAATTATCCCATTAATAATAAAAAAGACATTAATTGTTGCATTAGGAGGAAATCCTAAGAATATATGCAGTCTAAAGATAGATAAAAATGCAAATGATATGTCCTTCAATTTTAACTTTTCTTTTCCGAGAGTATGTTAAATAGGTACTGTAAATATTTTTGTCATTCCAGAAATGTACCTAAAATAATAAATATAAAGCTTTATGAAAATATAATTTTAAAATATTAATTATTTTTTGAGCTTAATCGTTTTATAAAAACAAGAGATAGGATGAAATTCCACTTATAAAAACAAGAGATTGGACAGTTAGAGTAAAAGAAGTAAATCAAAGGTGAAGGCATGATTTATAAAATTCATAAACTCTCTGTTCATTTTAAAAACACAAAATAAGTAAAAAATAAAGCTATATAAATAAATTTGCAAATCCTTAAAATAAATGTATTCCAAACAAGGACTAACAGACCCAACCAACAAAACGTAAGGTTTTGCTAGATGATCAGAAGATTAAGATGGCTTACGTTTATTTCTTTCTAAATTTTAAATAAACCATTTTATAAATTAACCAATTTCTTAAAATAATACAAAACTAAGATAAGAATTAAAACTTTTTTAATTTCTAAATAGAAACTCTAATTTATAATGTAAAGTGAATACTGAATTAATACTGTCTAGACATGACGTATAAGCATCTCGCTAGCGAAATAAATTAAGAAATTTCAATCTGAAGAGATCGTTTTGTTATAAATAAACAATTTTAAAAATATGTTTTGTGTACTTTACATCTCTTTTTATTATTGTTAAATATCTGAAACATTGTAAACGTCATTTTAAATATGTAAATTGTTATTGAACATACAAGAAAAATATAATATAAGAAGTAATATATTGATTCAATATCCAGAGCGTTATGTTTTGAATAATACATATCCATCTAAGAATGTCATTATGATTCAAAATACTTGTACAAAGTAGCTTAAAATTACTTATTTCTTAGATATTTATTTGCATAATTAATTTTATTTTTTTATCTGGGTTTGAATATGAATCTCTTACTTAAGTAAACATAAATAAATATGCTGGAACTCCCTAAAATTTTTCCTTTTTAGCTCTATTCAAAGAAAAGAATTCGAATTAATTTATCAGAATACTGAATCTGATAATTAGATCTCTTAAGACACTTTTATTGATTTTTCCATTAGTAACTTTCTCATTTTGAGCAGTTGGTACTTTACCGATAAATCTTTCACCGCAACAATGGAACGTTTCAACAAGATCTTAGAGAACTCTATTTACTTCAATTAAAGGGGGAAAAAGTTATTTGACAAAAGAAAAATGGCAAATAAAAAAGCACTGAAAGTAAGAATTTCTTACCTGGAAGGAAAAGAACTGAAAAAAAGTTGTCCTTTCAGGTTAATGAAACATATTTTTTACTTCGCTGTAACCTTTTGATGTACTAAAATCTTATCTTTAGGAATCATTGGAAAGAATTTTACTTTTCTATCGCGTAAAATGATGGTGTTCAAAAATACAAAAAAATTACTACGAGTGAAATGTGTATGAAAAAAAAAGAAAGAACTTATTAACCTCTTGTGTTCCTTGAAATGTATTCGATATAGATAGGCATTTAATAAATGAAATAAGAATGGTACCACACTGGTAGATAATTAACACTTTAAATCACAAACACATATTAGATATTAATCTTCTCACTTTGAAAACATTGATTGGTTTTTATATCTAAAAAAATTAAAGTTATAAAATAAATAAAATTATTGTTATTAGGTAGTAATTAAAGAGAAATAAATACCCACAAACTGATATATCAAGAAATATTAATCAGTTTTGTGAAAAGATATTTACCACATTTCTTTCGATATGTCAAATATTTGTTTTTCTACTTCTGCTAATCCTAAATAAATGCTCTTCTTAAAATACCTAATTAAATGCTCTGTTGAAAGGATTTTTGTAAACTTACAAGATTTAAAATTTTTCATTGGAAATGAAAAAGAAAATTCATGTAACTTCAACTAACTTAGAAATCATTTATAGGATGCTGAAAGAGCTGTCTTTGTACTTGAGAAATATTAGTTGGAGAGAACACCCAACTGAAATTTCAAACAAGTGTGATCCCATCCATACATGAACATTGTCCAGGCAAGGATTCTTCAGATAATAAATCTTCAATTATTTAATTATAGACTATTTATTATTTCTCCGCTACTTTGTCGTTTCAAAGTTTTAAATTGCAGTAGATGGATAGACCTTGTCATATAACTTCGCAGTATGACGCTTTTTGAGAATTACTTTTCAGAAATTCTGGGCAGACATATTTTAATAACTTTGTGAAATAAAATAAATAATGTTCTCCTAAATTTTACTAAGTTTATACTTAATGCAGGGAGAGAAGTATCCAATATAAACTTCACTGATATAGTTGACCAATTTTGAATGGTGAACTCCGGTTAAATGTTTTATTAAACAGCAATTAAGCTGTTCGAATATGTTGATCATTAAACTGCATGCATGAATTTATTGGTCTATCGAAAGTTTTGAAGAGCCACGTACATAGCATAACGTGAGAGAGAATGAGATAAGATAGCAAAGGGTACTAAAGCCACTGAAACAATATTTATTTCAAAACATGGTATGATTTTATGATTTACGTAATGTGCGATATATATCATATAAAACGATCACTGATAAACAAGAAATAATTTTAAATCTCATACGTAACTTAATTTAATTAAAAAAAAAGAATACACTTATTTGAAAACTCATTTTATTACTTTAAATTTAAAATCTATTTATATAGTAAAAGATTAACTATCTTATTATATAAAGAACAACACAATACACTATTAATAAGTTCAATTTTCCTCTAAATAACATTTTTAATTTTAATCATTAATAATTTCACAATTATTAACTAAATTTTAAATTATCAGTCGGTTATGATAAAATTTATGTCTGAAGAAAATATTTTAATAATAAACTATTATATAATTCCGCATAAAAAACTATTTTTGTATTAAGTTGTTGGAACAACTCAGTGATAAAACCATACAAAAATTAATTTGTCTAAAGTGTATGACAAATATATTTATATTACAGAGAACCAAAACTTTTAATGACATTTTACTCATCAGATGAGAATACGAGATATGGCTATTAAATAACGAAACTGACGCTTCAACAGTAGAAGTACGCATGCGTTAAACGCCATTGACCGACAGCTGTTTAGTGAGACGTCTTCTCTTTCTAAAGCAATGTCTAATGTCTGTAAATAAATCCATATACCCGTAGCTTTCATTCACATTAGAGTTATTTTTTGTTTCGTCGGAAAAAAGATAAGTGAGCAACGAATTGTTCTGAAATTTCATAGGAAACTTTGAAAAACCGCTGCTGAAATTTATAATTTATTAAAGGAAGTGTATGGCAATGAATATTTATCACGAGCTCGTGTTTTTGAGTGTTTGAAGCGTTTTCAAAATGATCAATGAGACGTTGAAGATCATTCGCTCTCGGGTCGCCCTCCCACGTCAAAAAAGGATGACAATATCGAAAAAAAATCGGTAATCTAGTTTCATCTGACCGTCGGTTAAGTTTTCGTACGATTGCTGAGAGTGTAGGAATTGTCAGTGTCCGTACGGCAAATTTTTCCACCAGAACTTTCAACATTGCTTGTATCTAGCCAAGTGAAAAATCCCAGTGTTAGACCATCTACCTTATTTGCCAGATCTTGAGCCATACGACTTCTGTCTGTTTCCTAAGGGGAAATCTGTATTACAAGGAACTAGATTTGAGTCTGATGAAGCTGTGAAAGAGAAAGAGGCACACTTCCTGAAAGAGCAGATAGAAGAATACTTCTAGCATTGTTACAAACAATGAAAGGTTCGCATAGAACTTTGTAGTGATAGAGGAGGAGTATATATTGAAGGGGATGATCAGTAATTATGTATGACATCAAAATTAAATATTTTGCAAAGTCAGTATCGGTATGTAATAGGCGAATATCGTACTTTTCATACGTGGTGAAAGAAAACCGATAAAAAATTTACATTTTAGGATTTAAAAACAGAATGAGTTTTTAGTTTTTTTAAAGCAGAGTTAGTTTTTTGGATTTTGGAATATACTAAAGTTATTCAAAATGATAGTATGAAATAATGATTTTCAAAGACAGGGGGAAATTGAGATATGTTCTTAAATTTACGAACAAATATGCAATAAAATGATTGATTTTAAGGCAAATTATTACTTCTGAATATCATTTTGATGTTTTAAAAATGAGTTCGGTGCTTTGATAAGAAATCTTCTGTTTCAGATGTCATTATAGAACATAGATAAAACACATTAAACATTAAAAATTCATTTAGAAATAAATCAGAAGTTCGAAAAATATTATAACTACATACTAAAAAATTTTAAAGGAATCATTGGGATTCTTACTAAGCCCAAATATTTGTTATAACATGGTTACACATGCAAAAACTGAATAATGAAGGGACGAAGGAAAGGTTCAATTTCTTATACTAGAGAGGAAATACATAAACTGCCAAACTGGCAGCACAGAAACTGCCACAAAACTATTCTCAAGATACAAAGAATTTCATTTTTTTTTATTTCCTCTTACATTTGTCTCAAATATTTAAAGATAATTCATAAAATGGGAAAATATGAGAATTAAAATTTTTGACTTTGCTCAAAATAATCTGTTGAAGGTGAAACTTTGTCTTCATACAAAACATGTCATTCGACGTTTTTATGCGCAGAACACCTGCGTTCATCGGAACACGGATAAAACAGTTCATTCAACATAAGCAATTCAGATAGGTTTCATGCATTTGGTTTATTATTAGCTTATTAAAGTTGTACTTAGTATTAAAACATGTATTGGCGACGGACCTCGTAATTTTGAACCCATGTCAAATGACGAGAATGATAACTGATATAGCATCTCCCTCTTAATACTTCCCCGTTACTTCTTGTCGGTTCTTGAGATCTTGACAAATTTGGAGAATGCTGGAGCCCCACTACTTGATGGATTTTTTGGCTGAAATACACGAATTGGCGGAAAAATTGCCAGCCTCAAGTTCATGACCATGACCACTTGGGCAACAAGGCCCAGGTTTTGTGCAATTAATGCACGCAGGAAGATAGTTGACGATTAAACGGAACAAATGTTGATACAAAAACGACTACTTGACATGTTTGTAAAAGGAAAAATCATTGGAATGGTCAAATCCGGATAATCACACTTCGACAAAACTCCATTCTAACACTGAAAAGAGCTCTTCGTGACGTTTGTAACCCTATAAGCCCATAAATCATCCACAATGTCATAGAAAGTGTGGGAAATCTTCATGAAGTGTACCTGGCTATCAGAAGTGATCATATACTTTATTAATCTGCAACATGCATAGTTTTTATCTGATTGGTGTTTCTCCAAAGTGTGAGCTTCAATGTGCAATTTTTTTTGATAATAGGAACAATTATTATCGGCTTTCTTCTCATTGTTTTACATCCGCATATCACCTTTCCCTCCCTTTTGACTTAGATTTTCCTCATTATTCACATAATTGGAAATTATACTTAACCTTGAGTTATAGTTCCTATAAATTAGAAAATGAAAAGTTGGATAAATATTTGCATAACCTTATATAATCTAGTATTCTCCTCATATACTGAAACACCCTTTTTTAATAGTTTTCTGTCAGACAAATATATTTAAGTTTATTATTGTATTCTTCAATTCACTTCCCAAACTAAAACAACAGTAAGGAACTCTTAATTGAAATCGCATAAATGAAAGCGCTGACATGAATTGTGTAATGGTTAGAATTATAAACCAATGGAAGAGACCCGCTAATGTTCCTTTAGTGAGTTTTAAAGCATGCATATTTAGTCTGGGGGGATAAGAGCGAATGTAATGAGATCATGTAATTACATTTCTGACTGCAGTGGATCACTGGGGATTAAATTTATTCTGACAAGGCACACACAGATGCTTGGTAATGAGAAAGAAAATTGTGAGTTTTAATTAACAGAATTCTAGCAGAGAGAGTGTATAAAGCAATTATTTTATATTTTCTCACACTAAATCATTCCTGGGAATATAAAGTCAAAGACATTGTCAAAAATAATGCTGCCGTGATCATAGAAAATAGCTTTTGAAATTGTATGTTTTATTATACTTATTTAGATATTTCCTAAGTAATCGAATGTTCTAAGTATTAGTATTTGTATCATTAGGTGAATTACATAAAGGAAAGAGTTCCTCTTTTAACACAAATCCTTTTTAATACTTGAATTTTCTTGCGAAGATTGTAGCGGCACTTCGCTACAAAAAAAATTAAATAGTTTAATTGAATTATTATTTCAATAAGAACCAAATCTTTGTAGTGATATGTGGTTTTATATAATTGATTATATATGCAGTTAAATAGAATTGTATTCTTACAAAAATTATCATCTTAATAATGATATCTGCAGACAGAAATATAATTACGTGATCTCATTACTTATTTCCCCAGGCAAAATTACCTAAGCGGAAAATAAAAAGATAAAGAAATATATATTTCTTAAAGTCAGTTTATAGAAGTAATTGAACTCTGAAACTATGTGATGGCTATCGCCATAGATCTCTTGTTTCAGAGATGCTTTAAAATGGCAAGGATGATACATGAGTAATTTCAGGCTCATAACATTCACATCATCTTTTCTGTGAGAATTTCAAAAGGCAGTAGAAGATTAATAAAGCGGTAAGTATTATGTTATTATCGGCAGCTAAAATATCTCTCTATTGCTAAATATGATTGATTTTTCTTCATATATCCATGTTTTCTAATTTTTATCGATTTGTTCATTTAAAACATACTCTCCTCGATTATTCAAATTATTATAAAAAATAACAACGCTTAAAAAGCGTGAATATTTGACATTCTATTCAAAATAATGAAAAACATTTATTGTTTTATATCATGGAAAAAATTAACTAAAGATAACTTTGATAAATATGAAATATCAATCTTCTTATTATATTGATATTAAAGAGTTTATATTTAAATTAATTTTTTTTCACTTTTCATATGTCTTTATTATTAAGGCTCATTCTATCTCCTTTTGAATATATAGCCAAGAGGGAAATGGACATTTATAACTTTTCAAATAATCAAATTTCAATCTCTTTTCAAAGTAAGGGAGACCTGTCAAGTTGCTGAACAATTTAATATCTTTTTAATTAATATCTATCGAGGGACAGTTTGATTTTTTATAATATGGAGATAAAATTTAAAATTTTCAAGCTGTAAACATTCTCTTGATGACTTAGATAGAGATTGTGTAACTAAGTATATAACCATTGTCAAAGGATAATAATTTTAAAAAAAATTATTTATAGACGTCTAAGATTAAACATTAACTCACTTGCTTGAATAAAATAAATTTTATTGATCTGTGAGGTGTTTATGTTTCTTTTTATATTAGAAAGTAAATCTTTGTGACATAACTCTACACTTAATAAGTATATTTAAAAGATAAAATATTCTTCGATCTATTATGAATGGGAATTCCAGAATTTGAAAATGGTTTTTATTTCAAGGAAACAAAAATAGTTATTTTTTGTGTCTGAATAAAGAAAAAGAAAATTAGAATCTATTTTTATGAATACAACACGATTCTGAATTCAGATTCCGAAAAATATTGTATACTAAATTCCTGTTTTTTGTCTTTGTGGAAAACATTTCTAATATAATATTTAAAAAAGTTTATTATCCTTGTAAAATAAATTTTCTTGCACTTGCTAACTAAAGCAAATATTAATGATAACTAATTAGAAAATTTTAATACATTTTAAAAGGAATTATTTGTAATATAACAGGTTTTTGATTAAATGAGTTTTAATTCGTTTCATATTTATATTGTATTAATTTAATGATTTCGAACACATATGTCTAAACAATTTTCATTAGCATAACTTATTTCCCCAAGCAAAAAAAAAATATTTTTGAAACAGTATCTGAATTACACTCACAAACACAACCTTATACATATATATATATACACTCTATAACAATAATAGGCGGGTAGAAAAATTATGTACAGGACAGGAAAATAATTAAAATTTCAGAAAAACTGAATGATTTACTTTGAAGTTATATATATACAAAGTAACGAACTCAATAAGGTGTTGATCCACCTCTAGCTTGGATGCAAACTGCCACACGACGTGGCAAAGAATGACAAAACTCCCTGGTGGTCTTCTGCGGTATTTCTTGCTAAATTTGCTCCAATTTTTGGCTAGGTCATCAACATTCCCTGGTAGATGCAGTCGCTTTCCCATCATATACCAGGCATGCTCGAATGGAGAGTGATCTGGCTCTCCAAGGAAGTGTTTCACAAGCTGTAAGACAGTTGATAGTAACACGTACCGAATGTGGTCTGGCATTATCTTGCTGAAAAATAAGGCCAGGGTACTGCAAAAGGAACGGTAGCAAAACAAGTCTCAGAATGTCATCGACGTACCGCTGTGCTGTAAGTGTGCCTCTAATGACGACCAAAGTGGTCTAGATATCAAAGGAAAAGGCAACCTAGACCATAACTTTTGGTTGATGGGCTATGTGGCATACAACAGTGAAAGCAGGATCCTCACGCTACCCTGGGCGTCTCCAGACAAGTCTTCGATGATCGCCAGGACGCAGTTGAAAGCGAGACATCGCTTAACACTAAATGTCTTTGGTCAGCATCATTCCAAACTGATCGAGCCATTCACCACTGTAATCTGGCTCGACAGTGCGCAGGTGTGAGTGACAGGTGGCGTAGCGGTTGATGCGAGCGTAGACTTTGCTCTATCAGCTGTCTGTGAATGATCATGGTGAACACTCATGCGTGGACCGCACATCTGATGGTTGATAATGGTGAATTAGGCGCTGTATAGCTGATCTGACAATCACTCTGTCTTCCCGATCTGCTGTGGCCCTAGGTTGACCGCTATTATCATGACGCTGAAATATGCGATTGTGGACCCATTTTTTCAAGTATCTACTAATCGCCACATCATTTCGACCCATATGAAGAGCGACTCTCCGATTTGCCCAACCTGCCTCTCTAAATCTAATGATACGACTTCTTTCAAACTCCGACAGTTGCTTGTAATGAGCTCGAATCCTGCGGCGAGGATCGTTTTAGTCATTTAAAGGTATCCAAAATCGCAATGCAACAGAAAATTTGACCATCAGAGTGAGAATCGCTTCCTATATACACCTTCTGAGTGCGCAGTTTCGATGTCTTGTAACTCCTGCTATTCAGTCATTGGACACCAAATTTTAGTCATTTGCATGTTCGTTTCAAATGTTTTTGCTCACGAAATTTCAGTACAATTTGGCAACTCATTCTTAGTGCGTCTGTGTTTTAATATAGATTGTATATATATATATATATATATATATATATATATATATATATAGAGAGAGAGAGAGAGAGAGAGAGAGAGATAACTTCGCATATATAAATTCATAATGCAATATATCTTAGCTAAACTTATGAGTTAATATAATATTTGAGTTTAATTTGTAAAGACAGTTTTTGTTGTACAATAAATATATGAATATTTTATCTCTTATACTCCCATTCTTTTAATTCCTTCAGTAGTACAAAAATCTCTAAATTATTTTAAAACGTCTATTATTTAAAAAAAAAAATCCATGAGTATTTATAAACAAATCTCTCAGAAATAAGTTTTCAACTTTTTAATAAAAAAAATATACATATAATTTTTCACTATCTCAATATTTCAAATATATATAAATAGTTTATCGCGAAACATTCCTAGTTTTTGAAACATAATCTTACAACCTTCGAAATATAGATATTATTACAATTATACCCGATTTCGTTTGTTTTTCTCAAAATTAAATATTTAAATAGAGTTTTATTTAAAATACCTAGAATCGTGAGAACTATTATGATCTGTGATGATAAATTTGTCCTTTTCTTTATGCATTCGATAAGCTATTTTTTCAATTATAAACACACCGAAAGTTCTCATTTCACAATTAACCCTCTAATTGTTTGTCGCGTGATTTCCAAGTGCACATAAAATTGTTTTTCCTGATTATCTATTGTTATGCTCTTATTTTAAGATTTAAAATATCTTTGAAACAAAATTATGCTGCATATTTAAATTCAAAATATATGTATATTTTAAATATATAATAAAAATTAGCAATTTTCGAAGTTATTTTGTAAAAAAATTGATAAGTCAAATTGTTAATATAATAAGAGCAAAAACGTGTCGATGTTTCCAAATTTATATAGTTAACATCTCATATCTTCTCAGGCGAAATAATAAATAAATATGAAAGCAATTACTGTTCATTACTTCTCAAATATATGTCTATTTTATAATATGATTTTTTTATGCAAATGTTTTATTATAATGTAAAATATTTAAGGCTTCTCCTGATTTTAATGTGTATTGTATTTTTTGTAAAATATTTTATAATGTTTGATAAAAATATATATAAATATTTGAATCAGTCGTTTTCAAAAAATGATCATCTTTCCTTGTACTAATTTTATACTTCCCTTTTGCTAATTAAGATGCAAAAAGACATTTCTTTCTAAAATATTAAAAAAAAATTCAATCACGGTTTTCTACTATTAAGAGGGATTGCTTATGATGTAAAAAGTCTTAAATATTAATTTTGAGTTCTACAGGATGCTCAGGAATATTTTACCCAAGTGCAAATGACCAGTCTACAAAACGATCCTTGGTTTGTGAAAGATTAAGACTATTAAACTTAGAAAAACGTTTATTTTTGTGTAATCTACATTAAAAAACAAATATCATAGCAAAATGTTACTGGATTTACGAATAACACTGATAAGGAAAAGAATTTGGTTGAATTTTAACATATTTTAACTTAAATAGAAAAAAAAATTAATTAAATTAAATCTAAAATATAAAATATATCCATAAAATGAAGCTTATTCTCCTTTCTGAAATATTTGTGTTTAAATATATCATGTGACGTTATTTTATATATTTATAGAATGTTTCATTTTACTGACAAAGGACCATGGAAATAGGTTTGTAAAACTTGGGATTACTTCCTTCTCTATCCATTATTAATCAATAATTAAAAAGTCACAAATCAGTACAGTCACAATAAAGTCAAACTAAGTAGTATCTTAAATTGAGTTTATTTTCATCGTAAAGTTATCAAGATGCATGATGTGTATCACCAAATATGTGGAAAAAATCTTACAAACGTCCGAATCGAAGGATTACTATTGTTACAAAAAGAATTCAATCGTGTGTGGTTATATGATATGTGACAATCAATCTAAAACGAAGAATAATGACATATGACACATTATTTAAAAGACTTCAAAACAAGGCAAATACACAGATAACAATACTAGGACAGAAAGAAAGTCACAAGCAGGAAACACAATACTTGTATAGGTTAGCGAGACAAATGTAGGAACAAACACAGCACTTGGGCAGATCAGCAACACAAACACATACAAAATAGCACTTATAATAACATTCAACTCACCAGTTTACTAGTTGGCAATATCAGACAAATCTTCTCAATATTACTTAGTACTCAAAAGGCAGACTCCAAAAACAGATTACTCCGTCTTAGGTTCTCAGTGTATTTATTCCTATTCCGGTCAAGTGTAACGTCACATGAAAATTTCAAGAAAAGTCTTTTACTTTCTTCCTAGTCGATATTTTGCCAAGATTCTAGCAATTTCTGGAATCTTAGGTTTGTCGCAAAAGTCACCAAGTTTCTCGCCAAGTTCGACAAGGATAAATGATCTTTGCTTAATATTTCTTTTGCTGACTGATGCTATCTCTGTTAATGTCTCTTTTATTTCAAAAGAGAATCATTGCAGGGAAACATCATCTCATGTTTTTAATAATATTATAAACATGAGATGATATAAGGTATAGGTTCAATAGGGTCCGCATCAGTATTAGAAATGAGGGTTCAGTCCGTTGACCTTATGTAGCTTTTTACTGTATTTCATCATATATATCTTTGCTTAGGTTTTTTATTTAAATCATTTTTTCCACAGATAACTTTTGCTCAGATTCTTCATCATTTCTTGTATTAAATTCTTTGCTGCTTAAAAATGCAATTCCTCAATTTTAAAAATTAGTTTATCAAATGTCATTAAAATTTTATTTCATAAACTCTCATCTGAACCTTTACCCGGATAACTGGGAAGAATTTAGTGATTGGAATGGTGAATTCTTTCTCCAACAGTTATTTTCTATAAAGTCTCGTTATTGATCGCAAATGAATACAGCAGTGCTTGCTAATTTCTATCGGATCATCAAGAGAAAGAAAAAAGACAGAACTACAATATAAACGCAAAAACATGTACTAATGTTCTTAAACTGATACACTTAAAGTGTGTATTGCTGAGTTAAATGTGTGAAAATATACAGCAAGTAAACTAAAAAACTTATTATGTTGTCACCCAAATTGATATTGTAATAACTTATAATGACATATCCGTTATTTGACAAAAATAAGATAAAACAAAAATTTCTGTTATTATTTTTATGCACTCTAGAAAATATAGAATTGAAATATTAACTTTCAATTTTAAAAATCATATAAAATGTCAGCTTTTGTTTATCAATGTAATCGGAAAGATATGCAAGATAAAAAGTTAAAATTGTTTAGATGCTTCGCCTGTTGTAATTCTGGTCTATTATTTCACTGTAAAAGTATTTGTTATGGACAGGTAGACACTGGCAGAGCTTCCTGATGTCCTTGAAAACGATGACATCATTAGAGATGGCCAGTGTATACGTGGCTTAGGACACGAGAGTCACATGCTATGAGATAGCCCATTTGAAATTGAATGAATCTATTAGATTCACGTAAAATAAATGGAAGTGATCTATCCAGGAGAACGAGAATGGATAAGTATGTTCTATTTTCATACGGAACATATTAGGTGATTCTTAGGGACTGTGAAGTGAACAAAAGTGAATTTGTGAAAAAATGGGGGATGACATTTTTTCAAAATAAGCGATTCAGGTATATTCATCATATAACTAATCAACAATAGTAAATAAAAGAATATATTACTAAATGAGTGAACCAAAAGAATCACAAAATCAAATTTGAAGGGGGAGAATATAATGATAAATCAAAAAAGTTAGCTGTAATTACAATTATAAGCGAAGGAGTCATGCAAAAGAAAAATTGACGGATACGAAGTGAAAACATGGTAAGCTTTCAAAGCCATACGTATCGAATAATTTCCCTGGATCATAATAATACCATTTGATACACTGTCAATATACTCGTATGCAATGAAATATCATACTTTTTTACTGCTTCAAAAAATATCAGATAATAATTGAGAAACTGTTAATGACTCTTTAAAAGTGAGTATTTAGCAATATTACTATGATTAAATAAAAACTATATAATTTTAAAACATAATAGAGGGAAATCAGTTTGATTAACTTGCAATATCAAATGTGTAATAAATATTTCGAATTAGTTTATGAAAATAGTGAGTTTGAAGAAATGTTTCTCAGCTCAATTTTCATTCACAGTTATGTAAAATTAAATAAAATTTATGAAACTGTAATATTTAATTGATTCTTTATTATAAAATAAAATTAATGCACAGCATTTAACGAATGATTTTCTCGTATATTCTTGAATATTAAATGAGTGTATTCATTTCTTTAAAAACTTTTTTTATATTATTTACTTTTTCTTTAAGAATTATAATAATTATTTTAATAACGCCTCATCACTAGACAATAACATTTTCCAAAAATTCTCAATATCTGTTATTACGCATATTAGTTAATACATCAACATTTATTTCAAGTAAACCGAATATATTTTCCCAAACGTTTTACAATTTGTTGTAATTTAGCTGTTGTTAACTCAAAAGAAATTATGTGGGAAGCAGACAACACGAAAAGTAGGCTAATAAAAAGAACTAACCAATTAAAACGCCCATATATGTTCTAAAATTAGAAGGATGAACAGAAATTTGCAGACTTGGAAAATATGTGGTAATTTGGAGAACTCTTGTTATGCTGTTCTCAACATCCGAACATCTGTTTTTCGTCCATTTCTATCGCAAATGCGTGATTTAATTACTTCTGAACACGTCAAAAGATTATTAACTGGAATAAATTGTGCATTAAATTCATGATTTTTAAAATTAGTTACATTGCTTCATTTTCATTTGAAAACAGCCTAGGAATGAAGATATTTGTTACTTTTTGATGAACATTAAAGAAAATATTTAGAACTAAATATCATGTCATTTTGAGAAATTTTAAATAAATTCAATAACTTTGGCACTTATAACACAATCAAGGATTTGATACACTAATGACAATGTTTAGAAGAGAATAACATAAATGAAAAATTGATTCTTTAGATTTAAGTGTAGATATGTTTAATACAAAGTAATCAAAAGAGATTCTGAATTTATAATAGCATTTATCATATTAAATATAATTTAAATAAACCGCATTTTATTAAATATCATGCTTTATAATTAATAATAATAAAATTGTATTAACTTATTTTTAGATGTATCAATTAACACATGACACATGTATGAAATCGTACTCGTATTTTCAAACATGACCAAATGGATGTTTTATAACAAAATATAACACATTTTACCTCCCACATTAAAAAAATCCTACAAAATTTGACCTACATCTAAAAGGCTTAGTCGTTCTAACAATAAATTTTAGCGCCTAGAAAAGAAATTATCTAAACATTAGTAATGCTACGTATACAACAAAGTTACAATGAAAAATCAATGCTACTCATTACATACTTAAATAATATTTAAATCTGTAAAAATAACTGAAAAAAAGATCATTAACACCAACATAGAAAGAGAAATCATGTGGATTAAAATGTATGTAAAACATAAGACAAAAAATTTTAATAAGAGCCAAAACAATAATAAAGAATTTAGAAAATTAATCTTTCAGTTTTATAATTCTTATACTTAAACTGGGTTTTAGAACATTAATAGGGTAATCAGCTAAGGTATATTCATTATTGAATTTATTTAAATTATTTTGAATATGTATAGATATAGATAATCAAAATTGCTTTTAAAGAAATATACGTTATTTCCACAAAAATCAAAATTATACTACATATCCATTAATTCAAAATTTTTAATTATTATCTAAGTAATAGATATTGAATATTTTCATTAAATTGCTTTACTTTTAAACAAAAAGAATAAAAAGGTAAATCATGTTTAAACTAAATGTTAGTTTTATTTTGAAAAAGTATTAGATCTTCAATGTATCCAAACAATGCATAACTATTATTATCAAAAATAATTTGTTCATGGAAGAGTGAATATATATCAGCAAGACTATCAATAGCAAGATTACCTTGTTTCATGTTTTTAATTTTCTTATAATTTCAATTTTAACAAAAATATATATTTAAAAACTATTTTAATTAGAAATTTAAAAAAAGTTTTATAAGAAATGGAACAATCAATTTCTAATACTTTTAAATTAACAGGAACATATTTAATTAAATCTTCAGTATATATTGAATTAAACAGATCATCAAAATCATATCTATATATTGAGTAAAGATATTTGTCATAAACCTATTTAACAAATTTTTAACTATTTTTAATAATAATGTTCTTATCCAATTCCTCAATAGTTTTTTCTATAATATATTTTGTGAAATTTTTCTTGATCTAGTAATGTAAGTATTGAAACCATACGTAACACAGTTCTTAATTTAATACGAGCTTAACTAAGTTTAAAACTTAAAAAGCATGATGGATATTTTCTTCATGTTAATTTTTTGTTCTACTTTATTAAAGTTTTAATCTTCATGAAAGATCATCGAATTAGCTTTAATTGAATTAGTAATTCCTCTATCAGTATTTGTAATTTTAATAAATCAATTTTTTAAAAAAAGATGCTTTTAGTTAAAATAACATAAGTTCTTGTGTTTATAAAATAATTTTCAGGGGCTTTTTTTTTATCACAATCTTGTTTATACAACATAACAATGTAGTTTATAGAAATATAGTTAAGATAGTAAACCTTTAAATTTCAAAAGGGATTTATATCCATTTCTATCCTAGACATGTGTGGAAGAACAAAAGGTTTTCTGAAACTATTTCAGCATGATAAACGTAACCATCTATTTTTCTGCTATCAAACTTTTAACGAATTCTTGAAATTGATTGTTGTCCAAAAATGCTTCACAAAAAAAAAAAAAAAAAAAAAAAAAAAAAACTATGTGGGAAAAGCCGCAATGAATAAACCTTTTGAAAATCGATAATTTAGAAGTGTTAACTTATTATAGAAACAAATGTATTCGGTACTCAAACAGAGTTGCTTTGTTTTTGTAAACATATGTTTTGCGTTTTCCAAGCACAAAGTACCTTTTATTGTCTCAAACCAAAATAGTGGCCGTAAATCAACATTATAGCTCATTCGAAATGGCTTTTTTTAAAAGTCGTTTTCAAGATTGTTTTGTTGAAGAAAAATATTTATTACTTGCATATATTACAGGAAAAATGAAATATGTTTATGATGATGTTAACAGAATTGTTGTTTATACTGCACACTCAGGATGCAAAAATTGTTACATTTATATACAAGAAAAATATGAAAAAAGGAAAAATAGAAAATTTGTAAGAAAAATTTGTTTAATATACTTCTAAATTCTTTTTCTTCCTCAGTATTTTAAATTTTTTTTTTGCATGGTTAATGATTTCCTACTGTTTATTACAGTTTATAGTTTAAGTAGTCCATTTATAGATTTTTTTCAATGATTAAATCTTCCAAATAGAGTCTTATGGGAAGAAGTATTTTAAAAAATACCGTTTTAATTCTGAACTTAAATATTTGTTTTAAAACTTTTTTTCGAATACGTATGAAAATATTTACACATTTTAATCTTACTACTCACAAATAGATTATTATTGTTGCAATTTGAATGATAGTTAATAATTATTTATTTCCAATTTTAGTAATAATTCGATCACAGAATTATTATAAATCAATGCATAATGTAGTTATAACAAAATGCAAGTATAAAATAATAATACACTCATCCTCAAAAAAAACTACTTGCACCTAGATGGAAGCAGGGTACATAAACATGAGTTAAGAAATTGTCTCGTCTGTGTTAGATATACAATAGATTAAAGTGTCAAATACGTCAGCCCCAATCGTGTCAGCAATCACATGACTAACCACAGCTCTAAAGATATTTGAATCAATTCCCAATGAATATAATTTTGATTCAAACTAGCGTGTTGGGTTTTATTTATCTTTTTGAAGTTTAGAATGCCTTTGAGAAAAAACGGCTGATAATTTAACAGTTAAATGATTTAGAAAAGAATCTCATCGCAAGTCTACATGAATGAGTTTGGCCATTCTATTGCGTTGCGTGACATATCCAGTTACATACATAATTACTACGGCTTCAGTTTTTTGTGCTGCAAGAGCAATGCACACAAATTGTCAGAATTTCGGACAATATAAAAACAGTGATGCTTCCTCTGCATCCTGTCTGTACCATTAACAGACGACTACAGGATTCTAGATTGTTCCTATGGAGACTATTACGGAGATTGTCCTTGCTGCAATGAGGCCACGAAAAAGCAGGTTAGGAATGTACGGAATAGAAACAGATCAACTTTGGTGATAAATATCACTTATGTCTTATTGAGTAGTCAGTCCCGTGAGAATAGGTAACACGATCAAGTTAGTATGGATTATTTGTTGTCACTCATTGCACATCAGGTAACAGGGTGTAATAGTATTTGCCCGATCACCGTTGGGTTTCATTAGAACCATTTTGACGCCCCAAAAGTATGTTAGTAAAGTCATCCGACCAGTGTCTATTCCTTCAGTGAACACCCTTTCCAATCCTTCATTTTACCAAGACAACGCTCGTGCTCAAACCGCTGCCATATAAAGAGCTTACCTCGAAGTCACATACACTATGACGTGGCCAGCAGCATTGGCAGACATGTCACTTAAAGAAATGTAAGATTATATATACCGTTCTATTGAAACTCCGCCACTACCACAAAATTTGAAAGATCTGCCTATTTTAGTTCAATATGTATGAGATGATCTGCGTCAAGGCACCTTTGAGAGCTTCGTCATTTCCATACCACAACGTGTGATAGAATACTTTAGAAGTAAGGAAGCTAAAACATCATTTTAAAGGAGTAATGTTTTGTATTTTTACCAATATAATTTGCTAAATCCACGCTCAGTTCTCAATATTTTTTTTTATTGTTGGCGAGTACTAACTACTTGCAATTATCATTTGATTTTAACTATTCCTTCTAGGTGCAAATTTTCTTTACAAGACGAGCGTACTTTTAATCTCTTAATATAAAATTACAAAATTGATTAAAAGTTTTACTCTTAATGAAATTCTACCATTTCATAAAATTCAGACTCAGATATTCGTTTGGTAAATGAATGTATTCACTAATGCATTTCAGGTTCTTCTCAGTGAATCAGAATCTCTTTTTCTAATAGAATTCTATTCAATTCAAGTCTACTTTTCTTCAATGCCTTTCAGTAATCTGTAAGAGTTCAATAGCAGATTGTAGAAACAACTAAGAAAAGGAATAAATTTCATATTCTGCAGTTTCAAAAAATGTGTAATAATGTAATCCATATTATTATGTGTAAGAATAGTATGAATTATTGAATGTTATAACAATCTTTGAGTAATAAAGGAAGACAAATATTGGAACAGAATGTATCTAAAGAAATAAAATGAAGCTACATCGACACATTTCTTTAATAAAAATGCATAGAAATTTCTTTATGTTGTTCATTACATCAATAATCATTTCTGAATATGTAATTCAACAAAGTCATACATGTTTCTGAATACATTATCCAATAAATCCATATATTCAGTTCTAAACATAATAAAATTTTCGGTAATATTTTCGAAAATTCTAATAAGAGAATCATGTCTTATTTATGATTTTATTTCATTCTCATGATTATACATTGCTGTTACTTTTGTAAAATTCAATTTTTTTGCAGATCATTTGTTTCATTTTAATTTAATTTCACTCTCCATCAGTATTAATTTTTCATTACTTTGTTCCTTTTTATATATCGATTTTTAATTCAATTTTTTGTTAACTATTTTTAGTCCAGTTCCTAAAACATTTTTCAATATTTCATTTATCTGCATTATTGTAGAGACTTTTAAAGGGGATTACCATTTCAACGGAGGAATTTATTTATTCGCTCTAAAATATTTTTAAGTTCCACCAATTATATGGAATTATTTCTATATTTTCTATCAAAAGTCAATACTTAAATATTAGTCACAGTTGAAATGTATTGCGGAGACCACACTTAGCAAATTCGTTAGTGGTTCCTCTTACGTCCTGACAAGGTTCTCATTAAAGACACCTTGACTCATGAGAAAGGGCAAATAACATTTTTGTTTCTCACGAACGTTGATCTTATAGAGTCCGTTTCTCTTGAGAACCAAGAGCATCCCGACATCAGGTGTCCAGTTTAGCAGGTGTCATTTCCTGCCCCACTTGGAGTGCTCAGTACCAATAACTAGTTTTACTACTTTCAGCTATCTAACCAAAACAAAGGATTATGTTCCTTGGTTTTGAAAGAGGAGGGTAATTTTCATTCAACCTAAATTTTCCAAAGAGAAGGGCAATCAAATTACTACTAAGCGTTCGACAAGAACCCCGAAACCGAGGACATTGCTACATTTCTTAGGGTGTGACGTGCATCCAAAATGTTACATTTGAATTGCAATTGCAAGTGCGACAAGCACTTTCCTTGTTAATATTAACCTTTTTTTTAATCAAATTGCAATAAATTAATGTAAATAGACATATAGGTATAATATCGTTTATTTCAACCTAAAGTAACCAACCAGACAAAGTATCAATAAAATTAGCCTCTGTATTGATTCTCATTGTATTTATTAAATATGGTCGAAATATAATAATTTTGACTACCTTCCTTGAAATCGGGAAAAGCATCATTTTACTGTTAAACCAGCAGCTAAGCGAAGGAGCATTGAGTGGTTGGAAGGTAGTGACAGGAATTTATAACCATGAGAACAGCAGAGCACAATAACAGGAGAAGACTCAGGAGTAGTGCTTTTCACTGATGTTCCTACAGGTTTTTAAGGGGATTGCGAAGGGAGCAACATGGAGGCTAGGGGCACGTCAGAATACCTCATGCTTCCTCTCTTCATGTAGGGATGTACTTGATCGGCAATAATGGATAAGTATACAAGGGCACTTTACGCGAGAGTTAATCAACTCTCACAGCGTAACAAAGAACCTCTCATATCAATACAATGTCTCCTGTTTCAGACTAACTTTTATTTATTGGTGTTTATTTTCCGATTTCTTACAGAAACACGTCAGTGTCTATTGATATTATCCGGAAAGGTAACCTGTTTCTACTGTTTCTAGGGATCATTTTTTATACGGGAATGCACGATATCTTTGACGATGCATGCATATAAACATGAGTACTGGACTTAGATGTCTGCAGTAAAGAGTCCCATATGCAATAAAGTGTGTTGCACAGTGGTCTTTAGTAACTTTCTGGAGCATTACTGCTTCATTCGGGCAGCCAATTTATCAACGTAGCACATCGATGAAAGCCTTCTAAAGCAAGTGATACCTCTGTCATTAGTAGCCTATGGTATACCACTGTTTGCCCATCTGGATTACATTCTACTCACCCTTCCTCGAAGTGTATATATTATATTTACAACGCAATAATCCCACGAAAGTTCCGAAATGTAATAAACACGTTCTCGGCGCCCAATGATCGTACCGTTTTCAACTTCTTTTATATCGTATGATTTACCCTTTAAAGCAAATGTTGCCGTTCGAACATGTAGTCTGAAATCCCCTTTCGAAAACATCCTTCGTTCTACTTTTATAAATCTTTCCACAATTTTATCGTTCTTAACTGTGACTGGTCAAAACTATGTTTACCTCAACTTGATCGAAGGTTATAATATTATAACTCAATTATGTATCTGTTAAATATATAGGAAGGAAAACCCACTTAATCGCTTTCCTTTCTTCCTTTTAACTTTCTTTCTTATCTTCAACTTTCCATTTTTTTACTCCCAATTAAAATTTACCAACCAACTTTTATTAGCTTTTTTAATGTAATGTCACCTTCGCTTTGCAAAGTCGCGAGTCTGGAGCAGATATCCCAAGCATCTACAAATTATAAACTCAGCAAAATTCAGAAACTTCCCTGTTTTTTGGGGGGTATAAAACTACCGCTAATCATTGGTCGCTCTCTTTTATCACTTCTACTCACTCTTTGCGTTATGCTTTAGTCCACGCAGCTCTGCGTTTTGTTCTATGTCTTAATTCTCGTATGAATACGATGATTACAACAGGAATAAAGACGTAATTTGACAAATGTGACAGGAACTTTCTTACCTATCTATATCAATGTTTAATTTGATTGGATTTGGGAGTTGTATCATAAAATATATATGTAATGCTACCAAACCTTTTGCTTGATATTAATTGAAAGCTAGCAATCTGGTGACATAATAAATACTTTTATAATCATTTTATCATTAAACAAATATATTCCCCTCTTTAATATAATTAAACAAAAAGTTATTTACACACAAATACTCTTAAATTATTTTATATGATAATTTGCATGAAGGTTTTTTTATTCACTCATTCCCTTCCTTTTTTAAAGTTTATCTGAATATAATTTATCTCTAGGTATACTCTTAACCTACTCTTTATTCCTATTTAATAAAATATCTTACGAAACTTTTCAGTGAATTAATGTGTTTTTAATAAAACGTTCCTGTTGACAGTATAAATTCACTGAAGCGGGATGTAATTGAAAGTTTCCGCGTTTTAAACATTCTCTTTAATTACGGCCTTAGAACGAGATTAAGGATCTAGGTGATGTTTCCATGGTCACCTGACAAACTATCTAAAGCAGAGAAATAAATGGTTCATTTTACATAATAATGAATTTTCTTAAATAAAATATATTGAAATGAAAGCAATTTTTTCAACTTTTTTTTGGCTTTAAAAATCTGTATGACGAACATTCGCAACCATCATATGTAATTTTAAATCAGTATCTTGTATTTGTTGCAAAAAAAGATTATAAATTAATTTAATACTATCTTTAATTATAAATGTATTAACATGAAAACTTTGAGTTTCAATGTATTTCCTTTACGATTAAATTACTATTTCACAAATTAACTTTTAAATTACATATTCAGGCGTAATCAAAGAGAAATATTTTACTATTATTCGTTATTGGAAAAGGTGCAATTTTCCATCGTTTAAATGAAAACAAAGGTATTAGTTTCTTAATGGTATTTGAAAAAAGATTAATCGGAGGAATATATTATTAGTGCAACTTTTGTGAGGAAATTTATGTGTAATTTGTCAATTTAACAAAATTATTTCTCTTAATAACTCTAAATATTACTTAATAGTACATATTTTTTCTCTAATTTATCTTTTATTGCTAGCTGTAAACGTATATCAGTGGCTTACAATGAGGTCAGTATCGTTCTCTGGTAAGCGTTGAAAATACCTAAGATGTTTTTACTTTTAATATATATATTATATAATGTTATTCTCAATATATCTTTTCTTGTTAGCAGTAAACGTGTATCAGTGGCTGACCTTAGGGTCGATATCCCCATCTGGTAAACACTAAAAAATTTAAGAGGGTACTTCTAGACCTAGGCAAATTTGGGGGGCACTCAGGATCAATTGTCGCCTCCCTCGGTAACATTCACCAAAGCATACTGAAATGTTTGATCAGCAATAAAAGTCGTCGAGTGCATGTTTCCAAGAGTAATTCTAGTAATAATAAAAATAAATGTATTATCAGCAAGATCATTTGATTTTGAAAGTAGGTATTGGTACATTATAGTTTTGTTCCTATCACTTTTTTTAATTGTACAAGTTGCAGCTTTCGCGGCGCACCATTCGAAGAACAACAGTGTGTATGCATAAGATTTCTCACATCAGCGAAAGTTATATTTAAAATTTCAATAGGTAACGACAAGATTAATGCTCCTACCGTCACACTACTTTAAAATTTCCAAACAAAATGTTAATCTTATGGAGAGTTTTTGATTTTTACTCATATTTTCAAAGCTCGGTTATTACCTTCAGTTGCAAGGAATAAAATATATTCGAAAGAGTGAATAAGAGAATACGTATGTGCAATACGTCTGTTTCTGACTTTCCGATGTATGTTTAAACATTTATTAAAGATCTTAAAATCAACTAATGCATTATTTATTTCGGGAACGAGAATCAGTGTTTCTTTTTTTTTCTAAAAAAGGAAATGCTTTAGGTTTTTTCTTTAGAAAAAAAGGGAAATTGGATAAAAAGTTTTCGAGAAGAGGTTATTGGCCAAGAAAGTTACGTTGATTTATATAACATTATCAATATAATTTATAATAATAATCAATATAATTTATAATAATAATCAATA